>OY292395.1:36465263-37065263 GCA_958496205.1 Idaea biselata | reverse complement strand
ACCGATTTCAAAAATTCTTTCACCATTAGAAAGCTACATTCACTCTGACTAACATAGGCTACTTTTGATCCCGATATTCCCACGGGATCAGGACTTACGTATAATATAATATACTCACTTGAAATCTTTCTGGGTAACATCAGAAACAAACCACGGCATGTTTTTTACGTGAAAACGGACCTGAAAACATGAAAATATCATAAACAGTGTGTTGTGGCGAGGGTAATCAAAGCCAAAGAAAAAACCTACTTTTAAAACTAGAAATAAAATAAGTAGAAATACATCATCAAAAATTCTCTCGTGACAGACTTCAAACCTGTGCCCCTTCGCTTGCCGGACGAGTGCGCTAACCACTGCACCACACGGGAACCCACGTGACACATTTTTGATTATGCATTTCTTCTGTAAAATATTTCTAGTAAAAATGCCTTCAGCAATAAAAACAAAAGAAATATTTATTTTAAATAAAACTCTATATTGCAGAACGTTGCACAAATCCTCAAACTAAGCTACTAGGCTTGCACTATGGGTGCTAGACAAAGGATCTCTTACTCACTCACATACACACAAACTTTCGCCTTTAAAAATTAATAGGATAGAATTGTTATTTACCTTTTGTACAATATTCTGCGAAACCAAAAAATGCGCCAAACACAAGTCCGCGAAAAGTTCGTAACCCGCGTTGTCACACACTATATCTGAAATCAAAACATAGACATATTCTATAGTGTTTCGAGATCGGCAGCAGTATAAGCGGAAAAGGGTTAGTAGTCTTGACAAACAACTTTTATTCTACGACTTTTGAAAATACAAACATATTTTAGAAAATTAAGAGTTCCTTGAAAATCAGCTGTTTCTTAGAGATAGAGGTCATTGACCTTAAGTAGACCTTTTATTCGATTTGAATCTAAACATTTAATGATTTTAGTTTCAAAAATATAAGTATAATATAAGTTTTTGCCTAGACGTCTAGAATAACCTCCATTCGGCTTATACTTACTACGGTCCCCAATTCACGTTGTACACTTAAATAAATAATAATAAATATTGCACGACGTTACACACAGCTCAATCTAACCCCAAACTAAGCACTAGGCTTTTACTATGGGACTAGACAACGGATATACTACATAATTTTACATGGTGAGTATTTAACACTTTTATTTTATTTTTTATTTAAACCCTAACCATTTGTGCTTTCTTCACGCAAAAACTACTAATCCGATTGCGATGAAACTTGATAAGCAGATAGCTAAAGATCTAAATTAACACATAGACTACTTTTTATCCCAATATTCCCTCGGGATCGGGACTTATTAATTAAAAATAAACTAGACTTACCAAACATAACAGCAGACGGTATAGTAATTTTAGCGGGACACGGGATCTTGGGGGGTTCTTCGGGGGAATCCCCCTCCGCGGGGGGAACGGGGGGAGGGGAGGGGGACGCAGACCCCGCCGCCTGGAATATAAAAAACAAGGTATCATAGAAAATTTATTTTAAAGGAAAAATAGCATTCAAAAATTTTCACTTGCGGCGAGGCTTGAACTCGCGTCTTTGGGTCAGTACCCCAACGTCTGTTCCAACTAGACTACGCAAGTCCACGCTGCGTGCCGTGAAAACTTCCAATGCTATATTCTCCTCTGATTGTTCACGATTAAGGCTCGTTAAAGCGCCATCTATCTAACGCTACAGGAACAACTTTCCAGTTGTTTACACCTGCGTCGTCGCTTTGTAATGAATAAACTCAAAAACTACTGGACCGATTTCAAAAATTCTTTCACCATTAGAAAGCTACATTCACCCTGAGTAACATTCGTTCATTAAATACCTATTTTATTTATTTACTCATATTGCGATGTTAGATTAAAATTAAACTCATTTTAGTGCTTTATCAGTATTTGTTTTCACAATACCTATACTTTGAATAATGTCCGGTTAGTATGACGTGTTTGTCACCGTCACTATAAACGGAATCTACTGTAAATGTGGCACAAACAGACTTACCTCTTCATTCTCACACTGAGCCATGCCGAATGCTCTAGCTAGTCGATGGCAACTGCATTTCTGTTTGAACACTACATTCTGAAATACATATATTTTTATTATTAGAAAAAAAAACTTAAATAAACAATAATAAAATAAATAAATATTGAAATTACCCCTTCGATGGCCTCCCGTTTCTTTTCAGCCTTAGCGCATATTTGGTCCGCCGCTTTACCCGAGTCGTCTGCTAAAACCTGAAATAATACAAAAATTTAATTATTAATTGGGAGCGCGACTGCAATGCAGAAGGTTGCGGGTTCGATTCCCGACGGGTGCAAGTACTTATGCTTAAAAAAACCGGCCAATTGCGAGTCGGACTCGCGCATGAAGGGTTCCGTACCATTATCTATACAACAGATTTTGTTTTGAAAGGTAAATTTTGGTTTACGATTTATGACGTTTTAAAAAAAACTACTTAATAGATCTCGTTTAAACCAATTTTCGTTGGAAGTTTGCATAGTAATGTACATACATCATATATAATTTTTACTTTTATCATTCCATTATTTTAGAAGTTACACACATTTTACCACTTTGGGAGCGTCTCTCGCGCAAACTATTCAGTTTTGAAAAAAATGATATTAAAAACCTCAATATGATTTTTGAAGACCTATCCATAGATACACCACATGTATAGGTTTGATGAAAAAAAAATGTTGAGTTTCAGTTCTAAGTATGGGGAACCCCAAAAATTTGATACTTTTTTCTATTTTTGTGTAAAAATCTAAATGCGGTTCACCGAATACATCTACTTACCAAGTTTCAACACTATAGCTCTTATAGTTTCGGAAAAAAGTGGCTGTGACATACGGACGGACGGACAGACAGACAGACAGACATGACGAATCTATAAGGGTTCCGTTTTTTGCCATTTGGCTACGGAACCCTAAAAATCAATATTTGTATCTGGTCTGGGTGTCCCTCTATGTATAATATGTATGTATTTACAAAAGAAATATATATATACGTATTATATCCGTTGTCTAGTCACCGTAACACAAGCTTAGTAGCTTACCACGGGGGTAGATGGCGCTGCCCAGCTTGCCCCTAAGGTCACATCATCCCCCAAGCTCACTGATAAGTCACATTTGTCAATAGTTGACCTTTGACCTTACCTTATCTTTCCAATCAAGTATCAACTGGAAGGGGTCAGGCGTGGCGTCCTTGCCCCCTAAGGTCACCTCATCCCCCATGGTCAAAGACAAATCGCATTTGTTCGCCCATAGACATATCTGCAAAAGACAAAAAAAATGTCTATTTACATATATACAGGATGAACCATTTAAACGGGCCTCCGGGGGATATGTAAACTAAACTATAAGAAATATCGAAAAATTCTGAAATGAGTTGCGTCCCCGATTTTAACAAAAACTAAACAGGCATTTATAGATATTCCAGGATTTGTTCCTTATCAGCAACACTATCAATCGATACAATAATATAGGGTGTTTATTTTTTTGCAATAAGACAAGGTTCGATTCCTGGCTAGCGTAAATCGTTTTTAAAAAATCTATAAATGCCATTTTAGTTTTTGACAAAATCGGGGTCGCAACTCCTTTCAGCATTTTTCGCCATCGCTAATAGTTTAGGATATCCTCCTGAAGGCCCGTTTCAATGGTCCACCCTGTATATTACAGAGTTATATGAAATTCCTTATCCTGATTTATCTTCTGTTCTGACTGGCATAGATCACTTTACTGGTTGACTGGAAGAGATCGCTTTTAGCGACAATGAAGCCCATTGTACCTATATTTATAATAAAAAATAATAAATAAAAGGTTTTTGTATTCTTCATACGGCAACACTGAATCGGCTTAAATGTTTTTTTTTTTAAGAAAAAACCCGAAAAACAAAAAACCGGCCTTTTCGGGTTTTTCCTTTCGAGTTTGCATTCCCTAGAAATACATTATCAAAAAATTCTATATTTTTAAATATTTCTAGTAAAAATGCCTTGAGCAATAAAACATAAGAAATATTAAGACGTACCTTAATTAAAGAAACAAAATCTTGCTTCCTCTTATCCTTCTCACTAGGCGGCAACATATCAACAAGTCTGTCCGCTACACAACACATAAAGAACATACTGTTGTCTATAGATTTCTCCTTTTGTTCGTCGAACGGGTCGAAATTTTTCATACTTGCTCTGTCAAAAATAGAAATATATTGAGTTAATTTCGTTAAAAGCGCGGTTTTTGTCGCGTAAGTCTCGATCCCATGTGAATATCAGGATAAACTTAATAATAATAGCTGTAAAACTAACTAATAAACGCTGAACAATCAAGTAAATATTAAAAGAAAATAACTAAAAACACACAAACCTCAACTTAGCACCTTCCCTAAAGACGAAAACCAACTAATAAAAACCGAAAAACCACTGATAAAAACCAAAAACTGACTAATAAAAGCTGATAAAAACAACAAATACTAAACTAAAAAAACAAACCTCAGCTCAGCACCTTCTCTTAGCTTCCTATACACATAGCACTCGGTAAAAACCCATGTGTTTGTGAAATAATCCTCATGTAAACGAATATCGCGATAAATGCAACTAACAAAAACCGAAAAGTAACTAATAAAAACCGGAAAAAAATAACTAAAATCAAAAACCAACGAATAAAAACCGAAAACCAACTAACAAAAACCGAAAACCAACTAATAAAACCCGAAAACCAACTAATAAACACCGAAAACCAACTAATCTTAACTATAACCCACAAACCTCAGCTCAGCAGCTTCCCTAAGCTTCCTATACACATAGCACTCGGTGAAAACCCATGTGTTAGTGAAATAATGTTGGTTGTCTTGGTTCTGGATCCACTCGTTCCATTTCTTGCCTTCCTCCGTGTCTATGGTGAAGAGATCATACGTCTTGTTTGTGATTAGATCGTTTTTGAGTTTCGCCACGAATTGGATGTAGCTTTGTAGGTCGGCGTCGTTCTGAAATGGAAAAATAATTTAAGGGGACAGTCTACCTACTCTTTTCTCCATACAAACTTTACGAACGTAGTCGACTGTTTCCTTCCTGCGTAAAGATATTAGAGAAAATATGTTTATGCCATAAAACCTATACCAAACCTTGACTAAGAATCTACTACGTTTTAAATTTTTTCATACTTTTTTTTCCTACAGATATTTTTTCTATTCTATTTAGAAAATGAAAAACGTAGGGATATGGTTATGGCAGATATAGGTTTTATGGCATAAACATATTTGCTCTAATGTCTTTATCCGGGGAGAAAACAGTCGACTATATTTGTATGGAGAAAGAGTAGGTAGACTGTCCTCTTTATCGCGTGGTGTTTATTACTTAAAGCATTGTTTCAACGCTCAACGTTTCGAGACCTTTACAGATCCCTACATCAGGATAACGATAACACATTCATGGTTGGATCCTCTTGGAGGATTGATTGTCAAGTAAGTCAAGCAAGTAAAAACCCGGCCAAGTGAGAAACTCGCGCACGAAGGGTTCCGTACCACTATCACAACTCAGTAATAGGGTCCCGTTTATACCCTTTGGGTACGGAACCCTAAAAAAGGACCTGTAAAGGCCTCGAAACGTTGAGCGTTGAAACAATGCTAAAAGTAATCAACACCATGCGATTAAAACCGAAAAATAAGTATAATTTCTAAAGGAATTTTATTTTACAAAAAAATCTCAATTTTATAGTTATTTTATATGAGTTTTATTTGTATACCATTCAAGATGCATTACAACTAGGGCATGAATCCCGGGATCCCGGGATATCGTAATCCCGGGATCTCGGACGCAAAAGTTCGATATTATAATCCCGGGATTGAGTGATCCGATATCGAGATTTGAGCAATTTACTATTTGGGTATAAATTAGGGTTTTTAGCTATATTTTTCCTCATGGAATGATTGAATAGAACTATTAAAATTAAACCCAAATTAGTCAACTTATTTACGTAATGAAAGCACTAGAGTCTTAAATATATTAAATATTTTAGATTTAACACATTTTTATTGTATTAAATTTGCTTTTTTTAACGATATCTAAAATCTCAGTATCAATCCCGGGATCCCGGGATTGAGCCCTTAATATCGATATCGTCCCGAGATTGAAAACCTTCCGATATTGCATGCCCTAATTACAACGGATTTTTTAATTTATTTATTTTATAATCTAATTTTCCGGTATTAATCACGTTGCTTTTAAAATTTTTAGCATTTTATGGCATACATTTCGAGTTCATTGGGTATAGATTCTATAGATCTCTTCCTCTTTATTTTTTTAAACGGAATTAAGAAAATCAAGGTAAAATCGCGTTGTAAAGCTAGTGAAACAACTCACAGCGCCCGACGCCTTCGCCTTTCCTCCTTTTGAGCAATAATCTATTACTTTAGTCAAAATAATAGGAAGTCTGTCTTTCAGTGCCCGGTACGCGTAACTCCTGAAACAAAACAATGAAATTTACAGTTTTTATAGACAACAAGCAGAGTCCCGCGTTTCACTTGCGTAAGTCCCGATCCCGTGGGAATATCGGGACCAAAAGTAGCCTATGTTACTCCTAGATAATGTAGCTTTCTATTGGTGAAAGAAATTTTGAAATCGGCAGTACATTCAGAGATCCAGAAAATACATACATATACCTACATACATACATACATAATTGTTACCAACGTTACCTCTTTATTATAATACTAGCTGCGTCCCGCGGTTTCACCTGCGTAAGTCCTGATCCCGTGGGAATATCGGGATCAAAAGTAGCCTATGTTACTCAGCGTCAATATAGCTTTCTTTTTTAAAATCGTAGAATTTTTAAAATCGGTCCAGTAGTTTTTGAGTTTATTCATTACAAACATACACACACACCAAATACAAATCTTTCCTCTTTATAATATTTGTGTACCAGTTGTCTAGTACCCATAGTACAAGCCTAGTGCTTAGTTTGGGGCTAGATTGCGCTGTGTCTTGTAATATTTGTTTATTTATTTAGTAGTCTTTCAATATTTTTCGAAAATGGTTTAATATATTACGATTTTTTTTTTTAAAACCACTTAGGCTTTTCAAATGTTCGTGAGTTCTTACAGTTACCAAAATTCGCTGAACCGTTTTTGGTAAAAAAATTACAGGGCCTGTTTGAGAATATTTTAATTGTAGACTAAAATACATATATGGCCATTTCTATTTAGAGTTGTCAAATTTTCTTTCTTGTTCTAAAAGCAAATACTTTTATTTTTGGTATTCTTACAGCCGAATACAGAAACGCTACTTAAAATTTGAGGCGTACTCAAGTAATTGAGCAGCTTCTAAATTTAAAAAAAGGTACATTATGGATTTTTTTGAATTTGAGAGGTGTTTAGTTGTTTAAGTAGAACTCAATTTCAGAGTTGTACTCAGCCGTTTATCTTATTAAAAAAATGAACATATTTTTTTTTAATAATAATATGATGAGGTTAGTACATTACATAGTGGGTACACGGATATTACTAGAAATAACCTGACTACCTAGGTATACATATGTAAGTATATACCTACTTTTTTACTCCATAGTTTATTTTTAATTAAAAAAAACGTTAAGACGTAATAGATAGTAAGTAGTTGTAAAATAAAATCTCGAAATCCCTTTACTTAATACCTAAAAAAAAAAAGAAAAAAAAATCAAGCAGCAAAAAGAATCGCCCGAACAGGGACTTGAACCCTGGACCCTTGGATTAAAAGTCCAATGCTCTACCGACTGAGCTATCCGGGCCGTATTAAGGACGACGAAATTACTCAACTGTTTACGAGGCGGCTTCGAGTTCTTTTATTGACTACAATTATTCTACCCGACTGCCGAAGGAAGGTTATTTCATTTTAGACTTTATTGCTATGAAAATAAACATGAATTTTGTTATGTTTGATGGTTTATTTATTTAAAAGTTAGTACTTCGAATCCGAATAATAAAGAAAAACAAGCACTATACGTTATTGATCGAAGATAGAGTATAAAATCTATTGAATTTTCATTGGATAACATCCCGTATCTCCGACCTATGAACTGAAATCATAATTTCTTTTGTACCTAACGTAAATAAGTAACGCAATTCTGCATCGCCCGATAATCAGAAAAGGTCGCCACACAATTTTGAACCTACGAGCTACGAACTGTAAATCAAATTTCCACTCTCAAAATTGAGTAAGTGCCTAAACGTGAGAAAAACCGCGAACACAGCTAGTTCTCATTTCAATGGGTGTTTTCCATACAAAGCGTCATCGGGCCATTGAACTTAGATTAAAACAAAAAACTAAAGATACGGTACCTAGTCTCGGAAAATGAGACGATAAAACTGCGTCTAGCTGACGCACTAGCCTCTGTCGTATGTCGAACTGTTGCCGCGTGAGCACGTGCTGTCACTGCGATCATCTTTTTGACATCCATAAGAATTCCTTTTTGCTTATTTACAAATGCCTGAATCATTTGTTTTTAAAAACAATAATTTCATGAAAATGCATGTAGGTAGGTGTTTCTAGGTCATTTTTCGAATCCGCAATGTTAGAATATACCGTATCTACTATTTTTGTTTTCATCTAAGCCATTGAACGAGATTTTCAAAAGCGGGTTACCTCACGATGTATTTCTTCACCGTAAGAGCGTTGTTAAAAGCGCACATAAAGATTAAAATTTCTTATAGACAAATACCGGGACTTTCATTCCTAAGCCGGGATTCGAAACCATGGCCCTCGGTATGAAAGTCGTTGTAAAGATGGCGATAATCATGGCATTTTTATTTTGCGTCGGAGGTGCCCTCCGTCGGTAAACGTGGGTTTAATGGCATAATCAATGTCTTTATTCAGGGAGGAATCATCAAAAGATGTCCTCCTCGTCATCCTCACGATGTTCCCGGTTGCATCCCTCTCGGGAGCCGAAGGTCCATGAAACCACAAATTGTTTTTCTTTTATTTGGGGTCGACTCAGTAGGTAAGTCATCCAGCATTGACCATATATATTTGGCAATATTTTACGGCCAGCAGCCTGTCTGACACCAACCCTCCTAGAGAACAAGTGGGCGATTCTCGCGCCCATTGCCACAATCATGTAGACAAAGGATAAACAGATAAACAGACACACAACCAGAAAAACATAAAAATAAGCTCAATTGTTTCAGTAGGTACCCATAGAATTTCTTTTTTTAATATCTTCCAAAACAAACATCGCTCAGTCGCAATTTTATTATACCCATAGATTGTCAAGTTTTCCAATACCAAATGGGCTACAGCTTGAAAACCATCAAACCTATCAAAATAAAACATAAGACATTTTTGTTCAGAATTTAATGGAGATCCTTTTTGCCTTTCACACTTTTTTCATATCTTATATAGTTTTCCCAAAAAAGTGAAAAAACTGTTAACGCTGACAAACTTGTCAGTGAGGGGGGGTGTAGCGGCGGGTGGGGAGGGGGGGGGGGAGAGTGGTGGATCTTGAACACCACACCCAAATGTATATGTCACCAAAGTTTCAAAACTTTATAAATTTGTTTGTCTCAAAAACATAGAATTCCTGTACTAATTATCTTGCAAATATAGAGAAAATTTAATTCAGACAAAACCTTAAATGGGAGGAAGAATCGGGCAGAGACTAGCGAACCTAGAGTTCTCCCCGTATAGTAGTGGGTAAACTGGTTGATCCTAAAAGGATTGGTATCAGGCAGGCAGCCAGCAGGCTTAAAAACATTGCCAAATCTATTTGCAGTAAGTATGGCCAATAATTATTGTTAACCAGTGCTGACCCCAAATCATTTGGGGTTGTAGCTAGGGCATGCAATATCGGAAGGTTTTCAATCTCGAGATGATATCGATATTAAGAGCTCAATCCCGGGATCCCGGGATTGATACTGGGGTTTTAGATATCGTTAAAAAGGCGAATTTAATACAATAAAAATATGTAAAATCTAAAATATTTAATATATTTAAGACTCTAGTGGTTTCATTACGTAAATAAGTTACCCCAAGGACCGTCCACCCCATCATTTTGGAAATATGGCGGGCAATTAGCCTAAATCCGAAAGTATCTAAACTTTCGCGCCAAATTCTAGGCGCACCACTAAAATGATGTTAGCAGTAAAATTTAGCATGCGAGCTTGTATAAAAAATACTTGTCTTAAAAATTGCAATGAATCACGTTACTTTTATTGTTTTAAACATTTTACCAATTCCCTACGCTTCTAAATCTAAATCTCAGGGGTAGACTAATTTGGGTTTAATTTTAATAGTTCTATTCAATCTTTCCATGAGGCAAAAATAAAGCTAAAACCCTTAATATGAACCCAAATAGTAAATTGGTCAAATCTCGATATCGGAACTTTTGCGTCCGAGATCCCGGGATTACGATATCCCGGGATTCATGCCCTAGTTGTAGCAGATCTTGGGCTCCCGACAGAGATGCAACTGTGAACACTGTTCAGATGCAATAGGGACACTCAGAAACAGGGACCAACTATCTATCCTATCTTAAAGTTTGTGTGTGTTGATTCTTCATACCAAAACCGCTGGTATGTAGATAGCTAGAAACCTGGAGTAACACATAGGCTACTTTTTATTCCGATATTCTCGCGTAAACAAGACTTACTCGGGTAAAACCGAGGGGCGCTGCTACAAATATTTGAAACTTAGGCGGGAACTAACACCGAAATCTTCTGTGTCTAAGGAGTGCCAGGGATTGCCAAGAACGTAGGTAGAAGATACATACTGTTTAAAAGTTCCTTGTAGCTGGACATTCATTGGAGTTTTAGTATTTAAAAATGGATCTGGAGGCGGCACTGGTACAAATGGGCCTCCGTATATAAAGTCCGGCTGACAGCAAGCGGGAGGATCTTCGGGTCTAACTCGTCTTATAGGTTTCGGCGGATCCGGTAGCGGAGGCAACGGTTTCTCCTTTCCTTTTTTCCCTTTACCCTTTTTTGGACCCATTTTTTGCTGTTTTTATTTATTTTTCACACTAAGAATTTTGTTTTTTGGGCGAGCATCGAAGCTCGCTAGATTTATTGCGATTTGCGAGTGACACTGACAGACAGTTAATTTGTTTTGACGTTAAACCGGAACCAATTTTATTGCGTTTTGTTCGTCCTACGAGGACAGAAACAGCGCAGTGGATTTTATTTATTTCGGTCTGAGACCGATATGGCCAATTTGGAATAGCCAGGGTCAAGTTTTAGAATATTTCAAGTTTCTTTAAAATATAGTTTTGGCGTCGTACATCTTGTACATCTTGCCAGTATCAAGTATTTTGCATTAGCCCGATCGGGCCTATAGTTTCAAGTCAGGGGCTATGGTAAAGCGGTGGCAACTTTACTATAACCTTCAAGGATCTTCGGCGCGAACGACGGAAAGTTCATGTTTAACACTCAATTTTGTTTTTACTACACTTGTGCACATTCACGGAACTAAATTGAATAAGATTCCACCAAAATTACACAATTTAAACGAGTTTACAACATAGTTTAACGAAACTAAAATTGGAGCACGACATGTTGTCTCCGCTTTCCCGCCGAAACTCCAAAACTTATAAAGATAATCGTAATATTTAAGATAATTCTTTTTTTATTACATTATAGGGCAGTAAATGTAGTTTTATAATCAATCCGACTGTCTTCCACTTTATTACATTCTCTACACTTTTGAAAGAATTTCTTAACTGTACACAACTTTAAATAGTTAACAATAAACTTTAACAATTAGTTAACATATTATATTAAAAAATAGAAAATATTTAACAGAAAATAATAACAGAATAGTTAATTTACAGTTATTAACAGTTAACAGAATAATTAATAGAAAATAATAACAGAAAATAGTTAACAGAAAACTTTAACAATTATTATTTAGATGTAATTTAACCGATTACTTGTAGAGACTTTTAATTCCTTCTAACTATTTCACTTCTAACGATTTCCTTGTTATAATTTAACAAGATTACAAAATAATAATTAAATTTAGGTTAGACTGGATACATTTATTATTTTATACAATGATCTTTTCTTTTTATTAAATAAGATTTTATGGCTCTATTATTCCAAGCATGTTAAGGTAGTATATGCATAAATAATGTTTGTTTACTCACATGCCAAAAGTGCCACTCATAGCCACATTTCTAGGCGTCACTATACGCATCACGGGCAAATTTTCCGTATCGATAGGCCAATCGTAGGTTTGCATCTTGTAGAAAAATTACTTTTCCTTTCCACTTTCAACAAAATTATAGGTTAATTTTAACAGAAATCATGTTCTAATGATTAGTAAACTCAACAGACTGAAATATGTCCCTGAAATAGTTTAAAAATAGATTGTTTGGCCCGATTGTGTGGTTTTTTTTCGCAGTCATACTTCCCGCTCTTGGACAATTATTTTGTTCCCCGTTCCTAGAAAAGAGATACGTTTGTCGAAATTTGTTTCCTTTTCGCTTTTCCTTTATTAATGGTCGTTTGAGAACCTCTGGTTTGCAAGATTCATGTATGTATCTACCTAGGTACCTACCTCCACATAATTGTACAAATTGGCGAAGGTAGCGCCACAATGTTTAGTGTTTTATTTCTGCACTTTGCTAACAGTGCGAAGTTATTATGAACTTGAGAAAACCGACATCTTTGATCAAATAGCAGAACTTTGTCGACCGGTGAGATAATATTCTATAATTTTAATTACGAATCGATTGTCGAAATAAAAATATTAATAACAAAACCTACATCAAAATGTAGACAATTTTCTACGGATTTTTATAAATAAAATCAATTACTTATTACTCCACTAATACTTTATTATCAATGAAGATCAAGATTAATACAATTGGCAAAACGCGACTTTCACCCTGTCTGTAGTGTAGTGATTATTAGTACAGACTCTGTACTAATAATCATAAAGAAACTAGCGCCACGGTCACAATGTGGCAGAAAACTGTACTAATACTTACAACTATACTAGCGCCACGTTACTAGTAAAAATGTGGCAAAATATTGAACTACTTCGTTAGTAAAAAACCAGCGCCATCTATTATCAAATAGAAGAACGTCTTACACGTGCCGCGGCTTTCTTTGTAAATACCGCAAAGGATCGGCATCTCTTTCGGTTCCTTTGACAGGAGCCGAAAGGCGAAATATTTGTTTTGATTTTTTCATTCGCCCATTTGAATTTGACGAGAGAGGACGTATTGCTGTGGGGTGTTAAATTTTCAGTAAAAATCTTCGAAAATATTTTAATTTTGTGAAATAGACTGGTAGGTCTTTTGGTAAGTAAATTCTTGTTATTTTTTGTGTAAAACTTTCTAGTTTTCTGTCGATGTCTGTGAAAATAACTGTGCTCTTTGCCCAAAAGTCCCGATCTCGAGTCGCGGGAATATCGGGATATAAAGTAGCGCATTTCCATGTCTCGTGTCTACGTTCATCGCAATCGGTTTAGTAGTTTTTACGTGAAGGAGTATTAAGGTATCATAGACATACCTACCTACAAACTTTCACGTTTATAATTTTAATCAATCATCGAATTAAAAAATAAGTTATTTATTAAGTACCGTGGTAGGTACAGGCAGGATGGTTTCTGAATTCTTCGTTATTTTATTGAATTTCGCTAACTATTACATGTAAAAATATGAACATAATTTCAGAGTAGTTATTTACCTTTGCTCGTTTTGAAATTTGCGGGCTTTTAGTCAAAACAAACTCTATTAAATTATTAAATTTCCAAATCATTAAAGCATGTAAAGTTTAAATTTGAGTAAACATCGTTTTGAAGTCGAATCTAAATTTCAAGCAAGTTCTGTTTTATTTTTGTTATTTGATCGAATTTTAAGAGGAGTATATACGCCAACGACCTTGAAACTGAAAATCCCTGTCGGGCTCATCGAAAATTGTTGATTATTTCATGACTGAATGTTGTAGAACTTTTTTTTGTGCACAGATTGTAGGTGACATTGATTGGCCCGACATGATTTTCAGTTTTTCAGAATAGGGCCCTTAATCAAAAAAGTATTTTTCATGTTAGTTTCCATGTTGCTTTTTGTTTCGCAACTCACTTCACGTTGTTTTACCACTTCCGTTTGGCAAACTTTATCGGAAGACATTTTTTGAAACTTTACTTTTCTGTATTTCAGTGATAAATCGTGTAAAATAACTAAAACTATGTGTGAATATTGGTTCAATTTGTTATTTCAGCGTTGAAGATGTTTCCTTCGAACACTTCAAAGAACACGATGGAGTTTGTGAGCGAGATGAATCGGTTGTTTCCAAGAAACAATGAATTCGGTAAGTATTTTGGCTAAAATGGCTGAAAAAAATAATTCCAATTTTGTTTTTGATTTTATCACCTTTCTTGAGTGAAAAAATAACTCAAAAAACATGCGTTTTTTTAGTCATTTTTGGGTATATTGAAGGAGCTACATACATAACTCATAAATCTGCATGAAACAGAAAGAAATGCGTTTTCTCCCATAGATTTCAACTCTACTTCCCTAGCAATAGAATTAAAATTAGCATCACCCACTTGTTTTCATTATTTACTAACAAAGATTTTAGGTACCTATTGTAAGTACAAATCTATTTTGTTTGTTTATGTACTTTTTACACATTTGTTTTCATGTACATATCATGAGAGCTAAACACAGGTGTTCATTGTTTATATTTAGGTACCTTGAATACATTTATTATTCATTAATTACCTACTAATATTCTAAAGATTTATTTATTTGTCTGTTTGTTTGTAACAAATAAGCTCCGAAACTACTGGACCAATTTCAAAAATTCTTTCACCAATAGAAAGCTAACATTATTAAGGAGTAACAGGGGTGTTTACTATTTCGGTATCTAATATTAATTTACTCCAACTGTTGAACATTCAGCTTTATCAGAATTGGTTCAGAATTTGTTAGTGAAGATTCTTTTGAGAAGTTTGTACCTATTTCTCAAAATAAATACAAAGTGCTCAGACCTGCGGAAACATTCATATTTACATATAATGTTAGAAGAATGTATATTATACCTTATTTAATTAGGTACTTTAATAATTCCAGACTTCAACTCCCCGATGACATCAAGCTCAAGTCACTCCTTCAGTCGCTCCATTGTCCCCTCGTCAAGCTCGACGGAAACCTCACCAGAATCCTTCCCGGAGACCAACCAACGAGTCCCAGATATGTTCCAACCAAATTACCAAACAAGACCAGAATATTTCGAACAAAGATTGGATCATATACCACGAAGAAAAGAGAATTTTATCCAAAGACCACAGTATTTTGACCGGAGACTCGAGTTTTGTAGACCGGAAGACCGACACAGTCTCATTGAAGACAACGATGAGACTCCATTTATAATCAGACGTCAAAGACCGATAATAGGCAGAAAAATCATGGCTACAACAGAAACATTACCAAAAATAGAAGAAAAGGATATGTTCTGGTCTTCAACAGAGTTCGCTCAACAAACTCCACCAAAATCGAATTCCTACGAGCTTTTTCCAGCAGAAAACAAGCCATATGAGTTCAGAACTCCGGTGAAAGCTTCCGCACCTACATTTACTTCTTCTCCGATCTCTCCGGTGTCCATTTCGCCTCTACCAAGGTCACCGCAGTCACCGAAATTGACTCAGTTACCACAACCAATGTTTGTACCGATGTCGCCTATAGTTTCACCAACAATGTTGGCAAACTCACCGAGATTGCTACAAAACTCACCAAATCATGCACAAAACTCAATGAAACTACTACAAAACTCACCAAATCATGCACAAAATTCAATGAAACTACTACAGAACTCTCCAAAGTTAGTGCATAACTCAATGAAAATACAACAGTCACCGATAATGAATCCTCTGGCTAAGACACAGTTTCCCCAAGGATTTCTATTTCAAAATAAACCGGGTACATCGCAGAATTTTCAGAATTTGCAAGGGACGATGTGTACTTTTTGCCGCAAAAATGGCGAGACCCCATTGGTGTATATGGCTCATGCGGTCAAAGAGAAGATTGGGAACAAAAATGTGGTGACTTGTCCGATTTTGAGGAGACACATTTGTCAGACCTGCGGAGCTTCTGGTGACAATGCTCATACTATGTAAGTTACCTTATTTACTACTTATATTAAAATTATAACCCTCCTTTTCCCGTAGTAGGGTAAAAAGTAGGCAATGAGTATTGAGTCATTTGTTGGCCATACAAAAAGACAGAAAACTTCTTTTTAGTGTAAAAAATAGATATTTCTCTTAATTTAAAACACTAGGTATGTTTGGTACCAGGATTTAATCTTTCGTTTTGTTTGTTTTTTTTGCAAAAAGCCAATCATTTGAATTCCTGACTAGGCTTATAAATTTTTCAAAAATCTAAATATTTAGTTTGGGGATGCTTTTCCTTTCAGCATTTTTCGCTATCTCTTGTAGTTCAGGATATCTTTCTGAAGGTACTAAAATAAAAATAAATATAACACAACTTTACATGCAGCTCAATCTAGTCCCAAAGTAAGGACTAGGCTTGTACTATGGGTACCAAACAATGGATATATACTATAAATTATATTTTTTGTAAATACATACTTTTGTGAGATAGATGATACATAAAAAATAACCAGAAACAAAAATTCATCTTCAGCATAAGTATTTGTTCCCGGCGGGACTCAAACCCCGCAGCCTTGTGCTTTGAAGTGGGGGGTACCCGATGTGCTAAAGAGACTGTCTGTTGTTAGGAAAGACCGTGGTAACTTTTTTTAAAGTGTTCTGTTAGAAATGCAATATACTATATGCAATGCAATCGTGGTTCACTCTGTCTTTATAAATTCCCCAGAACATACTGTCCGGTGCTCCGAAGCAACAACAATGGCCAGCCGCTCCGGTCTACCACCATCACTTTGAAGAACACACGAGTCAAGAGCAATGGACGACGCAGGTTTTAACTTATACTCACTATAATGTTCACTTTATGTCAAAACGACATTGAACAATGTCACAAAGTAATTATTAATATTTTGACTGTTTAGAGTTAAGAGCTATGGGTGATGTAGGTTTTTACTTATTTTGAGTTTAAATATGACATTGGAGCAATGTTAAAACGACATTGAATAATGTCAAAAAGTAATTATTAACATTTTGACTATTTTTAAAGTTAAGAGCTATAGATGATGCAGGTTTTAACTTATACTCACTATAATGTTCACTATGACATTGGAGCAATGTCAAAACGACATTGAAAAATGTCAAAAAGTAATTATTAATATCTTGACTATTTAAAGTTAAGAGTAATGGATGACGCAGGTTTTAAATTATATTGAGTTTAACTATGACATTGGAGAAATGTCGAAACAACATTGGACAATGTCAAAAAGTAATTATTAACATTTTTACTATTTGCTATGGACAACACAGATTTTACCTTATACTTTTACTAGATATTATTTTAACTATTTTAAGTGAAAAGCAATGGGATGACGCAGATTTTAACTTAAAGAACTACGACAATGGAGCAATGTCATAATGCAGTTATTGACGTTGAAATTATTTGAAAAAATGTTGAAAAGTAAATTTAGTTATTTTAACTTAGGTCTGATAGTAACTAATGACATTGCCGTAATGTCAAAAAAATATTAATTGACATTAAAACACTGCCATTGACATTAAAACACTGCCACAAAGCAATTATTGACATTAAAACAATATCCAAACTAAAGTAAATATTTTTATAGAAACAATGGCAATGGATATTTTAGACATTGTTTTAACAGTAAATAACGTGAAACTGAAATGTTTTTTCATTCGTTGCACACGGGTCATAAAACATAGCAGTTAAGATTAGCGTGGTGAGTGTAAGATGCAATATCGGTACTGCTTATCGATGGCAATAATGCGCAGCATTGCGCCCATGACAGAAAGAAAGTAAGCGAGATACTTACTCTCTGCACCGTTCCTACTTGTATACAAACAGACGTGTGCAGCGAGAAAAAACCTGTACTTTGATTTTAGGAATGCACTTTTTAACCCATAACATGCATTTTTCAAAAATAGGGATTTTTATAAGGATCGAAAGCTCGCCTTATTTTTTTATTAACACTATAAAATTCATTATAATGGTCTCATCTCAGAAACTAATGATCTCAAATGAAACCTAGTGTTTATAGACTGACTATAGTATTCTATAAGTTTAAGATTAGTATTTGAAAGTAGAATTGATATTTTATTTAGTAAATCGTGTTACAAACCTATATTCTTTAAGTAGGTACGGAACCTTAAAAATGAGAGATTTAAACAAAAAAAGTGGTACCATTTTAAAATTCTATTTTAACTTTTTGACCAACTCTTTAAGTATGGAACCCTTAAAATGAGAGGTTTGAACAAAAAAATACCTTTCTTATAAACTTGATTGAATTTTAACTTTTTGACAATGCATGTAGTATGTTTTGTTTTGTTTTGACAAAAATATCAAAAAAATTGACAGTTGTAAGTACATTTTTACTACTTTTTATTTTCAAAAATTTTGACAATTTTACATCTTTTTACCTTATCTTTCTATTGTAAGTTTGACAATTATGTAGTTATCTTATTATCATCATGTTTTATGTTGACTAAAATCATAATCGAAAAGTTTTCGACGAATTTTCAAACATTTTAATAAAAAAAAATAACTAAAAAATATTACAAAATAATTGCACAATAACTAAAAATAAAAAAATAATAACACGTTTTGAACTTTTGTTTCACCTTAACAGGTTCTTTTTATTATCAGAATGGTTGTTTTTCTGAATGTAAGTTTTAACAAAAATTTAACTTATGGAACAAACTTAAAAAAAAAACGGTTTCTTTTTTGTTTTTTTTTTAATAGTTATTATAAATTGCATGTATGTTAGTACAAAATACAAATTATTCACAAACCCCGCAAAATAATGCTAAAAAATCCGTTTTTACTATAAATTTTGATACATACAGTTTAAACATTATTTCTTAGTGTTAATCCACACTTAGGAATACTGCTTTTTGAAAAAATGCTTTCAAAAACTTTAGTCCCCGGCGGGATTCGAACCCGCGACTATTGGTAATCCGAACCAACGCGTTAAACCAAAAGCAGCAAAAAGCAAAAAGCAGTATTCCTAAGTGTGGATTAACACTAAGAAATAATGTTTACATGTTTGGAATGTGTCATCTTATATTGTAATCATTTCCATGTAATATGGGAAGTTACAAGCCGAGTCGATCTGCAAAGTTCGCCGGTAGATGTCACTACGAGGCCTTACTCGCAAGAACACACGAAGAGGTGCTTTCTTAAATTCGACCCGGCTGGAGGGCTACCCGTGGCGAAGCGGTTTAACGCGTTGGTTCGGATTACCAATAGTCGCGGGTTCGAATCCCGCCGGGTATTAAAGTTTTTTACATACAGTTTGTTAGTTTTAGATTTTTCTTTAGTTTTCGCTATGCTGATATGAAATCAAACTCATTTTTCAGTTTTAATCGCGCTGCTTTTATTATAAAACCGAAAAATTCGCTTCATTTCTTATTAGTTCTATTTTCTCTACGTTTTACATCACTTTTTTATTTTAAAATATAATATTTTTATAATTTGACAAAATGTACCCTATTAGCTGCTGGAAACTTTGTTTGAAAAACTGGCGAGCTAAGCCAAACTAAGTTAGTTAGCGGTGGGCATTTACAAAGTCAAGGATGTATGTATGTATGACTTAATTTTGGATTCCTTTTACAATTTTGACAAAAATATGAAAATTATGACTCATTTTGGATTTATTTATTATTTGTAACCAATCATGCTTTTCGACTATTGTTTTTGTAATTTGGAATTATCCTTTGTGCTTACATAAAATTAGATTATGTAGTTTTCTTTGTGTATATTCCTTATTTTTATTGCTCAAGTCTTTCTGCTACAGGAATATTTTCAAAGAAAAAATACATTATCGAAAATAGTCCCGTGGCGGGGTTCGAATCCGTGCCCCTCGCTAGCCGATCGAGTACTCTAACCACTACCCCACACGGGAACCCAAGTTGATGATGTTTTTTCTGATTATGTTGACTATTCGAAATACTAAAAATAATCACGTTGATAAACGCAATATGGAAGCATTTTTTCAAAAACAGTGTTTCCTAAGTGTTATCGAAACTGAAATAAAGATTGGATATTCCAAAAACAAACACTTTTAGAAATAATGTTTAGATATTTGTAATATATTCAAAATAATAATTAACTATTTGAGATATTTATCAATAATTGTGTTGCCTATTTGAAATAATCATTGGCTATTTGAGATATTAGATTTGAGTAGAAATAAGTGTGTTGACTATTTCAAATAATTTTTGATTATTTGAGATATTTATCAATAATTGTGTTGCCTGTTTGAAATATTTAAAATAATAATTGACTATTTGATAAAGTACAAAATAATTGTGTTAAATGAAACAGTACAAAACTGTGTTGACTATTTGAAATATTTAAAATAATGGTTCATTTCATTTCATTTATTTCTCGTAAACATGGGTACAATTAATGGTGTTATAAAATACATAAAAAAAGTTCAACCATGGTTTGCCTTTTGGCAAACCATGGTTGAGATAGTATATAAATAATTGTATTGACTATTTGAGATACCTAGTTGAAATAAGTGTTGACTATTTCATGATATATTTATCAATAATTGTGTTGCCTATTTGAAATATTCAAAATAATAATTGACTATTTGAGATACCTAGTAGAAATGAGTGTGTTGGCTATTTCAAATAATATTTGACTATTTGAGAAATTTATCAATAAATTGTGTTGCCTATTTGAAATATTCAAAATAATAATTGACTATTTGAGATACCTAGTAAAAAGTGTGTTGACTATTTCAAATAATATTTGACTATTTGAAATATCTATCAATAATTGTGTTGCCTATTTGAAATATTCAAAATAATAATTGACTATTTGATAAAGTACAAAATAATAGTTTTATATGAAACAGTACAAAACTGTGTAACTATTTGAAATATTTAAAATAATGTTTGAGATAGTATATAAATAATTGTGTTGACTATTTAAAATAGTCATTGACTATTTGAGATACCTAGTAGAAATAAGTGTGTTTTGCTGTTGACTATTTCAAATAATATTTCATATATTTATCAATAAATTGTGTTGCCTATTTGAAATATTCAAAATAGTAATTGACTATTTGAATTATTAATTGAGTATTTGAGACATTATTAATATTATTATTGACTATTAGAAATTATATTAATAATTTTGTTTACTTTTGAGATAGGAAATAGAAATTCCAAATAATAATGTTGATTACTTAATTTACTAAAAATGACAAATTAAATTGACTGAAATAGTAAAAATAAAAAGTTGGATAATATTTTAAATACATATGCTTAAAATTGTGGAAAATAGTGTCAGCGTATTCAGCCAGATTAATATTTGACTATATTCTTGATTGTAAATATTTCATAGTTGCTGGTTTGATTCCCACCGATGAACAAAATAAATGTGTTGCAATTTCGCCATAAAAAAGGTATTTGTGTATTATGAATTTTAACGTAATTTCAGTTTCGGATATGAATTTGATTAAAAAAAACCTGGAATGTAAAAAAATAGTAATAAATTAGAAAAAGTAACTTGAAGTTACCCTTAGGAGCGTTTCTAAGTGTGTCTGTTAGTTTTTTAAGTTTGATTTTTGTACCTAAATGGTACTTAATTTTTGGAAATAAGATTTTCTAATTTGGAGATTTTAAATGTTTATGTACCGTGGGTACTAATTTTATTATTAAGGTTGCATGTCGATTTTAAAATTTTAAATATATTGTTTTAAAATGTATTCTTTTGTGTTTTATTTTTATTAAATAGCCATTTCGATTTAGACTCATACGCCGTTTAATCGAAAACACAAACAAGCTAAGATTTTACTGTTTCAAAAATTAACCGCTCGAGACGTGAGCTCGTGTGGTCTAGTTGGAATTTAGGGTATCGAGAACCGGGAACTTTTTTGAGAACCAGGATTTTCGGTACCAGCCTAAGAAAGAACCGGGATTTCCCGGGATTTTGTGTAAACCTCTGTAAGATGCTTTAAGATTTGCTTTGTAACATCTGTACGATGCTATGTTTAGCTTCATTTTTTATAAATAACCTTTTATTGGTTTCTGTATCCCAATGGTAAACACGGGACTCTTACTAAGATTCCACTGTCCGTCTGTCTGTCACCAGGCTGTATCTCATGAACCGTGATAGCTAGATAGTTAAAGTTTTTATACATGATGTTTTTCCGTTGCCGCTGTATCAACAACAACATTAGTGCGATTTTTTTTACCACTAGCGCCATCTAGTAATATACCAGTAGTAGAAATTAATAACATTGCGATTATGAATTTAGATTGGTCCAGTGTTCATTTTAGAGTTCCGTACCCAATTGTGATAGTGGTACGGAAAACTTTGTGCGCGAGTCAAACTAGTACTTGGTCGGTTTTTTACGTCATAAATCAATAATTTAATCACAAATTATGATTTAACTAATATTAAGTCTCTATTAACATTAGCTAGACAAAATCAAATTCTAAAATCACATAATTGCGTAGTCTCTCATCATTTAGTAGTATCTGCCATAAATCTAGTTAAAATCAGACCAATCATTTAAATGAAGTAAATCAATTAGTACTAAAATATGGTTTAAATATAAAACAAGTAAGAAAATAAGAATTAAGTGTAAAAATAGTAAAAAAATACATTATGTTTGCTTTCCATCACACCAAAATATATTTTCCCGAAAGTCCCAAAAATCCCGGTTCTCAGATTTTTATCTCCGGGATTTCCCGGTTCTCTTAAACAACAAAAGAACCGGGAAATCCCGGGATTTTCGGTACCGGGATTTCCCGGTTCTATACCCTAGTTGGAATAGACGAAAGTCACTAATAGCCTTATCAATAAACGCGGAGTAAGGTCGGAGTAGTGAGAACAAGCTTTGTCTTTTTCCGTGACTAGAACTTTCAAAGTTGACAGGCAGAAACAAAAAGTGATAAAACTACTCCGACCTTACTCCACGTTTATTAATATAATACGGCTTAAACTGATTTCTTTTAAAGCGTCATTGTGCGGAAAATCTTAACTAATACACCATTGTTATTTATTAGATATTATTACAAAGAAGACACGGTCGGACAGACAGACACCTACAACCTACCGACCACCAAAATGTAAAGCCATACAAATGTAGATCAAGGATTTACTTGCAATTAAATGGGTAGTAGTTACTTTAGTGATGTTTTTAGTGAGGTTGGTATCTAAGGCATAAGAGATAGCGGACTCGACTCGTCTCGTACTCGCCAAGTATCTACTTTTATCCCGATCCAGTGGGAATATCGGGATAAAGGGTACAGTGGCCGGCAAATAAGTTGAAAAATTTTGACGTGGAAGGGGAAAGTTCGCGCTGTACATTTTGCATGCGTTTGCTATGAAAAATCGACTTCTGCTCATCCGCCATTTTCAAGCTATTGCATAGCTTTTATCGCGGGCTTTGAGCTTTGAATGAAGAAATTTCGTAACGAAAAAAACCTAACACCCCCCACCCGCCTACCATGTTTCTTGGTTACCATGTAGCTCGGCCGAGCGTAACCATGGCAACGTCGTACAAAATAAAAAATAATTATAATTGCATAAGTTGATAAAAAATGCTATGCAATAGCTTTACCGCGGCAGTCCCCGAGTGCCACACGTTTTTTTAACTTATCTGCCGGCCACTGTAACCTATGTGTTAATGCAGGTCTACAGCTTTCCGCATACCAAGTTCCATCGGAATTGGTTTTTACGTGAAGGAGAAAGAACATACTCGTGTGCGTCAGCTTGGCTGGATATGCAATAGATTTACACCAAACACACTTCTATTTCGCACCTATTTGGTACCTTTGTTCATATATTTTGGTACCTACGTGGTTTTGAAAATATTAACGATACAAAGTGGCCGGCCTTGCTGACGTCAGGTTGGCGGGACTAACGTTATACAGGGTGTTGTATCACTAAAAAACAGCTGTTTTAGTAAAAAAAAGGCAATTCATGTTTAGATTGTAGTGGTCTAAACTAAATAAAAGGGCACCTTAAGGTCAATGACCTGAAACTCTAAAAAACAGCTGATTTTCATGCAAATTTTAAACTCAAAATTTTCGAAAACTACTTCGAATTTCCAAAACTTGTAGAACAAAAGTTGTTCACCTAGACCTCTAGAACAACCCCCTTTCGGCTTAATACCCCCCATCGGAGCACCGTGTATATGACAAGATTTAGTACGACGAGGCCTTACTCGCAAGAACACACGAAGAGGTACTTTCTTAAATTCGACCTGGCTGGAGGGCTCCCGTGGCGAAGCGGTTAACGCGTTGGTTCGGATTACCAATAGTCGCGGGTTCGAATCCCGCCGGGTACTAAAGTTTTTGAAAGCATTTTTTTAAAAAGCAAGATTTAGTACCTATTTGGTACCTATGCATATATTTTTTTAACAGTCCTAGGAAGCTCTAATAAAAAAATATTAGGTACATGAAAACCATATAGGGTCTGCTGAAAATGTATGAGCTAGTAATATATTCTGTATTACTGGCGCCATCTAGTGGTAAACTGGTGTCAGTGTCAGTTAGTAGTTGCGTTCACAGATTTCGCTTGGTCCAGTATTTTTTAAAATTTGTTAACTTACAGAATCAACAGCACTTGAAAACTAACTTACAATACATTTAGACATTTTTTTACAATATTTACACACTTTTTTCAATTTTAGGGCTCCGTTCCCAATTGTGATAATGGTACAGAACCCTTCGTGCGCAAGTCCGACTCGCACTAGGCCGGTTTTAACTTTATTTTTTTTGTAATAGTTTTAAGTAATGTTTATGATAGTATTGTATGGTATGTTTCAAGATGTTTAAAAACATCTTGACATACCTACCTAAAACTTTTGCGTTTATTAATAACTTTACCGCTTTAGCTTTTAACTTAAAAAGTAACAACATTCCATAGTAAGCTACGTACTACACCATATTTGCCAAAAGTACTTATTGAGACAATAAACGTTTTGTTTTTAATAACGAGACGTTCCGACATGTAGTTACCTACTTACAACGACTGATTTAAGTAGGTAGATAGTTTGAGAAGAAAGCAAGGTCGACATTAATCATATGTTTCGTTGTTATTCATAGATCAACCTGTTGGATAGCTCGATAATTCTTGTAGCCTCGGTCTCAGATCACATAATAAGAAGGGTCCAGTGCAATACTGATAATGAATATAGTGATAATAGGGGCGCTATTGGGCAAAATCACGTATAATATTAGACATTAGCCTCTTCTTCATAACTCTGATTGGCTTGATTTTGGTGTACAGATAGGGTTACCAGATGAAAAAAACAAAAGTCCTGAGAAAAGTCCTGATTTCCACCAAAAAATCCTGAGATTTTTCACACTTTGTTTTTTTCCCCATACTTATTTAGAATTTTTATACTCGTAATGGGGGGGGGGTTGGCAACGTTATAAATAGGTGTTAATTTTATTCAATTATTACCAAATAATGATTATTAGAAGATACCAAATGATTCTGACGAAATGGTTAATTTTAATTGTACAATTATTACCAAAGGATAAGTTACTAAATATTAGGTACCTTTAGAGATGGGCCGACTAGGGGTTCTGCCGACTAGCAGACTAGCCGACTAGTCGGTTTCAAAATTGCCGCGGCAATGCAGATCATTATAATTCCGAGATATTTGGGTAAATCATGACCACTCGGCGATTGTTGGTATTTTTGGATAAATTTGCACTTCGAAAGCTGTAACAATACTTCCAAAATAGATGAAATAAAAATAAAAGTTGGAAAAAAAAATTAAATGGAGCTTAGACATAGTTATGACATTTTAGATGTATGATGTTAAGATGATGTATGTAGGCTATGATGTGTTTTGTTTACGTTTTTCTCACTACCCACCTTCTAACTGTACTACTAATTCAATTAAATATTGGTTTTATTGCATAATTGTTAGTTGACGACTAGTCGGCATAATTTGCCGACTAGTCGGCACCTGCCGACTAGTCGGTTGAACTGCCGACTAGTCGGCTTTCCCGACTAGTCGGCGACTAGTCGGCCCATCTCTAAGTACCTATGGTAAAACTGTACAAGTCGTAAAGAAATGCTGATTGAATTCAAGAAAAAATGCACCAGTAGTAGGTTTCTAATTAGATGGGTAAATAATGAATGATTATTTTTAGTTTGTTTACTTTTTACTAAAAAAATCTTTAATTAAGTTGATATTTTCTTGAAATTTATAAAAATCCTGAGATTTTAAGAGATTTGCGAAATCCGCCCGCAATCCTGAGAAATGTTCAAAAATCCTGAGATCTCAGGACAAATCCGGAGATCTGGTAACCCTATGTACAGACCAACTCTTATTGTGATTGGTTCACAGTTTTACCTTGTAGGTATCACCTTATTACGTTTTACCGAAAATCTTTTTTAGGCGGTTTAAAAAAATAGTTTCGAAAGGGTTAACCAAGAGCACGCTTCGCTCGCTCTTAATTTAACCTTTTCACACCTATCACCCCTGTGACAGAAAAGCCTCCTTTTGTAATTAATTACGTACCTATACACATATAGAAACACCCTAAAACGTTAACAAAAAAATATGAAATCAAAGACATTTTTCGGTTTGAATCGCGTGGTGTTTATTACTTTTAGCATTTTTACAACGCTCAACGTTTCGAGACCTTTTCAGGATTGACAGGTCAATCCTGAAGAAGGGACCTGGAAAGATTGACATTAACAGGTCAATCTTGAAGAAGGGACCTGGAAAGGTCTCAAAACGTTGAGCGTTGTAACAATGCTGAAAGTAATAAACACCACGCGATTCAAACCGAAAAATGTCTTTAATTTCAATACAACATCGCGAAAACAGAAGAAAAATCTACAAAAAAATATGGTCAATTATATTAGCAAAACCGCGGGACGCAGCGAGTGAAAATGAGTCCGCATGAGTTGTATGTAACAAATACACGATACCAGCTCAATTTTCGGTTATCTATTCGCATTGCATCATGTCGAAACTCTTTATGTGGCCGGATTAATGTGGCGGTCGTGATTTGTGAAATAATTGGATCAGATGCAACCTCCGGCGAGTTGGTACCTACCTACTGTACCTATGTATTGTTATCTACTTACTTTGGTTATAGGTTTAGGTAATAATTTATTATTTAAATAAGTCAAATACAGCAGTGCGATTCTCTAGTGTAACAGCCAAGAGTTCGACGCTGTTTCAGCGTCGAATCACTCAATTCGTATTCTCTTATTGCTATCGCGACGCTAGCGCCTTCGACGACGAGTACGACAGCATTCAATATTACCTACTTTTAGCTAGCCAGTAAAACTTATCAAATGTTTAATTAATAAAAACTTAACTAAACAAAACAAAAGTTACTTACGTACGACCAAACTAGAATAAGCAATTTTCCGCATAAATCGTACCTATTTTTTTTCACTAAACAGCTCGAGAATCTATCGAACAAAAGACGATTTATGCGTAGAGTTGGCTTATTCCAGTTTGGTTGAATCGAACCTTAGCATTAGGTACATTTTTAGCAGGCACTTTATGGTTTTTTTGTAATAACTTTTTGTATTATAGTTTCCTAGGAATGAAAAATAATATACGCGTAGGTACCAAATAGGTACAAAATCTTGGCACATATAAGGTACGTGTAATTAGCTTGTGACAGTAGATGACGAGAAATCGAAGGTGGTCCCGCCAACCTGACGTCAGAAAAGCCGGCTACTTTGTATCGTTAATATTTTGGAAACCACAGAGGTATAGTTCACGCAAAACTTAATGGCCCCTGTGATCTAGGCGCAGGTAGTTGCGCAGAACGCGAATTATAGATGCGCCAGGTAAAGGTACGGTCGTCGGGAGGGGACCGACCCTCCCCGTGTGTCGCTCGTTCCCCGCGACCATCCAGCAACGCATACAGCTGTGTGAGTGCTACCGTTCCTAGATCACAGGGGCCATTAAGTTTTGCGTGAACTATACCACAGTAGGTACTAAATACATGAACAAAGGTTAATAATGAGTTTGGTGTAAATCTATTGCACGGTCCGGTCAAGCTGACGCACACGATTTCTTGAACCGTTTACGAAAAAATAGAACAGGCAAGCCTAAGGCATATTTGAGACATTTTAATTGTGTAGGTAGAAGGTACCTACCCTATTGGATGTAGACGAAAACAATTAAAAACTATAGTTAAATTGGCATATCAAGGATAGATCATTGAAGACACCAAGTAAGCAAACCGGATGAAAACTAAACGCAATCAAACTCAAAATAAGACAAAAGCGTAGGTTTTACAACAATAAAACAGACCTAGAAGGCGGGGAATTAAAACATTTGTGGTCACCGCCTATTGTGTTTCTGTTTCCGCCTATAAAGTTTCTGCCTTAGTGGCTGCACCGGCGTTTTTAGGCTATACGCGCTCTCAATATTCCTATGTGACTTTCGCCTATTATCGTGTAATAGATAGGTAGTATTAGGTAGGTAAAGATTTATAATTCAAAGGGACTTGATTTTGAGGTCATTAAAAATATTGACTAGGTAGTACTTAAAATAATTGTGGTCACTTAAATCGTGGTGTTTCTGTTTCGATCGTCCTTTATAATTATTTAAATTGTCTTTTGTTTCTTAGTCGATCGTCTTTCATTTCTGTTTCGATCGTGTTTTATTTCAATTGGCTTTTGTTGGTGTTTCGATCGGCTTAAGCTTTTGTTGTTGTTTCGATCGTCTTTTTGTTTCTGTTTCGATCGTCTTATGTTTCTGTGCTGATCGTCTTTTGTTTTTTATTTCAATCGTCTTTGGTTGCTGTTTCGTTCGATCGTCTTTTGTTTTTGGTCTGATATACAATGGGAGTGGCAGGAGGCGAAAATAGGTAGGTAGGTTCTAGGTACCTACTTCAATGTAAGTAAAAAATCTTAAACGTTAGTTTAGGTACCTTATGTAGTAACAATTTAACACAATAAAAACTTTTCGCGTAATAAATTTAATTACAAAATAGGTAACTGAGTAACAGGAAGGATTACGATTTAAACTAGCATAAAGTATTGAGTTTATCTTACAGCATATCTTTCTATAGAAAACTTAACACCTCCACTGCTCGCCATTGAACGTTGAGTAGAAAAAATAACAATTATTGATTATATTTTTGTTATAAACTAGGTAAAAATAATTGACAATATAATATGTAGAAGAAACATAAGTAGGTATACTTTGCTTTGGCCCTCGTAGACTCTATTCACGGTTTAGAATATTTGATACCGGCTCGGTAGGTATATACGGCATAAAAATGTGTGTACTTCCAAATTAGAATCAAATACTTTTTGGCATTTCCAATATTTGCTGGAAAATAGTCACCCGAATTTGTGAATAGGGCTCTAAATCGCGGGAATTAGATATTATTCTGCGGTACATATACTCATGGATCTTCTACGGTACTTATATGCGACATTACGACGACCTCTGTGGCGTGCCTGGCGAACGCCCGTTGTAATGCAGAAGGTTGCGAGTTCGATTCCCGCCGGGTGCAAATATGCTTAAAAAATAAATATTTGATATACTTGTCTGGGTTACCGTAAACCAAGCTTAGTAGCTTACCATGGGGCTAGATGGAGCTGCGTGTTGTTCACATAATTTACAACAAAAAAAAAATAGGTACGTACTCTTAGTCGCAAGCAACGTGTTAACTCCAAGATACGCATCTTTGCCGTGTGAATGAGCGTACACCACCCACCATATACTATCGCTGGACATCATTCAATTTCGAAGTCAGTTCTTGGATTCACTTTATCTAGGTGTTTATTGTGCAAAACTGCGTAGTCGTATAGTCCTATGTAGGTATATGATGTAATTAGAATTACAAGATATTTGGTTTTCATTTTATATAGCTAGCTGACCCGACCGACAGACGTTGTACTTGTATGTAAGTGACCGGCAGATAAGTTGAAAAATTTTGTCGTGGAAGGGGAAAGTTCGCGCAGTACATTTTACATGCGCCTTCTATAAAAATCAACTTCTGCGCATCCGCCACTTTTTTCAACTAATCTGCCGCCCACTGTACTGCCAGTTAAATAAAAAAAACCTAGAACCCTACACTATTACTACCCCACCCTACTACTAAGTAGGGTGGGGTAGTAGTCTACTTAGTAGTCTACTTAGTAGTAGGGTGGGGTAGTAATAGTGTAGGGTAGGGTAGTAAGAGTAAGATAGGGTAGTCCCTACCCTATTACTACCCTAGCCGACTACTATACTACTGTTAAACAAATCGGTTCAACCGTTGTTGAGTTATATTACGAGTATAATTGTTAACTGTTTATACTATTATTTATAATTTTTATTTTCTCCTCTCTCGACCTCTGTGGCGCGTCGTGCGTAAGCGCGACTGCAATGCAGGAGGTTGCGGGTTCGATTCCCGCCGGATGCAAGTATTTATGCTTATAGAATAAATATTTGTGTCTGGTCTGGGTGTCCCTCTATGTATAATATGTATGTATTTACAAAAGAAAAATAAATATAAGTATTATATCCGTTGTCTAGTCACCGTAACACAAGCTTAGTCGCTTACCACGGGGCTAGATGGCGCTGTGTGTTGTTCACAGAATTTATTATTATTTATAATTACAACGCAAGAACGGCTGAACTGATTTGGCTGGAAATAGTAGTACTTAGTCGTAATAGAGTAGGGTAAACCCTGCTACTACTAACGCGACACGAATAAAATAAATAAATAAATAAATTCTGTGAACAACACACAGCGCCATCTAGCCCCGTGGTAAGCGACTAAGCTTGTGTTACGGTGACTAGACAACGGATATAATACTTATATTTATTTTTCTTTTGTAAATACATACATATTATACATAGGGGTACACCCAGACCAAACACAAATATTTATTTCGCCCGCTAATGAAGCCACAACATATGAAAGCCTATAGGACTCCTAAAGCTATATCCCTAATCTGTGGTAGTTAAAGAAATATCGCGCTGCATATTATTCCACGCCCGTTCCGCCGTAACTTATCAAAAACTATGCGCAAAAAGATGTGTAAGTAAAGCAACAAGAAATAGTTACGCTACCCCTAGTATTTAGCAATGGTAATAAACCAATGAAACACCAATAAAACCATTTGAAAGACAATAAAACCATTTTAGTACTCATTTTAAGAGTAATTAATTACCTAATTGCATTTTGTAATTAGTGTGCTATATGGTAAGTAGGTATAATCTTCTACTATATAAAAATAAGTCGGGTTTTCCTTCCTGACGCTATAACTCCAGAACGCACGAACCGATTTCCACGGTTTTGCATTCGTTGGAAAGGTCTCGGGCTCCGTGAGGTTTATAGCAAAGAAAATTCAGTGAAGGGTTCTAAGTAGTTTTTTATTTAACGAGCAGGACAACGTCTGCCGGGTCAGCTAGTTTCATATAATAAACTAGCTTCTTTTTATTTTCGTATAGTTGTGTGGCTCAACTAGTGTTAGAGTTTTCAAATCGCCCTAAGGCCTCTAACTTGACCTTGAAGCTGACCCGACAGATGTTGTCCTGCCCTTTGAATAAAAGCAATCCAAAACCTGCACTACAACTACCCTACCCTACTACTACTAGCACCCTACCCTACCCTACTACTACTACCCTACCCTACTACTACTAGCACCCTACCCTACTACTACTACAATTACCCTACCCTACTACTACTAGCACCCTACCCTACCCTACTACTACTAGCACCCTACCCTACTACTACTACAACTACCCTACCCTACTACTACTAGCACCCTACCCTACCCTACTACTACTACAACTACCCTACCCTACTACTACTAGCACCCTACCCTACCCTACTACTACTAGCACCCTACCCTACCCTACTACTACTAGCACCCTACCCTACCCTACTACTACTACAACTACCCTACCCTACTACTACTAGCACCCTACCCTACTACTACTACAACTACCCTACCCTACTACTACTAGCACCCTACCCTACCCTACTACTACTAGCACCCTACCCTACTACTACTAGCACCCTACCCTACTACTACTACAACTACCCTACCCTACTACTACTAGCACCCTACCCTACTACTACTACAACTACCCTACCCTACTACTACTAGCACCCTACCCTACCCTACTACAACTACAACTACCCTACCCTACTACTACTAGCACCCTACCCTACCCTACTACAACTACCCTACCCTACTACTACTAGCACCCTACCCTACCCTACTACTACTACAACTACCCTACCCTACTACTACTAGCACCCTACCCTACCCTACTACTCCTACAAATACCCTACCCTACTACTACTAGTACCCTACCCTACCCTACTACTCCTACAAATACCCTACCTTGCTACTACTAGTACCCTACCCTACTACTAATACCACTACACTAGGTACCCTACCCTACCCTACTACTCCTACAACTACCCTACCCTACTACTACTAGTACCCTACCCTACTACTAATACCACTACACTAGGTACCCTACCCTACTACTAACTACAAAAACAAATTACGATGGAAACTGAAACGAAACTAGAACCCTGCACTTAGGGTTGCCAACAGTTTTTTCGAAAGATATAGTATTTGTGGCTAAAAAACATAGTACGACCTAAAAAAATATAGTACAAAAATTTGAGTGGTGTTTTGTAGAATATTTCGAAAAAAACACGTATTTTTCACACTTTCAACCACTTTTTCTTTATATTTAATAAATAATAATAATAAATAATAAATTGTGTCAACAACACACAGCGCCATCTAGCCCCGTGGTAAGCGACTAAGCTTGTGTTACGGTGACTAGACAACGGATATAATACTTATATATTTTTTTTTTAATATTCCTTATGTTTTTATTGCTCAAGGCATTTTTACTTGAAATATTTTACAAGGAGAAATACATCATCAAAAATCCTCCCATGATAGGATATGTATTTCTCCTTGTAAAAACACTCTTTCTTTCTTCAATTAAATAAAAATGTTTCCCGACATTGAATCTCTAAATTATGAGCACCGTTTTTATGGCTTTTCTTTTTTCCCTCTACATAGAAAAGACTCCTCTGTAAATGCAGAGTAGGGTGGAATTTATAAATGAAACAAATTTTTACAAATTATGCCAGAAATATAGTATTTTTTGCGTACTATATGTGCTTTCAAAAGTATATAGTACGCTCAGCTGAAATATAGTACAATACTATATTTTATAGTACGGTTGGCAACCCTACCTGCACTACAACTAACCTACCCTACTACTATTACAACTACCCTAGTACTGCTACTACTAGTACCCTACCCTACCCTACTACTACTACAAAAACAACTTTTCCCACAACACTTTTCATATCGGATGCCTAGTGCCTACATCATTTAAGACCAGACTCTGCAAACAGATCTCTACTATCTAGGCTGTGCGTTGATACATCAGTCAGTCCGGAGTTTATAAAACTTTTTATAGTATTAATATTCCCACATACATATACTATATAGGTATGTATTATAGTGTATGTAGGTATAGTGCGAATTACATAATGATGCAACAATAGATGTGGTGTATGCAAATTATTATTGTTTGAATGGAAAGTATCAAGGCCGGTCTACATTGCAGTGCAGTTCATTTAGATCGGTCTTTTACATGAGATAGGGTTGCATTATCACATCTCACTTGATGGGAAGCGATGATGTCGCAGTAACATGCTTGTCTCGAAGAAACCAATTTACTTTAGACTTGAATAGCTTTATTAATAAGCGTGGAGTAAGGTCGAAGTAGTGAGCACATGCTTTGTCTTTTTCCGTGACAAGACCTTTCAAAGTTGACAGACAGAAACAAAAAGTGGTAAATCACTCCGACCTTACTCCACGTTTATTAATAAGGCTAGAAGACTCTAAGGTTGATTTAAAAAATAAATAACGTTTTGTAAACATAATTATATTTTTTCGGTCCCCGAGTCGGGTGACTCGGGGACCGAAAAAATATAATTATATAATAACATAATAATTATGTTAAATTAAATAAAAAATAAATAAGTAAATAAAAATACTCGAATTAGAAAGACCAGGGAAAAAATAATTATCTTCTATATCTACAAAATGCTATAACTGAAATTTAGTGAGAATGTTCTTTGTAGTAATGTAAGAAATATTTTGTGGAATACCTATAAGATCGGGACCTACGCGGTTGAAACTGTAAACTGTAAGATAAGTCCAAAAAATGTAGTGTAATAGATGAGTCAATTAAATATTTTTAATTATTCTTATTTTGGTTTTTAATTTAATCTCAAAAGAAGTACCACCTGCCAAAAAATAACCTATGCTCTTTCGAGTTTTACCGTGCACTAGTGAGTCGTTTACAACTGTTTAATAATAAGGGTCATCCGACCCTAATTATTTGTCCGCGCGTGTAATAATGTCTTTATAGAGAACAATTTCGTATTTTAATGGCCGATCGCCGCTGAAATTGTGTGAATTCGTTTGTAAAGTTATCAGAGCGAATAGATTCTTTAATAACTTACTTACTTAGTTCAACTTAGTTAAGTTTAAGAAACTTAAGATGTTACTAAACGAAAACTAATGTGTTCTTGTTAGGCCGGGCGCAGTTTGAATATACATACGTAGGCTGGTTTGTATGTATGTATGTATATTGGGGGTAATCTCTGAAACTACTGGACCGATTTCAAAAATTCTTCTTCCAATTGAAAGCTCTACATTATCAGGGAGTAACATAGGCAACTTTTGATCCTGATATTCCCACGGGATCAGGACTTACGCAGATGAAACCGCGGGGCCGCAGCTAGTATATACACGGTGCTCCGAGGAGGGGGTATTAAGCCGAAAGGGGGTTGTTCTAGAGGTCTAGGCGAACAACTTTTGTTCTACAAGTTTTGGAAATTCGAAGTAGTTTTCGAAAATTTTGAGTGTTTGCATGAAAATCAGCTGTTTTTTAGTTTGAGGTCATTGGCCTTAAGGGGCCCTTAAGGGACCACTATAATCTAAACATTAATTGCCATTTTTTTTTTACAAAAACAGCTGTTTTATTAGTGACACAACTTTAAAATTTTCGAAAAAAAAAGTTCGATTTTCCAAAAGTCGTAGAATAAAAGTTGTTCGCCTAGACCTCTAGAACAACCCCCTTTCGGCTTAATACCCCCTTGTCGAAACACCCTGTATAATATACGTTTTCGTCCGAATTTCATTCGTGCGGAGACGTAGGTACGCGCAATCCCAACCTTCCAAATACAAAAAAACGTGCAGACTGCATACGAATTAGTCGTACGTACCTACACTGATTCGTATGAAATATGCGGGCTTCCATAGTAGTAGGTGTTCGTACGTCTTCGTACGTGAGCGCATGAATGAAATCTTACGAAAACGAACCTTCCAAAGTGCACCCGGTCTTACTGCAAACCTACTGCCGATCATGAACGGTCGTGCCGGTTAAGCAACGCTTGGCGCGGTCATTACTTGGATGGGTGACTGATATAATTTGTGTGGAAAAAAATATTTTCTCGAGCTCCTCCGTGCCTCGGAAGGCACGTTAAGCAGTTGGTCCCGGTTGGTATCTCAGATAGCAGTCGTTAGGTCAAGTTAGAGGCCTTAGGGCGATCTGACAACTCTAACCCTAGGTGAGACACACCACTATACGAAGAGAAGAAGATCGCGTAAGTTTAGAAAATGATAAAGATAATGAGCTAGGTAATTACAAAACCGAAGTACCTAAGTAGGCACTTTAGGAGTTTCTCAGGTTATTGTACTTGGGATTGGTCAATCTGTAGTTTACTGCTTGTCAAATTTTGATTTATAATGCTGGAAAGTTGCAGGGGAGCTCCACATTTTGGAACGGAAACTTTAAAAAAAAATATTTAGCCCGCTTATGTATTCCATTTAATCTTCTATACCTACTGATATTATAAAGAGGTAACGTTGGTAACATTTATGTATGTATGTAGGTAGGTATGTAAGTTATTATTTTCCGGGTAATCCCTGAAACTTCTGGAGTGATTTCAATAATTCTTTAAACAATAGAAAGCTACATTATCGATGAGTAACATAGGTTACTTCTGATCCCGATATTCCTACGGGATCGGGACGTACTCGGGTTAAACCGCGGTAATTTGCTAGTTTAGCATTAAATTAAATATTATTAAGTACCTACCTACTTATTATCATTGTTTTGTAAATACAGATGCCTGCAAACAATTTAAATAAAACTGACTTGGAAAAGGTAAGTTCGCGCAGTACATTTAGGTAGGTACATGCGACTTCTATCCATCCGCCATTTTTATCAAGATGTTTGCCGGCACCTGCGGTTGGTATCTCAGATAGCAGTCGTTAGGTCAAGTTAGAGGCCTTAGGGCGATCTGACAACTCTAACCCTAGGTGAGACACACCACTATACGAAGAGAAGAAGATCGCGTAAGTTTAGAAAATGATAAAGATAATGAGCTAGGTAATTACAAAACCGAAGTACCTAAGTAGGCACTTTAGGAGTTTCTCAGGTTATTGTACTTGGGATTGGTCAATCTGTAGTTTACTGCTTGTCAAATTTTGATTTATAATGCTGGAAAGTTGCAGGGGAGCTCCACATTTTGGAACGGAAACTTTAAAAAAAAATATTTAGCCCGCTTATGTATTCCATTTAATCTTCTATACCTACTGATATTATAAAGAGGTAACGTTGGTAACATTTATGTATGTATGTAGGTAGGTATGTAAGTTATTATTTTCCGAGTAATCCCTGAAACTTCTGGAGTGATTTCAATAATTCTTTAAATAATAGAAAGCTACATTATCGATGAGTAACATAGGTTACTTCTGATCCTGATATTACTACGGGATCGGGACTTACTCGGGTTAAACCGCGGTAATTTGCTAGTTAAGCATTAAATTAAATATTATTAAGTACCTACCTACTTATTATCATAGTTTTGTAAATACAGATGCCTGCAAACAATTTAAATAAAACTGACTTGGAAAAGGTAAGTTCGCGCAGTACATTTAGGTAGGTACATGCGACTTCTATCCATCCGCCATTTTTATCAAGATGTTTGCCGGCACCTGTACCTACTTAAACTTAAATACTTACCTCCTAACTTATAATTTATAAACGATGACTAACTTTATGTCACGTTTCTCTTTTACTGTGACATTCAAAGTTAACAGACAGATAAAAACGTTACACAAACTTAGTCATCGTTAATAAGTAAGGTTAATTACGAAATTATTATTTTAAGTATTCAGAGGGGGAATGCCGCCAGCATCTTGGGGACCATGTCTCGGGAGTCGTCGACGACGGGTTTTTTTCTTTTTAGATTTAAGTTTTAGTTTTAGTGTTGTTTGTATTTTTTTCACCATTTAATTTTGTTATTCTACATATTTGTGTGTTGTGTTTTATTGAATAAATGTTTTAGTTAAGTATTAAATAAACTTTATTTTTATTAGGTACCTAAGCGTAAAATGTTGTCGACCCCGGTTCCGTGATCTTCGTCAGTGGTCCAAGGTCACCTTAATTATTGTTCGATACAATGTGAACTATTGTTATCTACTTATTACTTATTATTAGGTAGATGATTTATCCGTCTATCTAGCCGTGTAGCCCCAGCATAGAATAGGGTTACCCCATCTCATTCCGTGGGTGTCGTTAAAGGCGACTAAAGGATCTGAGGGATTACAAACATTAAGTTCTCCCCGCGCGGTGGCGGATAAACTGCTTGATCTCTAAGAGGGTTGGTGTCAGGCAGGCGGCCGGCCGTAAAAACATTGCCAAATCTAATTGCAGAAGGTATGCTCAATGATGACTTACCGACTGCGCTGACCCCAAATAAAAAAAAACAATTTGTAGTTTAGCGGACCCCGGGCTCCCGAAAGGGATGCAACCGGGAACATCGCTCGGATGAGAAGAAGGTAGATGATTTATACAACGCCAGCAACTTTAATCCATGCAGGTAGGTACATGCCGCTGTAGTGCCCGGGACATAATATTGGATAGTTATAGACTTTAGCATGTTAAGGCCCTCAGCTTCGGATGGAGACATTGATGAGGAAATAAAAGAAAGTCGTGTTAGTTACTTACACTATTTTATTACGAGTATAACTCAAGAATCGCTAAACTGATTTATCTATTATTTATTATAATATTATAATCTGGTCTGGGTGTCCCTCTATGTATAATATGTATGTATTTACAAAAGAAAAATAAATATAAGTATTATATCCGTTGTCTAGTCACCGTAACACAAGCTTAGTCGCTTACCACGGGGCTAGATGGCGCTGTGTGTTGTTCGGAGAAATTATTTATTATTTATTATTATTATCTAAAAATTGATGGAGAGGCCGTTTAGAAACAGGAGAAAGAGCTTTTTGAATTTTTTCAAGGGTAGTAAGTAGTAGTAGGGTAGGGTTGTATTGGGGTAGCGTAGTAATAGGGTAGGATTATAGTAGGGTAGATTAGTAGTAGGGTTGGGTAGTAGTTGAGAAGGTAGTAGTAGGGTTGGGTAGTAGTTGAGAAGGGTAGTAGTAGGGTAGAGTATAGTAGTCGTAGGGTATGGTTGTATTGAGGTGGCATAGTAATAGGGTAGGATTATAGTAGGGTAGATTAGTAGTAGGGTTGGGTAGTAGTTGAGAAGGGTAGTAGTAGGGTAGAGTATAGTAGTCGTAGGGTAGGGTTGTATTGAGGTAGCGTAGTAATAGGGTAGGATTATAGTAGGGTAGATTAGTAGTAGGGTTGGGTAGTAGTTGAGAAGGGTAGTAGTAGGGTAGAGTATAGTAGTCGTAGGGTAGGGTTGTATTGAGGTAGCGTAGTAATAGGGTAGGATTATAGTAGGGTAGATTAGTAGTAGGGTTGGGTAGTAGTTGAGAAGGGTAGTAGTAGGGTAGAGTATAGTAGTCGTAGGGTAGGGTTGTATTGAGGTAGCGTAGTAATAGGGTAGGATTATAGTAGGGTAGATTAGTAGTAGGGTTGGGTAGTAGTTGAGAAGGATAGTAGTAGGGTAGACTATAGTAGTCGTAGGGTAGGGTTGTATTGAGGTAGCGTAGTAATAGGGTAGGATTATAGTAGGGTAGATTAGTAGTAGGGTTGGGTAGTAGTTGAGAAGGATAGTAGTAGGGTAGAGTATAGTAGTCGTAGGGTAGGGTTGTATTGAGGTAGCGTAGTAATAGGGTAGGATTATAGTAGGGTAGATTAGTAGTAGGGTTGGGTAGTAGTTGAGAAGGGTAGTATTAGGGTAGAGTATAGTAGTCGTAGGGTAGGGTTGTATTGAGGTAGCGTAGTAATAGGGTAGGATTATAGTAGGGTAGATTAGTAGTAGGGTTGGGTAGTAGTTGAGAAGGGTAGTAGTAGGGTAGAGTATAGTAGTCGTAGGGTAGGGTTGTATTGGGGTAGCGTAGTAATAGGGTAGGATTATAGTAGGGTAGATTAGTAGTAGGGTTGGGTAGTAGTTGAGAAGGGTAGTAGTAGGGTAGAGTATAGTAGTCGTAGGGTAGGGTTGTATTGAGGTAGCGTAGTAATAGGGTAGGATTATAGTAGGGTAGATTAGTAGTAGGGTTGGGTAGTAGTAGGGTAGAGTATAGTAGTCGTAGGGTAGGGTTGTATTGAGGTAGCGTAGTAATAGGGTAGGATTATAGTAGGGTAGATTAGTAGTAGGGTTGGGTAGTAGTTGAGAAGGGTAGTAGTAGGGTAGAGTATAGTAGTCGTAGGGTAGGGTTGTATTGAGGTAGCGTAGTAATAGGGTAGGATTATAGTAGGGTAGATTAGTAGTAGGGTAGGGTAGTAGTTGAGTAGGGTAGTAGTAGGGTAGTGCATAGTAGTAGGGTATACAAAAATATGTTAAAATTTACATTAAATATGTTAAATTTAATAAAAAGGCATATTTTCATAAATGGAAATGCATCATCAAAAATTTTCCCGTGACAGGATTCGGACCTGAGTCCCTCGCTTGCCGGGCGATTGCGCTAACCACTGCGCCACACGGGAATACGATACGGTGAATTATCGATTATGCTTTACCATTGACTCTTTGTAAAATATTTGTAGTAATCTAATCTATACTAATTTTATAAAGAGGTAACGTTGATTTGTATGTATGTATGTATGTAAGCATACATACAAATCAACGTTACCTCTTTAAAATGTATAGGTATTGGGGGTAATCTCAAGTTATAATCTTAAGTTATAACATAATATAAGTATTTTACAAGTATATTTGCATTTTACAGAGAATTGATCGCGTATATTTATTTGTTCTCTTATTTCGAAGCCATGTTTGTTCAACCTAAATTCAACCATGTTTACAATGATAACTGTGTCAGTACTAAGATGGTTCTATGTAACTTGACTTTTTTAACAAAGTGTGTGAATATAAAACAAATTTAAAAGCTTATAGATATACCTAATATAATTTATAGCGAAATCCGTCTGGCTACCAGAATTAATTTTATTGTAAGTAAAGCTTATTTTGTTTAATTTAAGCAAATTAGATTTAAGCTCAATGTAAGCGAACTCTGTTCTTTTCGAGTAAATAAAGATTTCTTTAACCTTATCTCTGAAACTACTAGACCGATTTCAAAAATTCGTTTACCAATATGAAGTTACATTATCAGGCTTACATAACAACAGTAACATAGGCTATTTTGATATTCCCAAGGGATCAAGACTTGAGTAATAAACAGAAAACCTAATGTTGGTTTTAACACCTGCAAAAAATAAAGGTCAATGCACACTTTATTGTCGCTGTCTCGCTTCGTGATAAAGATTGTGCGCCAGATTACATGTTATCCGTGTATTATCCTGTTAACTGGAAATATAGGTACTTAGGTAAGTAGGTACGGGAAGACGAGCTTTATAAGTAAAGTTGTTTTATTTGATTTATGGGTTTTTTGACTTAGAGGTAGATTTTGAAAATATTTTTTAAAAAATATTCAAGGAAAAATGCATCGTCAAAAATCCTTTCGTGACAGGGTTCGAACCTGTGCCTCTTACTTGCCGGGCGAGTGCGCTAATCATGCCTTGAGCAATAAACATAAGAGAAATATAAACTTAGATTAGTGTCTCTTTACAAAGTATTGCAAGCAATTAGAAATATTTTACAAGGAGAAATGAGATATCAAAAACTCTTCCGTGACAGGGTTCGAACCTGAGCCCCTCACCGGGCGAGTGTGCTAACCACTGCGCCCGCCAGTAAATGAGGGGCACAGGTTTGAATCTTGTCATGGGAGAATTTATGATGATACATTTCTCCTTGTAAAATATTTCTAGTATGCCTCAAGCAATAAACGTAAAAAATATTAAAGTAACAATTATTATTATTCTCAAGGTCTTATAAAAATACACAATTAAAGTGATTTACAAACAATTAAAATCAATAAAAAAGTACATAAACCACATAATAATAGCCCATATTGGTTCAAAATGATTGCCTATTTTTAGTAGACTAATTATTTATTTATTTACTTACAAAACTTTGACGTGTTTGTAAAGAGAATTAATGATAAACATAGTTAAAGACAAAACATTTACCTATACCCATTGAGATACATATCTCAATGCCTATACCATAAAAAATCCTAATCTCCTCTAATATACAAAATTTCCATGTCACAATGTTAATAGTTACCGTACCTACTCCTCCGAAACGGAGCTACCGATTTATACCAAATTTTATATGCGTATTCAGTAGGTTTGAGAATCGGCTACTATCTATAATTTATAAGGCAAAACAACGTTTGCCGGGTCAGCTCGTAATATTATAAAAAATAAAATTTGTATGTAAGTAAGTAAGTAAACAAGGTGTTTGTTACCCCTTCACGGAAGAACTACTGAACCGATTGCGATGAAAATTGGTAAGCAGATGGCTGGATATTTGGATTTGGCTTTAAAGTAGCCTAACTTGACTTAACAACCCTATCCTCTGATAGTAGTTGTAAGGTCAACCGGGCCCAACTGCTTAACGAGCAGGTTATGCAGCAGCTATTACCTCTAAATAGTTTATTCATCTAGTCATCAAGATTTATAAATAACAAGTCCCGATCCCGCGGGATTTTCCAAAAACTCTTTCTTAGTGGATACCACAAAATAATACACTCCAAATTTCATGTCTCTAGCTCTAGGACCAGCGTTTGGGCTCTCTGCGTTGATATTCCTATAGTTGAATCAGTCAGAACTAATTGATTTTTTTTATTAATAGGTACCTACTAACTAGCTGACCCAGAAAAGTTTGTTCCGCTTAAGAGGCAAAACTCAAAACTCAAAATTTTTTATTCATTTAGAACGTATATTATACACACATACGTACGTTTTGAAACGTCGAGATTTTAATTTACCGAGGTTTCGGAACGCGCCCTCCGATGAGAAGAAACCACAAGAAACTCATGGGTTTTTTTTTTCAATTACTTATTTTTTTTTATCATGTTTTATATTACAATCGTCATAATACAGATCTTTAATCTGAACAGGAGCAGTTAACAATCATGTCCATGGATTCTTCTCATCAAAATATTTCGACGTGCTATAGTACGCCTTATTACACAATTTAAGTTTAATATATTTTTTGAATCTTGTAATGGACATGTCAAATACGTCTTCAGGTAGTTTATTATAATAAAGCAAAAAGGTTATAAGCTACCTCCCCACCAATTTTCAGCCAAATCGGTTCAGCCGTTCTTGAGTTATAAATAGTGTAACTAACACGACTTTCTTTTATGAATATACCTATACCTACCCTATTTCAGAAACTTAGATCAAAAAGGTAAACAAAAATCCCATACATTTGACATAAAATGACTTACTTTTTCCTTTAAAATTGACAGTTCTTTGTTTACCTTTTTGATCCAAGTTTCTGAAATAGGGTAATTCAGCTATGTCTACACGACTTGCATTTTAAATATCTTCTTCACCTAACGAAGTTCAAACTAAGTTGAGATGCGCCCGCCATTTTGATGCAAGTATAAAAAGTATATTTCGAATTTGGAGCACGCAGTGTGTTTGAACTCGTGGTCGAAACTAGATCATACATTGGTCGGTGTTTGTGTGCATTGTTTTCGCGGAAAAGTGCTCTTTTTCTCTGTTCGGGAAGTTTTGTGTTTGGAAAAAAAATCTTTGAAAGTTTGTATTTTTGTTTTTTTTTTAATTTATGGATTTGGAAAAAAAAAGTTGGGTGATTTTTTTTTAAATGGCTATTACCTACGTTATAGTTAGTATTTTCTTTTCTATTAACGTAAAGTTGATATAAAAACTGATAGAAAAAATAATCCACGAAAAAAAAAAGAATGCGTTCTTCTTTACATGAGCGTGTTAGACCATATCATCTCTTTCCATCACGTGAGATAGTGGTCAAACTCTCATCTATCTACATCTACACTAATATTATAAAGAGGAAAGATTTGTATTTTTGTGTGTGTGTGCCTGTATGATTGTTATAAATAAACTCAAAAACTACTGGACTGATTTCAAAAATTCTTTCACCATTAGAAAGCTATATTCACCCTGAGTAACATAGGCTACCTTTGATCCCGATATTCCCACGGAATCGGGACATACGCGGGTGAAACCGCGGGACGCAGCTAGTGATTTATAAATTTAAAATACCATTTACTTAATCTTAATTAAAATAATAGTTAACTATTAAAATAGTAGTACTAATGGTAATAGTACCATTAGTAAATGTACTACCTAACCTTCCCCAATAAATGTACTACTTAAAAGTACATTTATTGGGGATGGCTATAGCTATATCATATTTTCAAAAAAAAATAGGCGGACGAAGTCGCGGGCACTGCCAGTTCCGTATTAAAAAAAAAAAAAAAAAATAATTAAAACATAACTTACAAACAACCTACGCTTATCGCTTATCCTTTCTTATTTAACTAATTTACATGTAAAACACCCATACAAGCGTAAAAACACAAATAAGCTTTTAAACTGAACAATAGAAGCATTACACCTCCTTTACCGGAGCAAGTTGAGCAATTTGACGACCAAAATACTATCAGCCTTGATTTGAAATCGTTAAACTATCAGCTTTTTAGCATTTTTTTACTAAAATAAGAAAAATAGGTTTCTTAAGAGCCCGTTTACAAAACATATCAAAAACACGATGTTTTTTAAAGGTTTTACTTAAAAAAATCTAGATAAATTAGCCTGTAGCTATACACAAAAAAACTTTTTCTTCTTCAAAATAATTAAATGAGATGGTGTCACGTTATATCAATTGTTTATTCAGCAGAAAATCTTAACAGATTTTATAATCTCTAAACCATTTCAATATTTTTTTAGAAGATTTTTTTAGTAATTTTTGTGTATTCTTTATTTGAAGAAGAAAACAGATTTCTCAGTTTTCGCGGGTTCGAGTCCCGCCGGGTACCTACTAAAATTTTTGAAAGCATTTTATCAAAAGCAGTATTTCATATGTATGGTAACCACTTTAGGAAAGAATGTCTACACAACCAAATGTTTACCATTAAGGCAGGTAGATATATTAAAATTAAATTGCAAGGCAGCATCTACCAAATATTGTAGACAATGACTTACAACAGGTAACTAATGTTCTATTATTTAATCCTCTTAATTTATTCGTGAGAAGTCTCAAATTAACTAGCTTTTACATGATGATATTTTCATGTACAATTTACAAGACCTTTCTAAAACAGCGCAAAACATCTAATATGCAAATTTTGCACACAATAAAGCTCTAAATCATGGCACGGCCGAACGCGCTGTTACATGGAGGTTTTAGAGTACGTTTACATAATTATTTTAATTGTAGACCTGTATTTACGTTTATGGCCGTGGGACGATGGGTGTTGGTCTTACGTTACTTTTCATTTTGTTAATTTGGTCTCGCATACTAGCAACTGTAGCAATGCCCCGCGTAAGTCGTGCGGGGCTATTCTCTAAGAAAAAACTACTTAGACCCGACGTAAAACCTGTGAAGTTCCAGTCAACTTTTTTAAAACTACGTTGGAAGTTGGAACCTGTGAAGTTATATCGCTATTCTGCAAGCCAATTTCGTAAGTATTGTGGTAAAAACGGTGGTCAAAGGAAAACGAAAAAATACGAATAACTCGCGAACCACGTAGAAGCCAGCCAGCGTCTACTAGGTTTTTTCTTAGCGAATAGCCCCGCTGATCTGTATTATTTCGATCGATATTATTTTTTTAATCAGGCAACTCCCAAGGGCAATAAAATTATATATTTTGACTTGATATAAGTATACGTCCGACTCAAACACTCGTATTAATAAACGTGGAGTAACGTCGGAATAGTGAAAACATGCTTTATCTTTTTTCATTACAAGAACTTTCAAAGTTGACAGACATAAACAAAAAGTGGTAAAATTACTCCGACCTAACTCCATGTTTATTAATAAGAGAGAAAGAGATTAATAAAGGACATCCCTCAAAAGATCCCTTAGTCTTATACGTTCGAAACCTTGATCAGGGTATGCCTCATAATTTTTCATAAATGGATAAAATACTATAATGCATGGGTTCCCAAACTGGGGGGCGCGCCCCCCAGGGGGGGCGCAGAGACCTTCTAAGGGGGGCGCGGGCAATTTTCAATCGCTAAGAGAATGCATAAAATTTCAGACTGCTCGATACGACCAATAAAATTAAAACAATTGTATTTACCCTTCTCAAGTACATATTTGTGCGAAAGGGGATTTTCTGCGGTAGTTGTAATAAAAACCAAGTAAAGAAATAAACTTGACATTGGTAGTGACTTACGTTGTGCGGTTTCTACAGTTAGATAAGCCGTGAATTGTAGACCTCGTCAATATCATGCAAGCTCATCCATCACATTCCAATAAGTAGGTACTACTTACCAAATACCTTTTCAATGACTTTGTTAAACTTTGATATGCAATAAAAATACTTTTTATGTTGTTGAATTATTTTTTATTCTGTGGCCAATGCTTGAGCGACATAAGCAGCAGCTGCATGTCACGGAGATGAAGACGCTGCGCTAGATGTGTGGAGTGACGCGAAAAGTTCGCGTCAGAAATTCCCGCATTAGGGGCAGCCTTCATGTCCGAGACATTACAGATAAAGGTGGTACGGTCACGTTTTACGAAAACCGGCTAGTTACGTACAAATGTCTTGCTATGGCGCCTCCGTCTGGCCGCGGCAGACTGGGAAGACCCAAGAAAGGTCGCGGATATGCTTACAAATGGCCTCACTACACGGGATGCCGAAGATCGTGCGAAGTGGAGGCGTAAAAGTATTTAAGCGGAACATCACTCGGATGATGATGATGAATCTGGACTGGAGGGGGGGGGCGCGAACTTTTTTTTTGTCCAAAGGGGGGCGCGGCCCAAATAAGTTAGGGAACCCCTGCTATAATGTAATAGACAGATTTAGAAATCTGAGAACAAATAAGATATATTTTACTACATTTCACAATAGTATTTGACGCCATTTTTCCACAGAGTATAGGACAACTAACAGCTGATCTACTTTCTTGGGAATAAGATTTGGCGGGAACAAAAACAACTATAACGTGATTAGACTCATTGTATCTAATCAATAATTACTTACGTACATACCTATACTTGTAATACATTCCGAATATACTAAGCTAAATAGGCCGTATGGTCTTGGCAAATAATGTAATATTAGTCGCGAATTAATCTATCCAATATTCAAACAGGACTCGTCAATTCAAAACACTGAACCGTGCATATTAAAAAATCGTCAACACTAAGAAGACTGTATTTTGACAAATTATAACCTCAAAATTCGATTTATCTTTCATTTTTATGACTAAATATAAAGTGTCCGTAATTTGAATATGCCGTAGATAGATTTAGTGTATTGTTTAGCACTCAGAAAGCAACCCCTTGTTCGTATAAGACAAAGGGAAACCAATGTATGGGGATTGAGGGATGTCCTTTACTGCGCAAACTTCCCCTGCCACGTCAGTAATTTCTAAGGCTTTTGCTGGTGCCTGTACCTACTCGGTGGAACTACAGAACCCGTTGAATACTGTACTATGACGTAGCTATTCTTATCACAAACTCTCGGTTCACAAAGATACGATCTAGGTATCTACTTTCCTTTAGTTTCCATCCATGGGAATGGTACGTTTTGAAAAAATAATGAATTAGATTATATCAGAGTTTTTATCGAATATCGTGGTAAATAAGTTTTTCTGTTCAAACCGAGCTTTAGAAGGTAAACGAAACAGGGAGAAAGCATAAGAGGACAGTCTACCTACTCTTTTCTCCAAACAAACTTTACAAACGTAGTCGACTGTTTCCTCCCTGGATGAAGATATATTTGAAAAAATATGTTTATGCCATAAGTCCTTAATATATATTAGCCATGACCATGCCCCTGCGTTTTGTTTTTTTTTTTCATTTTCTAATTTTTCCTAAATTTTATTTCTATTCTAATTAGAAAATGAAAAAAAAAAGCAAAACGTAGGGGCATGGTCATGGCAGATATAGGTTTTATGGCATAAACATGCCATTCAGTGGCATTCAGTGGCCGGCAGATAAGTTGAAAAATTTTGCCGGCGAAGGGGAAAGTTCGCACAGTACATTTTACATGCGACGTCTATGAAAAATCGACTTCTGCGCATCCGCCATTTTTTCAGCTAATCTGCCGGCTACTGTGCCTACGTGACGATTGTTGACGATACATATAGGTAAGGTACATAAGTAACGAAAAAACTTCACGACATTACATGTATCTTTTCTTTTAAGTATAGTAGTTAAGTATTCTGTTAGAGAATAAAGAACGATCGATTTTATTATTTGCAGTGATTTTTAATTTCAAAAATCTATTTTTCAGGTAAAAATGGCGTTTTTCAAGGTAAGTTCATTACATTTCGCGGGAATCGAACCCGCAAACTTCTGCATTGCTGGCGGAGGAGGTTCGCTCTACGCACCACAGATAGGGTTACCAGATCTCCGGATTTGTCCTGAGACCTCAGGATTTTTGAACATTTCTCAGGATTGCGGCCGGATTTCGCAAATATCTTAAAATCTCAGGATTTTTAGAAATATCAACAAACGACCAACTTAGTTAAGGATTTTTTATTAAAAAGTTAAACATACTAAAAATAAATCATCCTTTGGTAATAAATACACAAATAAAATTAACACTTATTTATCGAATTAGGCACTTGATCAGTTTCAACATCCTACTAATATTATAAAGCCGAAAGTTTGTGTATGTATGTTTGTTACTCAATTACGAAAAAACTACTGAACCGATTGTGATGTAGGTAACTTAGAATATAGGTCCCACACTTGGAAAGCACATATGCTACTTATAATCCCGATATTCCGCGATATTGAGGGATCGAAAATCATGCGGGTAAAACCACAGGGCGCAGTTAGTACTTAATATTTTAAGTTTAAAAATGGAAGGATTTTTTATAATTATTGTTTTAAAATTGTAAATAAGTATGAGAAAAAATCTAAATGTATAAAATCTCAGGATTTTTTGGTGGAAATCAGGACTTTTGTTTTTTTCATCTGGTAACCCTAACTACAGAGGCCGTCAAAAATCTCAAACTACCTACCTACTCACTGGACCAAAAACTCTAAACTCCACTACATGTATATAATACTATCATTTTTTAAATAACATAACCTACTTATATGTTTTACGTTAGTTACGGTCAATAAACCTCTTATTTTTGTTAAGTAGATAGCGTTATGTAACTGTGTTAAATATAATAATAATACAAGATTATGTCTTATCTATGTCAGATAAATTATTACAAAGAAAAACAATGTCGCAAAACTAATGTAATATTTTTTTACTCATAATAATTTTTGACATCTATACATATAATACCTACCTACGATTTGCTGACGTGTCAAGAAAAAAAAGCTTATTGAGTAATGTAGTTATTTAAGAATAGTCGCAACTTTTTCATGTCAAAACAAATGTTAATGGGCTCTTAACAAAATATTTTAATTGGATATAAAATAGCAACATACCTATTTTTGAAATTTGTAATTAAGTAAGTAGGTAGTTGAAATTAAACTAGAATAGAAACAAGGTATTTTGTCTTTTTTTTAAAGTCGGTTTTTTAATATTTTTCAATTATTTTATACGAGAATAATCAGTTAGGTATATTTTGTGAAAGCAAGAATGCAACTTACATAAGTTAAAAAAAAAACAAAATTACTTACCTTCGTTAATTTTTCCAAAAAATAACTAGACTTTTAATTTGAAATTCCAAAAATAATTGTTTTATTATTTAATTAGATGCTCTGCGCACTACAGTCTTTCTACCTAACTTTATCCGAGCGTGACTCAAAATGCACATTGTAACAGGCTATCAACAAACCCAGCCTAATTACAAACCTAGAATTGGCTCCAAGAAAACTAGGTACAGGTGAATAGAGCACCAGGTAGGGCATGCAATATCGGAAGGTTTTCAATCTCGGGGCGATATCGATATTAAGAGCTCAATCCCGGGATCCCGGGATTGATACTGGGATTTTAGATATCGTTAAAAAAGCGAATTTAAGGCTTCGTAGTAGGTCAGAACTGATGTTTCTAGGATGACTACTACAAAAGTTATTAGAAACGAAAGTTTTTGAAACCATATTTATTAAAGTCGAGTATGCTTGCTAATGCAGTCATGACGTGAAAACACGATTCCTGAAAATTTTCTCGATAGAAAAAAATCCCAAACTTCCCTCTAAATTGTACAAATAAGTGATTGTACTCAGTCAATATTTTACGTAAACTAATAAAACTTTGTATAAGAACTGAACTTAGCTCAATACAGTGCAGTCATGATTTGAATTTCAAAATACAGTTTTTAATTTCGTTTGTTCTGAAATATAAAGTAATGAGGTCCAGTGGCCTCGCGGCCGCCACATTCGCCGAACAGATTCAGTCGCGCCGTGACATTCAAGCGGAGTACCCGCGTCGCTAGCTCTCGCGCCTACCTACATCTATTTCTATCTATACTCTATATACCAATATTATAAAGCGGAAGAGTTTGTTTGTTTGAACGCGCTAATCTCAGGAACCACCGGTCCGATTTGAAAAATTCTTTCGGTGTTGGATAGTCCATTTATTGAGGAAGGCTAGAATATTATAAATGCGAAAGTAACTCTGTCTGTCTGTCTGTTACGCTTTCACGCCTAAACCGCTGAACCGATTTTGATAAATTTGGTATAGAGATAGATGGGACCTCGGAGAAGGCCATAGGCTACTTTTGATCCCGTAAATCCCGCGGGATCGGGACTTAGGTCGTATACCTAAACCGATTTTGATAAATTTTGGTATAGAGATAGATGGGACCTCGGAGAAGGACATAGGCTACTTTTGATCCCGTAAATCCCGCGGGATCGGGACTTAGGTAACAGCGCTTTCACGCCTAAACCGCTAAACCGATTTTGATAAATTTTGGTATAGAGATAGATGGGACCTCGGAGAAGGACATAGGCTACTTTTGATCCCGTAAATCCCGCGGGATCGGGACTTAGGTAACAGCGCTTTCACGCCTAAACCGCTGAACCGATTTTGATAAATTTTGGTATAGAGATAGATGGGACCTCGGAGAAGGACATAGGCTACTTTTGATCTCGTAAATACCGCGGGATCGGGACTTAGGTCGTATACCTGAACCGATTTTGATAAATTTTGGTATAGAGATAGATGGGACCTCGGAGAAGGACATAGGCTACTTTTGATCCCGTAAATCCCGCGGGATCGGGACTTAGGTAACAGCGCTTTCACGCCTAAACCGCTGAACCGATTTTGATAAATTTTGGTATAGAGATAGATGGGACCTCGGAGAAGGACATAGGCTACTTTTGATCCCGTAAATCCCGCGGGATTGGGACTTAGGTAACAGCGCTTTCACGCCTAAACCGCTAAACCGGATTAGTAAGGATTTATCAAACAAAAAACCTATCTACTCACCCTGTCTATTTTGAGTATAATTAGTGGTTTTATTATCCTATCATACTGTTATTTATTATACCAGTGATAATGTGTGTGCGTGCACTGTGCACACATAACTGCCGTACCTACCTACTGCCGCGCGCTTGCATGAAGCTGCTGCTTTGTATGTAGCTGCTCTGAATTAGATACTCGGTGGTAGGTGTGCAGTGCAGCATCATGAGTAGGAACCTACCTAATAGGTACGTAAGTAAAGTAGGTGACCATGTTACTACGCACCTGAGCATATTACTGTCTACATAACTACTACCTGCATTTTCCATTTTCAGAAATAAAAAAATGTTGGTCAAAACTGACTCGTATAAAGAAAATGTACTGGATTTGGATCCGTGCCCGTAACTCCGTTTTATATTTACGTTTCTTATGTAGGGTAAGTCCAGGATAGATGCGACAGTGGGATAGGCGGCCCGATTACAGATAATCGATTAGGTTTCGTAAGTAGGGTAAGTCCAGGATAGATGCAGCAGTGTGATAGGTGCCCTGATTATCAGTGGCGTAGTTAACATAGGAACCCTAACAATTGCGTCGAGTGTTCCACCTAAAAACAGCAAACCTCTATCAATAAAAATACCGCAAGCCTCAATTTTTATATGTAGTTGCGTTTCTAACTCCTTTAAAACAGTAATCTCACTTTAAAAAAACATGTTTTGGCTCAGATAAATAAGATTTCATAACAAATTCACACACACACCTTGTAGTTGGTCGCCTATTAATCACTTTCCCAAAATAAGATGCTTTAAAAAGTTTTCGTCGAAGTTCTAACCATTCACTTCAATCTATTTTTCAAATTTGTCCTTTGTCCTATTTGCTTTCTTTCGTCGTTCGAGCACTGCAAACTTTAAAAAAAAACCTTTACGTAGGTACATCTGTTGTTGTATTTTGTACGACATTTGTCGCCATATTTTTTATCGCCCGATATTGTCCAGACGTACCTACCGGTAACCAGTTTATTTTAATGGAAATGGTTCACAAAACATGGAATAAACAACTTTTTTTTATTTGTTGAAAAATCCCAAAAAAAAATAACATACCTATTATAAAAAACATAAATAAAATATTATAAGTTAGGACTTAATATATTTTATGTTTTTCTTTTGTATCAAAGTTTGCATCTTTGAAAATGCATTGGGTGCATCAAAGAGCAAATACCTAACTTTTGGCAAGTGTTTTCTGCTTTGTTATTTTTTTTCTAAGGTTTGATAATTATTGGTTTCTGTACTTATTTTCTTAAAGCTCATTACACATATTTCGAAGAAAAATAAAGATTTTTACATTCCACTTCTTCATTGGCCCATATTATCTCCGAAACGTGTCACTTTAGGACAACATGTGATGGATTATTTTCTGTTTATTTAGGTATCTCTATACGTATACGTACCTTTCATCGTACGACAAGAGATAAAAAAATATCAAGATGTCTGACGTCGACTATGCCAAGGTCCATATATGGGTTTAAAATGTCCTTTGCTGTCAGTTTGTTACCCAGCCAAATTAAAAGCTGATAATTCGGATTCAAGTTTTTTTTTCCAATTTGTAATCCAATTCGTCGTCGACGGATTTTGTCTCCAATTTCCAATTTACTACAGTGAAGAAAAAAATTACTCCATTAATGTACCTATATTTTTTAGACCATCAGAAATAGAGATGGGCCGACAAGTCGCCGACTAGTCGGGAAAGCCGACTAGTCGGCACCTACCTACCTATTAACAATTATGCAATAAAACCAATATTTATTGAATTAGTAGTACAGTTAGAAGGTGGGTAGTCAGAAAAATGTAAACCAACCACGTCATAGCCTACATACTTCATCTAAACATCTTACATCTAAAATGACATAACCATGCCTCAGCTCCATTTAGTTTTTTTTCCAACTTTTATTTTTATTTCAACCATTTTTTGGAAGTTTCGCTACAGCATTCGAAGTGTAAATTTATCCAAAAATACCAACAACCGCCGAGTGATCATAATTTACCCAAATATCTCTGAATTATAATTATCTGCATTGCCGACTAGTCGGCAATTTTGAAACCGACTAGTCGGCTAGTCTGCTAGTCGGCAGAACCCCTAGTCGGCCCATCTCTAATCAGAAAGTATACATTTCAACGAATAAAAAGCCCATCGACATTTTTAAAAAAAATTTCGTAAGAATTTTTGGTTGAAAATAAGAGTTTTTTTTAATATTAAATCATATTAAGGCGGAAAATGAATATTTAAAATCAAAAAATAAATATGTACGTTTGTACCAAATTTGGTGAAAAAAAGAACTTTTTTTTTTAAGTTAAACCTACATTAAAAACCTAAAACGTAGTTATTTGAATTTTTCACTTACACGAAAAAATTGTGTATGCAAAAGTTGTAGAACTTTTTATTACAACTTTGCCATTCAACTTTTTTCCATAGGACTTGTAGTTTTGCTGGAAATCAAGATAAACCGTTTTTTATTCTCAACAACCCACCGGGTTCCCGACCTCAGATCGCCCGTAATTTATTTTTCCTGTCATTTTTTTATATGCTCTTTCTTTTCCAGTGGGTTTTATTCTACTATAATTTATCTTTTTCGAACCTTGTCGACCCTGATTTATTAGGGGGCCGCAAAAACCAAATTGTCCCGGGGATAAAAATTTTTAAATACGCCACTGTGCTTTGATACCACTCTGCAATATTTTTTATAAATGACAAGATGGGAACCCGAAACCCGTCGGCCTTCGGATAGTACCCCCGAAAACAATAACAAAATCTCTTTGAATCAATTCCCATAGAAACGTTCATCCCCAATAAAACTCTTAGGGGTTGAATTTTGGAAAAAAACTTTTAGAGATTCACTTACTTCCCCATATCAATATCTATGTCAAATTTCAAGTTTCTAGGTCAAGCCGTTACGAAGTTGCATACAAACGTTTTTCCCCATTTTTACCCCCTTAGGGGTGGAAATTCCAAAAATCCGTTCTTAGTGCTCACTTTCAACCCCTAACGAACCTATGTTCCAAATTTCAAGTCTCTACACCCAGCCGTTTAGCCTGTACGTTGTCCATCAGTCAGTGAGTTAAACTTGCGTTTTATTAAGTACAAGATGGGAACCCGAAACCCGTCGGGCTTCGGATAGTACCCCCGAAAACAATAACAAAATCTCTTTGAATCAATTCCCATAGAAACTTTCATCCCCAATCGAACACTTTGAGGGGTTGAATTTTGGAAAAAAAAATTATAGAGATTCACTTACTACCCCATATCAATATCTTTGTCAAATTTTAAGTTTCTAGGTCAAGCCATTACGAAGTTGCATACAAACGTTTTTCCCCATTTTTACCCCCTTAGGGGTGGAATTTCCAAAACCCCGTTCTTAGTGCTCACTTTCAACCCCTAAAGAACCTATGTTCCAAATCTCAAGTCTCTACACTCAACCGTTTAGCCTGTACGTTGTCCATCAGTCAGTTACACTTGCGTTTTTAAGTATGATGATGATGATGATAAATGAGCGTGTTTGTCCTGATCAGCTAATCAATATGGTAAGTGATTATCTGATCTAAGATATAGAACGCTAATCTAAAAGATGAGCGCGCAAAGAACAAAATCCGACCGTTATTTTTAGTGGCTGCACCGGCCTACGAGTCCGACTTCATTTTATTTCCATATCTACCTATGTAGTATTTTGTACTACTTATATTATGTTATTCATGTGGCTATAATAACTGTGTTTACCCTATTTTACGGCGTTTTTCAACCATAATTTCATAGTATCTATATATCTATATACATACAGACCGACCAACTAAATATCTCTATTTCAGAAACTTACATCAAAAATGTAAACAAAAATCATATAGGTACATTTATTTGAAAGTGACAGCTCTTTATTTACTTTTTCCTGTAAAATCGACAGTTCTTTGTTTACGTTTTTTATCTAAGTTTCTGAAATAGAGTATAGTATATCTAAGTAGGTACTACGTACCCAATTTACACACTATAAAAAATTACTGTACGATATGATACCTACCTGTAAATACATTGTAATGCACATACTATAGATGTGTGCGGTGAACTCCGTGACCTTTGTGCCGCGTGATTGACTCGCGGAGTGAGTAGCTGCGAGTGCGCGGTGCGGGGACTGTAAGGCCTAGGACCTGAGGCGGGGACAAAATTTGTATTCGAGCTGACCTACTATTGGCCCTTAATACAATAAAAATGTGTTAAATATAAAATATTTTATATATTTAAGATTCTAGTGGTTTCATTACGTAAATAAGTTACCCCGAGGGCCGTCCACCCCATCATTTTGGAAATATGGCGGACAAATAGCCTAAACCCGAAAGTGCGGGCGCACCACTAAAATGATGTTAGCAGAAAGTTTTTGCATGCGAGCTTGTGTAAAAAATACTTATCTTAAAAATTGCAATGAATCACGTTACTTTTATTGTTTTAAACATTTTACCAATTCCCTACGCTTCTAAATCTTTACAGATCTCTTCCTCAGGGGTAGACTAATTTGGGTTTAATTTTAATAATTCCATTCAATCATTCCATGAGGAAAAATATAGCTAATAACCTTAATTTATACCCAAATAGTAAATTGCTCAAATCTCGATATCGGATCACTCAATCCCGGGATTATAATATCGAACTTTTGCGTCCGAGATCCCGGGATTACGATATCCCGGGATCCCGGGATTTATGCCCTAGCACCAGGTGAATACAGGTGATTAAAAATATACACCTAATAATACCTATTGTTATCATTTTGATGATTTTTAGTGGTAGAAAGTGCACTTAAATTGATAAAATTAAAAAAATATGTAGTAGGTACTAGGTACATACTTAAAAAAAAATGGGTGTTTTACTGGTTAGATCTATATTGTAGTTTGGCTGTCAGACTTGAAAAAGACAAACGATAATTCGATTACATAGACTTTGGAACTGGCTCGTCTCGTCCGTCAGAGACGAGTATGAAATGGACCACTATCAGGCGACCTTTCGCCTTCTAGTCTCTAATAGAGACCAGTCCACTTATATAATTTAGGTGGTCGTAAAGACTCCTCAACAACTATACCTAGATATGTAGGTACGAGTAGGTATGTAGGGTCCATCGTGAGAAAGGCCTATGTCCTAGATTTGTATGATTATCATGTAGCACCAGGCAACTGAACATTTATCATAATGACAATGAGTTGCGAAATACTTGACAACAGATTAACTACTATTATGCAAGTTGGTTAAGGGAGCGAGTGATGTGTGATTATGACTATCTACACTAATATTATAAAGAGGAAAGATTTGTATTTGTGTGTGTGTGTGTGTCGTGTTTGTAATGAATAAACTCAAAAACTACTGGGCCGATTTAAAAAATTCTTTCATCTTTTACTTTTGATATTGTTGATTATTTCATGACGGAATGTCGTAGAACTTTTTTGTGTATGGATTGTAGGTGACATTGTTCCCTCCATTTTGGTGTAGTTTTATGACAAAAACCTCCTATTGGTGCAGTCTATCCAAATTTTAGACAAAAAATGTCTGTTTTGGCTAAAATGTTCAATACGCTTCGACATATTTGTCTGGAAACTGCACCAACTTGTCGGAAACAATGTCGATTACAATCCATACACAAAAAAAAGTCCAACAACATTCCGTCAGGAAATAATCAACAATTTTCGATGAACCCGACATGGATTTTGAGTATAGCGGCTATAGGGCTCTTAAAAGGAAATATGTGTGGGTCTGTTGTATAATAAAATAACGTGTATTTACAATACAACTAGATATTTAAATATTATATCCGTTGTCTAGTCACCGTAACACAAGCTTAGTAGCTTACCACGGGGCTAGATGGCGATATAAAAGGAGATAATGTACATACAAAATCTAATCAAAATCGGCGCAGACAGATCTTTACAACAAAAACAGCTCAGCCCTTTCCCTTAACCGACTTGCATAATAGCGGTATTCACGAGTTTCGCTCCCACGCATGCGTAATGTAACCATACCATTTAGGCACATAGTTACTATGTAATCTGGGGCTAATCTAGGCCTTTTATGGAACCTAATTGAGAGCTAGATATGGTAATTTTTAATGGGGTTTCAAATATGGGTTAGGTCTTTAATGATTTTGGTGTTGGGATGAATTTGTAATTTAGTAGCGAATAGTAGCTAGTACCTAAGTATAGTAAGCTGAGTATTGTTGCTGTGTAGCCCCGGGGTAGATAGAACAGGCTTACCCCATATCTTCTCGTGGCTGTCGTAAAAGGCGAGGGAGACTCGCAAACCTTAAGTTTACCCCACGCGGTAGCGGATAAACTGATTGGTCCCTGAGGGCTGGTGTCAGGCCGGAAAAATATTTCCAAATCTATTTGCAGATGGTATGATAAAGGACGCGATGACGGACGACCCCAAATAATTTGGTGTTTAGCGTACCCCGGGATCCCGAGAGGGATGCAACATAGAACTTATAATTAGGGTATAGAAAGAGCAGGTAGACTTTTCTCTTAAGGTTGTTATCAATCACATCACACTAATCTTATCTATCTATCTTCTTCTTCTTTCTATATATAAAAATGAAACGTTTTCCGTTGTCACGACATCACGCGTGAACGGCTGGACCGATTTCGATAATTCTTTTTTTGTTGTGTTTGCTATTGTCAGGAGAAGGTTCTTATGAAAGAAAAAATGCTAAACCGATTTTGATGAATTTTATTTTTTTATACTAAACGACAGGACAACGTCTGTCGGGTCAGCTAGTAAATCATAAATCGGAAAGTTTGTTTGTTTGTTTCCTCTTCACGGTCAAACGGCTCGACTGATTAGGACGAAAATTTGCATGGGGATAGTTTAAATAATGGAGAGTAACATAGGATACTTTTGATCCCGATAATCCCGTGGGATCGGGTTTTACGTGGGTGAAACCGCAGAGTGCGGCTATGGTCTATAGCTATACTATCTTATCCAACTAATATTATCAAGCTGAAAGTTTTGTGAGTATGTATGTACGAGTATATATGTGTGTGTTTGTTACTCAATCACGTAAAAATCGCTTAATTGATTGCGATGAAACTTGGAATATAGGTAGCTGGAGAACTAGAATTAACCATAGGCTACTTTTTATCTCGATATTCCCGCGAGATCGGGACTTACGCGGGTGAAACCGCAGGGCGCAGCTAGTACCTTATAATGATGTCTAATCGCCATTTATTTCAGGTGGCGATGCTAGCTCTGCTGTGTGGTGCGGTGACAGCCGAGCCTCCCGTGTCAGGGTACAACTACCAGCAGCCCAGCTTCCACAGCGTCGGTGCCGGCTTCGTACCACCGAGAACTGGTAGGTGATGAGGAACAGCTTCCTACAAGCCCGCGGCGTAAATACTCCACTACATGCCTACTGTCCAGTGGCTGTAGAGAACCGAACTAGCGTTTAGGGACACGATCTGTCTAAAACAGATTCCTGACGGTTGGTCCTCGGAGTGGCCTGACGGTAAAGCAGACCCCTGCATACCCAAAGTGGCCATAGTAGGGGACGCTATAACATATAAACAAATAAATAAATATAAGTATTATATCCGTTGTCTAGTCACCGTAACACAAGCTTAGTCGCTTACCACGGGGCTAGATGGCGCTGTGTGTTGTTCACCGAATTTATTATTTATTATTATTATTATATAGGTAAAATATGCTTAAACCTATAATCTCATAGGTAGATAAATTTTCTACCTTGTTATCTACCCATGAAAATTAAACTTTCCGGACAGGAGAGATGAAAAGATAATTAAAACAATCAGAATACAGAAGAATACAGAATTCTGAGTTAAAAATAAAAATAAAAATTAAACGAATTTTAAAGAATGAATTAACGAAAAATAAAAATTTGAAATATACCGTTTTTATACTCGTACAATGCCTGCTTGGTTACTGAAAATTCAGGATTCTAGTTTCTTTCACTACGAAGTTATGAAGTTAAGTTGCTACCGTGCCCCCCAGACAAGTCCTTTAACAGTCGGGCCCATTTTTGAAAAGGGTTTATAATGGGCTAGCTAGATTCTATAAAGTATGATTCTTTTGACGTAATCGTGACCATTCATGGCAGTGGCCGTCTGTCTTCCTTCTGATGCTATATCTACTGGCCGAGATCAATCTAAGGTTGAGATCAATGAGTAGAAACGCACATCACACCTATTTGATACCGCCCGACTGATAAGTTTGATGCCGTGGAGCCCATAGTCTCGGTATAAAAGGTCTACCTACTCTTTTCTCCATGAAAACTTTACAAATGTAGTCGACTGTTTCCACCTTAGATAAAGATATTAGAAAACATATGTTTATGCCATAAGTCCTATATCAGCCATGATCATGCACCTACGTTTTGATTTTTATCATTTTCTAATTTTTTCTGAATTTTATTTCTATTCTTATTAGAAAATGTATAAAACCAAAACGTAAGGGCACAGTCATGGGAGATACAGGTTTTATGGCATAAATATATTTGCTCTAATGTCTTTATCTAGGGAGGAAATAGTCGACTACGTTTGTATGGAGAAAGAGTAGGTAGACTGTCCTATAAAGGCGTGTGAGCTACCGGTAGAGTCTAACTCCTCTGCTTATAAATGATGTCTAAGTTTATATAACGTTTGTCTTTTACTGTGACATGAAGTTTCAAAGTTAACAGACAGTGGCAATAGGCAACTTAAACTTAGTCATTTATAAAGTAAGGTATGTGTAGTGGTAAAGCTCTGGCCGCCCATCACCTTAGGCCAGTAGGGACCCCACGCATCCCCATCAATTGCGCCCGGAGCGGTGGGTCTGGCTGGGCATAAGGCTGCATCATTTACTCCCCCCTAAAAATAGATACTTTCATACAAGTTATATTGATTAACCGCCCGATTAAGCTTTCGCCTAATAAAAAGTCTGTAGTCTGCGGGGCCTCTTACTCAATGATAAAATTAAATATTTGATTAAATGTTTCAGATTACAACACTCCAAGTAACTCGTACCTTCCATCAGCTGCAGGTTCCAGTGGGCATTACGACCATCATCATAATCATCATCATCATCACGAAAATGAAGTCGTAAGTACACTGAATGTTGATCGTGGGTTTTGGTCCCTATACCTAAACTAACGTTGGTCCAGAAACAAAGTTAGAGGAGGGTCGTTTGGGCCCGTTCCTAGTTTCGAAGGGGTATGGGCCTGAAAAAAGTTTTTTGGCTTACAAAAAAGCCAAAATTCTGTTTCCCGCAAGTTTCGTGCCTACGACCCTACGACAGAGCTAAAATGCAAAAGATCGCTGGACGTACAGAACAAAGTTTCTAGCAGCTTCATAAACTCCACCCTAAATTTTACAAAATCACAACACTTTGCTTCTTAAATTCAGTTTAATATATTATTATTATCATTAAAAAATGCTTTAGTTTCTTTATAATTCGCAACATTTTCATCTTTATTGGTAGGTACGTATTTACTTTGTTAAGTACTATCACGTTTTTGCTTAATATTATACATTAAGTAAGAATTGATTGGTCTCAATCTATAAATACTATCATCAACAGAATAAAATATATCACCATAATCACCAAATATAATGCTGTTTGGTTGAAATTCTAAGTCTGTTAACTTCCTAGCCGTTCCATTTGCACAATTAATATCAAATATACCATCGTCGTTTACGCCAAAAGTGTTCGTATCGTCAACTATAAAATGATACACGATTCTTAGATCTTTATTCTTGATAACTTCGTTCCCGCGAAGAGCACAATACACGCCGCACATAGTCACTACATGAACATTCTTCTGATTATCAACTTCGAACGTCATCACTGTTTTCAAATTTCCAGCTTTGACAGCTATCCTTCCTTCATCAAAAACTCTATATATCTCATGGTTATTTGCATCTAGAAGAAACATATCATTGTCTCTGATTACAAGTTTCATAATATTCATATTGTACAATCCAATGTTGTTTGCTTCATTGTCGATTGCGTTATATTTGTAAAGTCCGTTATCGGATCCGAAATATACTTCTCCAGTGTCACTATCTACTGCTATAGCTTTGTTTCTAGCTATTCCTTTCACTTTGTTAGTTTCTTTAGTTATTATATTGATGTAAGCACGTCCTGAGTCCTGTAATTCATCATCCATATACATGAAATACAGATTTCTGCTTGATGAATCATATGTTAGTTCTTTTGGGCACTGAAATTGGTCTGTCAGCAAGATTTTCTTGTACAACCTCGGTCCTATCCTCGTTATGGGAGTGTCTGTTAGAAATATCTTTATTTTTGCGTTTACTACCGTCAATATTAAAAGCAATATCGTAATATTTATCTTGGACATTTTTAACACGTGTTTGAGAGTTAGTGTCTCATTTTAAACTGACATTGTCGAGTGTTGTGTCAGTTTGTCGTACTAATATGGCTCTTATTCTGTACTACGCAGAGATTAATGGGATTAATTGTACTCGTTGTAGTCAATTAGATGCGTAAATTGTTATAAACATCTAAGGTCATTTGTCGGGTGACTTTACACTGCACACGTTGTGTAGCTTACTACATTGAGAATTAGTTAAAATTCCACATAAAAGTTAAAATACTTCGATTCTTTTTCTTTTCGTGCGAGGATAGAAAACTCTTGTCAAACTAAGATACTAAATAAAAGGTGATCTCTAATTCACTAAATTCTAATATTCATAGTTGTTGTTCATTGCATAGTAAAGTAGAAAATATAGATACGAGAAAATACCTATCCTAGCAATTCTATATAACTGCCAAAATTAGAAAGTTTTGAAAAAACGTATCCATGGACAATGTAATCCAGTTGATTACGAGAAATAGTGAAAAAAACGTAACGTTTACGAACATGTTACGAAACGTGAAAACAAATATAGGCAAGTGCGTGCCTTCTAGCCTTGTCATACGTATGTAGGGTTTTATAGTTCCCATAAAATAACAGGTATTTCAATTATAATAGGAAACGTCATTACAACTATAATACCTTAAGAGGGTGGGTACTGTTACCATTTCCATACAAACATAATACCAAAATAATATTATGAAAATTTAGTTTTCTACCCTAATACCCTAATATCTAGTTTACATCTCATTTGTTTTATGTTATTCCCAATAAAAAGTAATTTACGCTGGAAAAATGAACGAAATGTATTTCCGTTTTATTTCATTTCGAGTGAGGTGGGGGCCCTGTTAAAATAAAATCTTAATCCGAATAATACCGATTAATATCGGTATTTATTGAAAATTATTTTTTTACCCTAATGGGTAGAAAACTAAATTTTCATAATTCTATTTTGATATTATGTTTGTATGGAAATGGTAACAGTACCCACCCTCTTAACTACTTAGTACCTACGTAATATTAAACGGAAATTGTTAGAAATTTTACTTTTAATTATTTCAATAAATAATATTATTATCATGGCATTATGCTCAATTAAAATGACACCATGGACAGACGTAAAATAAAAAAAAATCTTCCCACCCTAGGGATGGAAATGCAATTTTTCACGGGAACGGAATTTGAACGGGTAACCTCGTACCCACCGCTGCTATATTAACATTTAAATTTAAACATTTCAATTTGTGTGACATAATGTATTTAAGATGATTAATTAATCTAATGGATTTTAAAAGCTGGTACGTAGTTATATTATACTTGACAATTATTTACTTTTATAAATATTTGTACCCAATTTGATTGCTAAATATGACGAAACTGCATCCTATTTTTGTAATAAAATCGTAACTTAGCGGTGTCTGTTTTTGAAAGATATAAAAAAAATATAAATTGTATGGGTATCTATGAACGCAGTAGAACCTATTTTTCTGTTTTTCTGGTTGTCTGTTTGTCTGTTTGTCTGTTTGTGTGTGCCTTTGTGCCCGCTAATCTCAGAAACGGCTTATCCGATTTTAATCAAATTTGGTATGTAGATAGCCTTATACCCCGATTAACATATAGGCTATTTTTAATCCGGCTATTTAGTCCGGTTATCCGGATAAAGTGTTATTTCTACTTTTTCCTTATTAGTTTGAATGTTGTATTGAAGAAGTATGTTATGTGGAATCATCACATGATTAACCGGATATCCGGTAGATAATTAAAAAGCCGGATATCCTGTAATTCCTAAAATACCGTATACCTATGTCTCTCCATATATTCGGATCCTTCGGACATACGGAAATTTATAATGGTTGTATTTAACCGACTTTAAAAAAAGAGGAGCTTCTCAATTCGACCCGCATATTGTTTGTATGGGGATATGTTCACGCCGGACACCAGCATATGAATATTCTTTTTAGATTTGGAAAGTGAGAGTCTCGAATTGGTCCCACAAATTGTTGGTGAAGATCTGATGAGAACCTTTGGAATGATGAGCAGAATAGCATCCCACAATGCAGTAAATTACTAATTTTTGGACTTCCATCAATAGAATCAGCTTTTAAAGAACTCGGTACGAATTGATGGACCACCTGAAACTACCTTCTCATCAGAAAACTCCTCAATGATTAAAGTTACTGTTACAATTTTGATATTTTTAGTGGCAGTCGAAAATGCACGAAAAAGGGGAAAAAAATATAGCTGAAATCGGGCAGTTTTACTGGGTAGATGCAGGTTGCATTTAGTTTACGAGGCACGATGGCAGTTGCGGCAGAGTGTGGATTCCGAGTCGAAGGTACCGCGTTCGAGTCTTGAGTCCCGGGCACGACGTTACGTTTTACCCTCCAGATGTCCCGTAAACCCACGTCAGCGGGCTCGGGAGTCCTTTCCGCAAGAAAAGGGCCGCGTGGATGACAACCACTGTGAAAAATCACCTCAGCCTCTGGTGGTGGCGGTGAACTCGGGGGAGTTTATCACCGGTTACGAGACGGTAGTGTGACCATGCCGAGGGAGGGGGACGGAGAGGGATTGTCTTCCGAGCAGAGATGAGGCTTGGAAAGGCCGCCGCGGCGGCCTTTCCAAGCCTCATCTTTGCTCGGCCGTTGGCCGCGGCCGTTGTCGGGGTTGACGGATGTAGTCCATGAGGAATTTCCACTGGCCTCGACACTTCCACTTCCATCTCTTCATACCCTAGCTGGTTATAGCTTGGGACGCTATAACATATATGCGTAGAAGTCATGGAACGGGTTGCTGGCCTCGACACTTGTGGAGCGAGGGACGCCGTTGGGGTTTAGTTGACAAACTGTGGTACCCAGGGAGCCCAACAAACCGGGTCATTTGCCCCGAGAGTGGCCTGACGGTACATAAGGGGCATCACCCACGTAAAATAAAATATTGCATTTAGTTAAGATGCCCGACTTTAGATTACATTACAAATAAGTCGGTTGCTTTGTACAATGTACGTACATATGTAGACAAGCTTATTATTATTATTTTATCCTTTTTTTCGAAGTCGAGTTTCAACTTTTATAGATTTTCGACACTTCTTATAATAATGTGAATAGCATGCAACAAGTTACATACCGATGTACAAAAATGACACTTAAACAAACTCAGCCATGATTCTCTTCTGCTCAGTACTTTCCTGGGCGTTTGTTTAAGTGTAGACCTTTGCACAGCGATGGGTAGATGTTCGAAAAACGCTGACGAAGTCGCAGGCACAGCTAGTATTTAATACAAATAAACGATTCTGATTCTAATAAATATTATAAAATGAACAATTTTATTTTTATATGCGAGTGTAAAGTCACTGTTTTTAAATTCCCCGACAACCCGATGGTCAGATTAGTCAGAAAATACGTCATCTTGACCTCTCTATCAATTTGTTGTTTCACATATTTTGCTTCCACCGATATTCTCCGCTCCTAATTGGTGGCTAATTAAAACTATGAGTTTGTTTTCATAGTTTGACATTGAAGTCACTTTGTGTCTATTATAGATAGATAGATAGAATTTTATTTGCACAACATAAACAGAGAAAAAACAAAAAACACATATACAAAAGTAAATAATAAACATGCTTAAAATTAAGTTGCTCAAATGGGCGGCCTTATCGCTAAAAGCGATTTCTTCCAGGCAACCTTTGGATGGAGTAGAACTGTAATAGCTTGAGAGGTAGGCAGTGCACCTAGAGATTACCACATATCTCAGTTCACATAGAATACTCGCCCAGCGTTTAGGGTTCTGTACCCGAAGGGTAAAAACGGGACCCTATTACTGAGGCTTCGCTGTCTGTCCGTCTGATGGAATCGGAACTATCCGAAGCCAAATGGGTTTCTGGTTCCCATCTTGTTGTTAAATAAATTGTAACGTTCGGGTTGCGTTCACAAATTGGTTGGTCCAGTGTTCATTTTAGGGTTCCGTACCAAATTGTGATAATGGTAAGGAACCCTTCGTGCGCGAGTCTCGCACTTGGCCGAGTTTTTTTAATAAAGTATTTCTATTGAAAAGAAAAATAAATATAAATATTATGTCCGCGTTGTCTAGTCACCGTAACATAAGCTTAGTCGCTTACCACGGAGCTAGATGGCGCTGTGTGTTGTGCAGAGGATTCATTTATTTATTACCTATTTATTTAATTTTTAGCCGAAAGCTTATGAATTCGGGTATGCAGTAAAGGACGCGCATTCGGGCAACGACTACCAGCGTAAGGAGAGCTCCGACGGGAACGTCGTTCGAGGGGAGTACAGGGTCCAACTACCTGATGGAAGGACACAGATCGGTGAGGAATTCTCTACCTATACACGGTGCTCCGAGGAGGGGGTATTAAGCCGAAAGGGGGTTGTTCTAGAGGTCTAGGCGAACAACTTTTGTTTTACAAGTTTTGGGAATTCGAAGTAGTTTTCGAAAATGTTGAGTTTAAAGTTTGCATGAAAATCAGCTGTTTTTTAGAGTTTGAGGTCATTGGCCTTTAGGTGCCCTTTTATTTAGTTTAGACCACTACAATCTAAACATTTACGAACTACAATCTAAACATTAATTGCCTTTTTTTTTACAAAAACAGCTGTTTTATTAGTGACACAACTTTAAAATTTTCGAAAAAAAAAGTTCGATTTTCCAAAAGTCGTAGAATAAAAGTTGTTCGCCTAGACCTCTAGAACAACCCCCTTTCGGCTTAATACCCCCTCGTCGAAACACCCTGTATATGTATGGACTGTAAACTATTGGGGAGTAAAAGTCCTCTAGTGGCGACCACGATGTGTTGTTGGTCTTGACCACTAAAATGAAAACTATACAAGTACGCTGGAATTGCTATAAGTACCATACAAAATGACATTAGATCTTTGTGCCGATTTGATTAGCGCCATGTTGCGCTGTTGACGGGCGTTTTCTATTGAAAGTGATGGTGGCCGTCCGTGAAACTAATAGTTTCGGCGACGGTCACCATCACTTTCAATAGAAATTGCGCGAGAACAGCGCAACATGGCGCAGATCAAATAGGCACAAAATTTTAGTCCGTTACCCTGTTCAGCGACTTGTACCATGGAGGTCAGTGGTCTTGACAAATACCACCGACCCGGCACCCTCTCTTATTTTTTAAATTGGCTGTCTTCGTGTTGTGGGCAAGGGCGGAAAAGGACCCCCGGGTAGAGACCGGACCACAGGACACAGGACACAGGACCATCTAAGGCTAACTGCTGTCCTGCAAAATGTATTCCTAACCGTACCCAATACCAATGTTACAACAACTGGTAAATTTCCGGTTGTTTTCCATTCGTACCCAGTAGAATAAATATATTTCTATTATCTTCTATCTATTCTATTATTATAAAGCTGAAGAGTTTGTTTGTTTGAACGCACTAATCTCAGGAACCGCTCGCTGGTCCGATTTCAAAAATTCTTTCAGTGTTGGATAGTCCATCCGTAAGGAAGGCTATAGGCTAGGTATATTATATTTTCAAAAAAATTAGGCGGACGAAGTCGCGGGCACTGCAAGTGTCTAAATAAAATGTCAGGACGTTGAACACTCCGGACAATCTAGCCCCAAACTAAGCAACAACTGTAGTATAAATACTAGAACTATAGAAACAAACATTTATGATCAGCAAATACTTGCCCCCGGCGGGAATCGAACCCGCCACACTGAATTACATAGAATACCTACGTGAATACTCTGTTATCCGAGCGACGTTCCCGGTTTCATCCCTCTCGGGAGCCCGGGGTCCGCTAAGCCCCAATATTTGGAGTTGGCGCAGTAGGTAAGTCATCATTGACTATACCTTCTGCTAATAGATTTGGCAATATTTTTACGACACCAACCCTTCTAGGGACCAAGCAGTTTATTCGCCACCGCGCGTGGAGCACTTAAGTTTTGCTAAATCCCTTAGTGAACGTGCTTGTATACGGATACAGTGTCTCTTTTCGCATTTTAGTAACGTATCACGCCGATTGGAAGACCGGGTTCCACGCCGATGTGAGGTATGAAGGAGAAGCGCGGTATCCTGAACCGACTCACAATCACCATCAAGGTAATCATCATTTCAGCTGTAAGATGTCCACTGCTGGACATAAGCCTCCCTCATAGATTTCCAGATGCTTCGGTTATAAGCGGCCTGCTTCCACCGTGAACCCGCGGCCTTAACTAAGTCGTCCGTCCATCAAGGTAATACCTAGCTTTATTTACATTTTACCATGTCTTAATCGAGCTCGAGAGTCTGGAGCTACCGCATTACTGAGAAAAAAAACAAATCAGAATCTACAAAAGAGTATACTTAAGAGGACAGTCTGAAACTCTTTTCTCCATACAAACTTTACAAACGTAGTCGACTGTTTCCTCCCTGGATAACGATATTAGAAAAAATAAGTTTATGCCAAAAGTCCTATATCAGCCATGAGAAAGAAAGAAGAAAGAAAGAAAGAAAATTGATTTATTCAGACATGAGCATGCCCCTACGTTTTGATTTTATTTATTTTCTCATTTTTCTGAATTTTATTTGGCTTATTCCCATTCGGGCCATTTTTTTTCCTATTCAGGCCAAAACAAATTTTCGAATACTTACCTAATCTTTTTTCCTCAATTTTTATTGTAACTGGCAAAAAAAAAACAAAATGTAGGGGCATGGCCATGGCAGATATAGGTCTTAAGGCATAAACATATTTGCTCTGTCTTTATCCAGGAAGGAAACAGTCGACTACGTTTGTATGGAAAAAGAGTACTGTCCTCTTACTTAAATCAAAAAAATATATATTTTTTTGACTTTTTTTGTATAATAATTACTGTGTATTTTTTCAGGAGGATACAACTACAATGCGCCTGCTACCGACTACACCGGGTCATTGACCGGTTTCCATGGTAACCAGGGGATCAACAAACCAATTTATGGACCTCCGAGATACCACTAAAAATTACGCACGGTAGATATAAGAGTAACATTATATATACCAGTGAATCCACTGAGTAGGTAAAATTAGGAAAAATACTCATTCGTACTTTTTGGTACTCAGTGGTAAGGTTGGAAATGGGTTCGATTAGGAATAACTTTTGTTTTCTCAACAGTAGGTATAGACAGGGGACTTGCATCAAGATTTGAAAATTATTAGAATTGAAATTAAACTCATCTTTCGGTTTTAATAGCATGGTGTTTATTACTTTTAGCATTGTTACAATGCTCAACGTTTCGAGACCTTTACAGGTCTCTTCTTCAGGACAGTCAATCTAAATAAACACCACGCGATTAAAACCGAAAAATGAAATTAATTACAATCAATTTTTCATTGAAGTGCAAGATTTATTGCTATCGGACACATTTAGTAATGCTACTCTAATATTTGAATGGGGCGTTTGAAATGGCCTGTATTAAAATAAATGTACAAACAGTATTACCCATCTATAGTCTATCCAAGACATAGATGACATTTTGACAGCTCGTGCAAGTTCCGACGATGTGACTTTATCCCCCTTAGTTATAAACGATGACTACTTAAGTTTAAGTAACGTTTGTCACTGTCTGTTAACTTTGGAACTTCATGTCACAGAAAAACACAAACGATTGGTACATTACCTATCTGTTTATAAGTAAGGGGGTAATGATAGCTTTTCAAATACTTTTTTAATAAGAGGATTTCTTTTTAAGAGTTGGACGTCGCTACAAAGTCATCATCGTCAACTTTGAATGAGCTATGAACAAATTGCCTGTTGATTTGGACGGACTATAGATACAAAACGAATTAGTTACGCTAGTTAGTTTATATATTAAGTTTTTTTACCAGTATTTTTTATTTTTAAATTTATTAAATAAACACATTTCAACGACAGTTTTTTTATTTCTCATACCTCATACTCATTATAAGGCAAAACACGGAACGCTAAGCTTTTTTTTTAATGTTTCTAGTAGATAAGCCTAGAGCATTAAAAGTCATATGACGAAATAATTATGTTTCTAATATCTTTACAATTAAACTAGATTACATAACATCTAACTAAACATAGAAAAGGTTCATTCAATCCTTTTATTTCTATTGTCTATCATCTTTGCTCAAAGACTTATTAAAATATTTCGTAAGGACGGGCATTTAGAACTATTATTAACAATCTAATATCGCAGTGCTCTATGGAGTTATATCATATGGCATACAGTAACCACGTTATGAACTGGAAATACGCTAAAAATGTGAAGTGCCTTTTGGAATCTGTGTTTATATTTCAATATTGTATAAAGAATTGTTCTAATTGTACTTTAAATTTTAATTGATTCTCAATTATACCTGTTTTATTAAATGTACGTATTGTAAATGTAAATGTAGTATTTTAATTTCCTCCAAGTCGAAATGAAAAGTAGAGTGTTTAGCTCGGGTGAATGTCATTTCACCTTCGAACTAATATCTCGGGTGAAATGGGTGACATTCGCCCCTTGTCAACAATCAACTATTCAAGCAATCAACAGACGACACTTACAGTATCGGTTTGCGAACTTCTTATAGTGTTCTTCGGTATACCAACTTGTCAATAGTACTTGTACGTCTCTTACATAAGTTTCCTATTCTAAAAGCCAGTCCTTACAAACTAGATCTATGCTTTATTCTAAAAATTCTTCAATCTCCATAACACGGTATAGGATTGTATTGTAATCTCACAATCTTATCCCGAACTACATAAACTGGTTCTTCAGCAGTTACAAACGACAATTTATCAATATCTCTCAATTCGCCTACTTTATCTAAAACATATTTATACTTATTGTAAACATACAGACCGTCTTTCGCACAAGCAAAAGGTTTAAAATTAGGATCAGCAGCTAAATCGTTAACAATGTATCTTTCATGAGAATTAATGATTCTGGTGCCTATCTTGACTCTGTAAAGTTTCTTTCCCTGTAGGAAAAGTATATTATTATCATCATCTAAAACTAGTTTATTGACTGCCACGCCTTGAAGTTCATAAACAGGGCTAACAGCGCCATCAAATTTGAAAGCTCTTTTGTCTTTATTCACATAGTAAATCGTTCCATCTTTGACGAATAGGCTTGTAATATGGTCAGTTGGAGGCATTTTCTCTGGAACTTTTACTTTTCTATTATTGTTTATCATAAAAAGGCCATCTGCACCTCCTATGTACAATCTATTAAGTCCCTGATCTAATGCTAGACCTGTAGCATTCCTTACGCCGTCAATGATTCCAATTTCTTTGGAATCTAGTTTCAAATACCCTAGTACAAATATAGGCACTTCTGTTAGCTGTTCAAAGGTGAAATAGAGTATGTTTTCATTGCGGTTGAAAACGAATTCTTGTATGTTGTTAAGTCCTTCTTTGATTATGTCTATGTTGTAGTATTTTTCTTTGAAATAAACTCCAGTGCAGCTGTTGCAGGAACCGGAAGTGATGAATAGAGTTAGAAGGAGTAGCCTCATTGTCTGGAGTTCTGGAAAAAGGACAAAAAGCAAAATTAATAACTAAATATTTAATATTTACAAGAATGCAGGGTGGATTAAAAATAGGTAGGTACCGTTTTTAGTAAGTTATTAAATAAGTCATCTTGAAATGAAAATACAGGTTCAATTTTAATATTATTAACGTGACATATTTCTAAATAATTCGCTAATATATAGTATAGTTCGAATGTGAAATAGTCACATTTAATACAAAACAGGTATACCTATTGAGAATCGGTTAAAATTCCAGTCCATTAAAAGTTAAAATGCACAAATATTGCCAAAATTAGAAAAGTGTGGAATGTGCCTTATAAAGTGAATTTAGGAAGATTCGTCCATTCATCCTACTACTAATATTATAAACGCAAAAGTTTGTATGTCTGTATGTGACTTTGTTACTCCTTCACGCAAAAAATACTAAACCGATTGCAATGAAACTTGGAATATAGATAGCTGGAGACCTAGAATAACACAAAGGTAAATTTTTATCCTGATATTCCCGGAATCGGGACTTACGCGGGTGTAACCGCAGGGCGCAGCTAGTTCTTCACATACAAATATCCCTAAATTCAAGGTAGAACATTCAAGGTAGGTACTAAGGGAGCACTTATTTGTTTTGCTACCAACATAACGGCATAGGAATTTAAAGATGAAACGCACTGTAGTATAAAATCCAGGGCATTTAATGGATTATCAACGTAGGTACCTATTAACTAGAATCCCATATCCGCTAGTAGGTATATACCTAGTACATAGAATACCATAATATGAACGTTGTGCCTCAACGATTTTCAATGAAACCATGGAAATTACAAATGGCGCTGACCTCGCTTTGTGCAGGCCATGTTATCATTGATGACACCGAGATTGCAATGTCACTTTGATTTTATCACACTTATTAATTTAGGGCTTATGCCGAAACAGGCCACAAAAATATAAAATCCATTGTTTTGCTTCGATACCTACATTAAAAGAACGGTGGCGACTGTTACCATTTCCATACAAACTAAATACCAAAATAAATTATGAAAAATTTAGTTTTCTACCTTAATATCGATATTAATCGGATTAAGATTTTACTTTTATAATTTAGTTTTCTACCTTAATATCGATATTATTCGGATTAAGATTTTACTTTTATAGGGGACCCTAGTTCACATCTCATTTACATCTCATTTGTTTTAAGTATATTATTCCCAATAAAAAGTAATTTAGGTACTTACGCTTTAAAAATGAAAAAAAAAAATGTTTCCCTTTTTATTTAATTTCGAATGAATATTTTGGAAAACCTTGTGGGGACCCTATAAAAGTATAGTCTTAATCCGAATAATATCGATATTAAGGTAGAAAACTAAATTTTTATAATTTATTTTGGTATTAAGTTTGTATGGAAATGGTTACAGTCGCCACGTTCATAAGTTCCAATCGGGTCAAAACAAAATAAAAAGTCTGAGTCGGGTTTGCTCAAGAAGGGTTCCGAATTCCGATCCACTATCACAATTGGGTACGGAACCCTAAAATGAACACTGGACCAACCAATCTGTGAACGCAACACTAGTCTATCACTCCATCGCTAGATGGCGATGGCGCCAGTGGTAAAAATAGATCGCGGTATCGTTGAGTTACGTCAAAAATCACGATTGTTGTATGGGAGCCCCCCTTAAATATTATTATGTATTATTTTGTTTTTAGTATTTGTAGTTATAGCGGCTACATCATCATCTGTAACAATTTCAACCGCTTTCACGGTGATACAGCCTGGTGACAGACGGACAGCGGAGTCTCAGTAAAAGGTTTCATTATCAAGTAACATAATCTTCTCTACTTTTGATCCCGATAATCTCACGGGATCGGGAAATACGCGGGTGAAACCGCAGGACGAAGCTTACACATAATTTTGTCTTAATTTGTTAAAGGGTTTAAAAGTGTATTTATGTCGCCAACCCTCACTTAAGCGTTGAAACAATGCTAAAAGTATTGGTTAAAAGTTAAAAGTAATAAAATGTCTTTAATTTCAATCCAACAACGCGAAAAGAAAAGAAAAATCTAAGACAAAGCATGTTCTAACTACTCCGACTTTACTCCACGTTTATTAAGTAGGTATGGCATAAACATAATATTTGCTCTAATGTCTTTACCCAGGGAGGAAACAGTCGACTATACGTTTGTATGGAGAAAGAGTAGGTAGACTGTCCTCTTAATTTAAGAGGACAGCCTACCTACTCTTTCTCCATGTTTATGCCATAAAACCTATATCTGCCATGATCATGCCCTTACGTTTTGTTTTTTTCTTTTTCTAATTAGATAAGAAATAAAATTCAGAAAAATTCGAAAATTAAAAAAATGTAGGGGCATGGTCATGGCTGATATAGGACTTATGGCATACCTAAACATATTTTTAGCCCCGGACGGAAAAAGAGAGGTGTTAGAAGTTTGACGTGTCTGTGTGTCTGTCTGTCTGTCTGTTTATCTGTCTGTGGCGTCGTAGCTCAAGAACGGATGAACCGATTTCAATGTAGTTTTTTTTTGGTTGATAGGTGATTTCTAATATCTTTATCCAGGGACGAAACAGTCGACTACCTACATTTGTATGGAGAAAAGAGTAGCAGCACAGAATACATAAATAGGACAAGTAGTAGCAGATAGACTATCCCCATAAGGCTAAAGGGAATAATGTGATTTACACAAGTACGTTTTTAGGGTTCCGTAGCAAAAAAAACGGAACCCTTATAGATTCGTCATGTCTGTCTGTCTGTCCGTATGTCACAGCCACTTTTTTCCGAAACTATAAGAGCTATACTGTTGAAACTTGGTAAGTATTTAAATTACTTACCGAACATTTTGGCAAGAATCCGCGACGCGACGCAACCGCACTCTGTGGGTCACTGGAGTGGACTGATAAGCTTCAAGGAAGGACGTAAGGGCAACCGATACACCCCGGTTTCGTAATGTACAATAATAAGTAATTTATATTGTTTACAAAACTTAACATTGATTATCTCTGCTGGAATTATTTTATTGTTTGTTTGTGTATAATAATACTGAGACTCCGTTGTCTGTCGGTCTGTCACCACCAAACACTGCCCTCCATTACAACTGGAGAGGTCATAGCGCACTGAATTTTATGCCTACTTATTTGATCTGCGCCGCGCCATGTTGCGCTGTTGTCGCGCATTTTCTATTGAAAGTGATGGTGGCCGTCTCCGGAACTATAAGTCCACGGACAGCCACCATCACTTTCAATAGAAAACGCGAGACAACAGCTCAACATGGCGCAAATCAAATCGGCACAAAGATCTAATGTCATTTTGTATGGTATAGCAATTCCAGCGTACTTGTATAGTTTCATTTCAGTGGTGTCGTAATGTACAATTACAAGCATTTATATTGTTTACAAAACTTAACGTTGATTATCTGTGATGGAATTATTTTATTGTTTTTGAGGGCTCCGTACCCAAAGGGTAAAAACAGGATCCTATTACTAAGACTCCGTTGTCTGGCGGTCTGTCACCACCAGGCTGTATCTCATGAACCGTGATAGCTAGACAGTTGCCATCTTCATAAAGGATATAGATGATTCTGCAGCCGCTATAACAACAAATATACCAAATACAAAATAAAACAAATATTTAAGGGGGGCTCCCATGTAACAAACGTATTTTTTAAAAGAAAAACGCAGAGTACGCTCTTGGTCAGTTTTTGTTTAGATAAGTAATAAATTAAATAGATAATGGTATGGAACCCTACGTGCACGAGTCCCACTCGCGCTTGACCGGTTTAAAAGATAAAATCATGGGCTAATGTAAGTAATTTTTTATGGGTAGGTTAGGTAGGTATGTATGAGAAGTTCTTGATTAAACGTTGGATCCTAGTAAGAGATAAATGGATAGATAGATTAACGTTTTATTTTAGGTATTAAAAACACAAATCATTTTTGTCGGTGGTCAATGAAACTTATTTAATGTTATCTGCCCCGTCAGTTTGTTCCCATTTGCCACCACCATTAGCAGACGGTGGTCTATTTTTTATAACGTATCTACCTAATATTATAAAGTTTGCGTGTATGTAGGTATACTTAAGTAGGTATGCACATAAGTAGACGAGTATGTTTGTTTCTTCTTCACACAAACACTACTAAACCGATTGCGATGAAACTTGGTGTGTCTAACTAATCGTGTGAATATAAAACGCCTAGCAATAAATCTAAAAATATGAAGTCTATGATACTTCAGTATAGGTACTTATTAGTACATATGGTCCTTACCTTTTAAATCCACTGTCACAATTCAGCAAAAATACCGATAAAAAAAAACAAAACAAAAGCAATCTACACTAATCTACTTACATCTAAGTATAGACTAATATACAAACACTATACACTAATATTATAAGGAGAAAAGATTTTTATTTTTTGTGTGTATGTGTCGTTTGTTTGTTATGATATGAATAAACTCAAAAACTATCATTTTATTCTTTCACCATTAGAAAGCTACATTCACCCTGAGTAACAACGGTTACTTTTAATCCCGATATTCCCACGGAATCAGGACTTACGCGGGTGAAACCGGGACGCAGCAAGTGATAAATAAATAGCCATCTGAATTTAAAAACTAGAAATTCTTAAATTGAAACGTAGGGCGTTGAAGAAATGCTTTCAAAATAACACCGAAACACAAGCTTAATAACTTACCAAGGGGCTAGATGGCGCTGTGTGATGTATATGGAATTTAGGTATTTGCTTTATTTATTGATTTTGCAGTCACTTACAACACATGTTATGTTTATAACTGAACTCCATGCACTGATCTGCCTACACCAATGTTGTAGTAGGTATAATACCTACCTATTAGCTCTATAGCTACTCTTACTTGCCATGATTACGTGAGCGTTGAATAATTCGCTCGCGATCCGAACTTTCTTTCTATATCTACGTACCTACCCACTATGCTACATGTATACATCCATACGTAGGTACATTGTATATATACCTACAAGCAAAGAGTGTTAAAGTCCCGGAAAACCTTTAGAAATATAATGGCGGATGCGCAGAAGTCGATTTTTCAAAGAAGTCGAATGTAAAATGTACTTACTGCGTGAAATCTCCCCCTTTCGCGTTAAAATTTTCTAAGTTGTTTGCCGGGACCTGTACCTATTTGGGGGCTGACTGAGTCGAAGTGTATTTACTTTTCCATACAACGATGTGCGCGGATAAAAAAACATTCCTTCAATCCACCCCTTGGGGAGACTTAGAGGAAAAAATCAAGTAAGTGTCAAATTTCGCGATAGGGTTGTCCATTTAATTTTTTTTACCCGAATACGGCGAAAAGGAGGGTATAATTTTGAAGAATAAAAATAAATTCCTTTATGCCTCACCCACATAGATATGCGTTTTTACCGTGCGGTCATGCTGTTTTTGAATTTGACATGACTCACGCCATGCTCGTACCGTACTTACACAGGTGCAATAGGGGGTAACGCATGAGTGGGAGTGGCTTTAACACTATTATCTTAGACCACGTTCGGTCACCGAAAATAAAAAAAGACAGGACTGAAACAAACAACGCAATGGTGTCCATCCACCAATGCCGGACGGCCACCATCACTTATAAATCTTATAATAGAAAACGTGCGACAACAACGCAACATGGCGCAAATCAAATCGGCACAAAGATTAAATGTCATTGTGTATGGTATACCATTCCAGCGTTCTTGTATAGTTTCATTTCAGTGGAAAATAGGAAGATACATTTTTTTATTTAGATATATTTGACTGCTTTTAGCAATTTGAATTGAAAATATTGTAAAAATTTTGACACTGGTATATTCCTAAATGGCCAGAAGCAATAAGAAAAAAAAGGCAGATGTCAAAATGTAAAAAATGTCAACGTCATTGTCATGTCTCGCCATTCGCCATAGTGTCTCGCTCAAACAAAAACAAATGTTGGGTCGGTCGGCGAGTTGCGGAAAAAAATATTATCGATAAAAACTCGTCATTTATTTATGTGTTGTGTTTATTGTGGGCGTATATTTTGTTATTGTAAACTCGATCTCAGTTATCTCAACTCAATAAACCTTAAAATAATTAGTTTTTAGTATTAAAAATTAAGTCTACTTAACGTTTTTACGAATCTCATCTAATTCGTATATTTATTTGCGGCATTGTCCATTATCCTGGTAAGTATTTATTATTTTTCAGTTATCGACGAAGCTAATAAAATGTTTTATGGTCTGAGAATATATTACTGAGCTTATAATTGATTTTTTTATGGATTTTATAGTATTAAGTACCACTTATTTAACTGCAAGTTTGACCCACTTTTCTTGTTCTGATTTCGCAACATGAGACTTCTGTGGGTAAATATTAGCACATAGTTAGTTCTACTGAGTTAATTGAAGGTGATAACTGTGTCGCGATCGATGTAGTATGCCTGAAAACATGGTTTGAATAAACCCACTGGTCCACTATTTACTGTACATTTTCTCCTAGTTTTGTGAAACGCCTCTTTTATGCAATTTTTTTTACCCTTAACACACACAGAGACCATAATACCTATATAAATAATGAATATTAGGTACACAATGTTAATATTTATTATTTATATAGTGCAATCTAGCTCAACAGTGCAATCTAGCCCCATACTAAGCACTAGGCTTGTACTCTGGGTACTAGACAACAGATATACCACATATTAGACTTATTTTTGTAAATACATACATTAGGATACATAAAAAACATCCAGCCACCAACATACCTATGTGTTTGGGGTGAGATGTTTGTCTGTAAACATTTTCGTATGGTGGTGTGTCTCACCTAGGGAATGCAATCCCGATCTCGCGGGATCCCGATCTCGCGAGATCCCGTGCAATTTTTCGGGATCAATCCCAAAGCATAATATGACAAGATCCCGTTCGAGATTGACGGGATTGGGCGGCTAGAGAAATTGGTTGTTGAGGTACTGTGCCGTCGAGATACTGACTTAGTTAGTGCAAAATAACATTGCATTCATGATTCGAAAGCTAGAAGACATAAAAACTATCCCTACTTTTGTTTTGATTATGTTGATGTTAGTAAAACTGTTAATATTAAGTAAAATTATTTAGTTAGTAATATTAAAGAAATAGGCATTTGTTTTCTTTTTTATAATATTTTGTTTTAATTAACCTCACAATTCTTATTGTTAAAAGTATTTTGTCATGTAATTTTTTTTTAACTACTCGAGATCCCGAAAATTTCGGGATTGTCCGTTTTTGTATGGAGCTTCCCTATGTGCTCTTAAGAAAAAAGACGGAGGACTCCGCCCTATTGCGGTGGGGAGTACGTATAGGAGGTTGGCAGCTAAGCTGGCTTGTGCCTCGGTAAAGGAGAGTATGGCTGTGTATCTGCAGCCGCATCAGTTAGGCTTCAGAACTCGTTTGGGGGATTGATATTTCTAATCCCGCGAGATCTCGTATTTACAATCTCGAGTCGGGATTGCATTCCCTAGTCTCACCTAAGCGGACCCCAGGCTCACGAGAGGGATGTAACTAGGAACATCACTTAGATGTGATGGTCGGGCTCACCAAGTGCTAGGTGCCTATTTAACAACACCAGACACGATTGGGTAAACAAGAAATAAAAAATCATCCCCTTTTTACCTGTGGTACTGGTGCCCTAAAAATGGTTGTTTTTGTAACCAATTTTGAAAATTAGCTGCTAAAATAGATTTGTTTTTTCGTGCAGTAAATGAATTATAAATTCATTATTAAAATTCATGACTGTTGGATTGACTATTATTCTAATATTTTCCCGTATTTAAAAACAGATGCATTACCTACCAGTAGTGAATACTGAAAATTAGGTATATAATACCCCAGTTAGGTATATCCCCAGTTTCACACGCGTAAGTCCCGACCCCGTAGTAATTTCGAAAGTCCCTTTCTTATTGGATGCCTACATCATATAAAGAACACACTCTCCTAATTTCAGCTCTCTATTACTAGGGGTTTAGGCTGTGCGTTGATCAGTCCGACATTCAGGACAAATGCATTTTATAAATATAGATTTAATATAAGTACCTAATTTAATATCTACCTATATAAATTACTTTTTTTTTTTTTTTTATTAATTTTTAAACAGTAATAAAACTTAAATAACATTCTAAACACCAAAAATCACTAAGATTTGTCTGGTGTATGTATAAGTGCCGAGACTGCATGCAAAAGTCTACAATAGTAAAAATAAAAATAAAAATAAGTATAACATTAATAATTTCTAGTGATAAATAATATTATTCATATGTAAGGTAAGTAGGTAGTTTTGAAATATATAGTCGGTAAAAATAATATTATTTAAATGTAGGTAGGTAGTTTGTGCAGGGAAGTGCCACAAAGTGCAAACGGGATAGGTAGATAGGTAGTTGGGTGTTGAGTGAAAGTGACAACGCTTCATAGAAGCGCACTTACTAACACCTCACATCTATAGTAATCTAATATTATAAATGCGAAAGTAACTCTGTCTGTTACGTTTTCACGGACAGAGTTACTTTCGCATTTTCATTTTTCTAAACCACGGACCAGTTTTGATGAATTTTGATATGATAGGTGGAACCTTGGAGGACATAGGCTGCTTTTGATCCCGATATTCCCTCAGAATCGAGACTTATACAAGTAAAACCGCTTGCCCAGCTAGTGCCTAATAAATCATTTTATTTCATTTATTTTATTCAAATAAACAATGTATTTTTTAATTGTTATTATTTTATTGCACAGAATATAGGTTACAAAGATCTTAAAGCTACGTTTTGGAGTCTCCATATAATTGAGATAATTAAATTATTTATTTTATGTAATAAATAGGCATTACAAAACAATGAAAGGAAAACAAAAATATACCTTATGTACAATTTACTTTTCTACATAATGTACAATTTTACCTTCTGATAAAGCTGGTATTTTAACAACCTAGGTAACTTAATTATACCTATGTAGTGTTTTTTTATATTTTTTGCCGAATTTACACACAAAATTTGAAAGGAGAAAAAAAAACGACAAGTTTATTTAACTATCTAGCTAAAGGTCAAGCTAACAGAATTTTGAGCCCCTCATAACTCAAAAACTACTTAACATAAACATGTCAAAGGACCTATTAAGTCTTTGGCATAGTCGACGGCAGACATTTTGATTTTTTTAAGCTATTGCATAGCTTTTATCGAAGGCTTTGAGCGCGGCGACCGAATCAAGAAATTCCGTAACGAAAATAAAACCTAACACACTTCGCCTACCATGTAGCCTAAGAAAAAAAAATGCTATGCAATAGCTTTACCGCGGCAGTCCCCGAGTGCCACACGTTTTTTTCGATCTCTTGTCGCACGATGAAACCTACATATTTCGATAGAGGAGATCTAAATAAACAAAAAATATGCCATCACATGCTGAACTAAAGTGACTCGTTTCGGAGATATAGGCCAATTAAGTTTTAAAAGATAATTGTTCGAAAGTTATGTAAAACGTCATGTCGCGGATGGATTCGTATACCAATCGGAAGAAAACGTCAAACTGAACAATATGTGCCTTCAAATTTCATAAACACACCTAAAACGGGTATTTAAATGTTAATTAGTCCAAACATTGTCATTTACACCGACTTCAAAATCTTAATCCGAATAATATCGGTATTAAGGTAGAAAACTAAATTTTTCATAATTTATTTTGGTATTAAGTTTGTATGGAAATGGTAACAGTCGCCACGTTCTTAAACAGAATTTATCATTTTACAACGAAACGCGATTTATTCGAGCATTGGTTATTCCTGTATTAATTAGTAATAATCCGCACTTCATATCCTACTAATATTATAAAGCTGAAAGTTTGTGAGTATGAATGTGAGTGTGTTTGTTACTTAATCACATAAAAACCGCTGAACCGATTACCATGAAACTCGGTATGTAGATAGCTGGAGACTTGGAACAACACATATGCTACTTTTTATCTCGATATCCCGCGGGATCGGGACTTACGCGGGTGAAACCGCGAGACGAAGTTGGTAATAAGTAGTAATAGCACAGTTTAACCAATAGCAATATACCTATTTAAAATTATACTGTTTTGGCGCTTACGACGCTGTCGCTAATCGTGCTAGCTACAGCGCGGTTGAGTTTTTAGTTTATCACCTTAATATTTAGGCATCCTTTTTGGGTTCCCTACCCAAAGGGTAAAAACGGGACTAAATTATTGCTCATTAAATCTTTTTTGTTTCAGATGACAGTAAAGAAGGTATTTAAATGCTTCCGGTCGAGGCGCAGTCAGCTTCTTGTGTTTATATCTTCGTTATTATTACTATTATATTATGCAAGTATAAGTAAAAGTTCGGACAAAGGGGCTAACTATGACTTGGCAAAAAGGTAAGTGTATTCACCTAATTATTTATACACAAATATTTCTGGTGTATTGTGTCTATTTTTAAAAAAATATCAAAGTTATTAAACATACAATGTATATTTTATCAAAACATTGAGAATGACATGGTCGCCTAAAGGCACCTAACTATCTACTAAGCAGGTAGGTCGGTTTTAAAAAGGGCTTGAAAATTTTGTTACCATATTTATTATTTTTATTTTGATCAATTCGTTTAAGAATTGTACAAACTGCGAATATGACCATTTTTGGAAGTGGGATCAAATATAAATGGGACGAAATGCGTCGAACGTTCGTTGTTATCTATTCAGTTGTGTTTGCACGAAATGGGAACAAATACCGACGACAATGTGTACTTATTTATAAATGTTTTTTGGGAAATTCTTACTGACATACCAAAGGATGTAGTTTTTTAAATAAACTGTAGTCCTACTGCGTGTTATTTTGCAAAGCTAACGTTACCGTCCCGTTTGTGTAAAAGCCAAAATTAAAAAGTTCAAAAATGCACTTAGCGGACGTAATACGAAGCTGTAGAACAATATCCGTTTTTCTTAGTAGCTGCACTGGTCCTACGACTTAGGTGGTAACAAGACGCGGCCGAAGGCTCCCACCAAGAAACCCCTTATGGTCTTACTTCCGATTGACAAGCTTCGATTTTACGCAAACGTGGTAGCTTATGTGAACTCGCACTAGGGGTTCTATAACGCTACCATAAGTTGAAAAGTAAATACGTATACTGTAGCGTTAACGTTCCCTGCCGCATCGGGTCGCGACTTTTTGGCCGCGCGAACCCTTATTTTGCCATGCGGACGCCCAAACAGTAACAGTCTTACGTATCAATTCATGGTACTGTTATTCAAATTCATTGATGACTTAGTTAGATAAGGCCCCTAATCAAAAAAATACTGTAATTTCGTTGTATTTTGAAAATGTCATAATGTTGGATGAAGGACAAAGCCAAAAATTCTCAAGTCCCTTTCATTGTTTTTTGTGATCATGATCATTGTTTTTTTTCTATTCGGCCTGCTTTTTTCCTCTATTTTGGTTTTGGGTTATTTTACCTATGTGCGTAATTTCTAGAAATGTTTATTGCATGGAATACCCACGGTTATACTATGGCAATTATCAAATACAAAAAAAAAGTATTTTGGGTGATTTTATTTTTTTTACTTGTATTTCGTATTTTGTACTATCTGTATTTGTATTAATTGTACTAATCTACACAAAGAAAATATTTGTATTTGTGTATGTATGTGTCGTATGTTTGTAACGAATAAACTCAAAAACTACTGGACCGATATCAAAAAATCTTTCACTTAAAGAAAGCTACATTATCAAGGAGTAACATAGGCTACTTTTGATCCCGTTCCCACGGGATCGGGACTTACGCGGTTGAAACCGCGGGACGCAGCTAGTATTATACAGAGAAAAGACGGTTTTGTTTGTTTGTAACAAATAGGCTCCGAAACTACTGGACCGGTTTTAAAAATTCTTTCACCAATAGAAAGCTAGGTATCGAGAAGTAACATAGGCTACTTTTGATCCTGATATTCCTATGGAGTCAGGACTTGTGCGGGTAAAACCACGGGACGCAGCTAGTTCTTTATATTAATAGACTAACTGTGTCCCGCGGTTTCATCCGCGTAAGTCCCGATTCCGAGGAAATATCGGGATCAAAAATAGCCTATGTCTTATTCCAGGTCTCCAGCTGATAACATTATGAAGTTTTATTTCAATCGGTTGAGCAGTTTTTGCTCTCCTGATTGAAAAAATATTTCTAATCAGAAAAGTTACTTATTGCAGGAATAAGCTTTGGTTTTTAAGGTTTTGGTGTGGTTTTCTTTGCTTTTATTTTCTTTCTTATGGACTTGATATAGAAAGCCCCTCGGGCGTGCGGCAATGGTGCCGTGAAAATAAAACGTATGGCGCCTAACAAACCAAATATATTTTTTTATGTATTGAAAAAAAGTATATTGTGGTTTATCATTTGTCTAGTGTACCCATAGCACAAGCCTAGTTGCTTAGTTAGAGGCATGATTGCACTTTGTGCAACGTACTGAATTTATTTTATACTTTTTTAATATTAATATTGAAAAATAGCAAAATACTTAAAAAAATGTTATAATCCCCACGCCCAACTGAGCTAGTCAGTTGGGATTATGAAAATAAAATCGCCGAACTCTATATATTAATTATCTTCACAGCGCCCTGGCTGCGCCCCTGGGCCACTTTCTATATCAAGCCCCTTTTTGTTGCTTCTAGTACTTCAGTATTTAGAGTAGTTTCAACAACCCTTGCTAATGATTTTAATAATAATAACAAACGAGTTACATTTCCACTTAATAAAACTGGAAAACTGAATATCGATAGCAGGTGAGTTTTTTTAGTACCCTAACACTTGAAATTAAAGACATTTTTCGGTTTGAATCGCGTGGTGTTTATCAGTATCAGGTGATGTACAGTCTATCCTGAAGAAGAAACCCGTAAAGGTCTCCGAAACCTTGAGCGTTGTAACAATGCTAAAAGTAATAAACACCACGCGATTCAAACCGAAAAATGTTTTTAATTTCAATACAACATCGCGAAAACAGAAGAAAAATCTATCCTAACACTTACTTAACAATGCAAAGAATAATTAATTAAAAAAATAATTTATAATAACATTTGTGTTAACGAACTAGACCACGCGAGTTTCCACCTCGAGCGATGAATTTGAGAATATGTATGTTTCTCTGTCTACTATTGTGGTCTGTTTTTTAATTCGTTTTTAACTTCACACGATTTGTAAATATAGTTCTTTACACTCCTCCGGGTCTTCCGGATCGCGTATTTATTTTTTTATCTCGACGTTTCGACCATGTTACAATAGTCATGGTCGCGAGGGGAATATTGTAACAATAATAATACGCGATTAAGACCCGGGAAAATGTAACTATTTTTTTTACATATCAAATCTTTTTGCATGTTTTTTATTTGTTCGGTTTTTTCAGAGATTCGGTGATTGAGTAAGTAGAAATTGTTTTTTTTTTGTATTGTAGAGGTAAAATACTTGTAGTTGATAATTAAAACTTCGTTTTAACGTAGGTAACTAATAATAAACGGAAATGCTGCACAACTCACAAGTTCGTGATATCTTTCGTAAAGCACAATCGAAACGATTCGTTGTTGTTATGAAAATAAAAACCGGGCATTCATAATATTGATTGCTTGACATAGATTATTTAGCTTGCTTTTATTATTTACTTATACAAGGTTGAACTCATTTTGGCTCGATGGATGTGCCCAGGGCATCTTATATATGATGGGCTAAAGTTGCTGGCTGTGTAATGTAAATATCATCTTGTAGGCTTGTTGAAAATATATCGATATTTTTGACCGATATTTAATATTTCGATATGTTTTTTTTAATCATAAAAAAAAAAGAAAAATATAGAAGGTTTATTATTATTTATTTTATTTAACAAAATTTCGTACAAATGTCTTAGTCTAAGGTAGTAGTTTAAGAAAGTGCCAATAAACCCTAATTGGGTTTGTCTGAGCACCCATATTTATCACAATTACAATCACAATAAGCCTAGACCTAGTTTTTTTTGCGAGATAGTTATAATATACACAGATAAAAACACCAAAATTGAATAATGTAAAAGGGTCGAAAAGAGGGATTTTCGTACGAAGAGTCAGTCAGTATTTAACATCGCAAAAACAGAAGAAAATTCTACGAAGAGACACTTGTTAAATAGTCCCTTTAAAGTCTTTTTTATTTTGAAGTTAGCTTCTTCCATCATCATTGCTCACGCACGATGTTCCCTGTTGCATCCCTTTCGTCCGTTTTCCTACTGTTACATCTCCACTTCGCACGATCTTTGGCATCCTGCGTAGTGAGGCCATCTGCTCTTACGACGTCAACACATCACTTCTTGGGTCTTCCCAATCTGCCGCGGCCGGGCGGGGGCGCCATAGCAAGACATTTGTTCCCCACGTAAATTAAATTTAACGTTAGCTTCTTACAAGCTTTAATTCAATTTAATTAAAAATATTATATATCAATTAATAAAACTTCACATGATCGTTTTTAACCGTCTGAAATTTTACGCTTTCTTACCCACCTACATACAACCGCGCGCCGAAATGAGTTCATCCACGTATACTTAAGTATTTATTTGCTTCTGTACTAATTAGTAATACTTTAGTACTAATCAGTAATGCTTTAGTACTAACTAGTCATTCTTTAATACTGATTATTCATATTTTAGTACTAATTAATCATACTTAGTACTATTTACCAAAATTTAATACTCATTAGTTATAATTATAACTTAAGTAAAATTACTAATAACATTACATTTATGCATTACTTACAGTATCGAAGCACGGCGTTTTTTTATTATTAATATTTTTCATTTGCCCTTAGTACCTAGAGTCCGATTTTGATTTGCATTTGCTTCCGAGGTAATTAATTTATCGTTTTTACCATTATTTACCATTACATTATTATGTTTTTATTACATACATGACCATTACCATTTTTAACACGTCTGTTTAGTTTACAATTTTATAAATAAAACTGAGGTAATTAACTTATCATTTTTATCATTATTTACCATTACATATTATGTTTTATAAAAAATCTATTTATTCTCATAAAATAAAAAAACAACAAAAAAGGTGTGAAAAAAAAAACAAACAACACTAAAACTAAAACTTAAATCTAAAAATAAAAAAGCCCGTCGTCGATGGCACTCTCCCGAGACATGGTCCCCAAGATGCTGGCGGCATTCCCCCTCTGAATAGCGAGACTAACTCGCTGAGACAGAAGCGCTGCGCTATGTTTTATTACATAATTTACCATTTTAATTATCATTTTATTAATACGTTTTTTTAGTTTACTATTTCATAAATAAAACTGAGGTAGGTATTATTTTTATCAAGATCGCAAATTGCAATTTGTTCATCATAATACATTTGTTTTAATTAGTTACAGATGTCGCCACTAGTTCCTACCGGTGGCGCCATCTGTGATATATATCAGTTACTACTGCTGTAGAAGTAATTTGGCTTAAAATAAAAGGACACATTTTCATTACAATCATTTAATTAACTCATGCTCGGTTTTGGAGTTTTAACGTCTTTGAAACACATGAAATAGTTTCTTATGAAACAGATAGATATACTTATAGATATAAATATATAATAACTTTATTTTTAAATTGTACACTACACATCTTCCCAAAGGAAAAATAGAATAGAAAAAACGTCAGATAATAGTGTGAAATTAATAAAACCCACACCAAAAAAACCAAAATCGTGTCATCTATCCACAAAAAATGGAAACAAATGTTAAATATTTCAAAACCGAGCATTACTCTTAACTAACAACGCAATAACAAAAGGTATTAGCTTCCTCATGCCTAACAACTGAATTTCAACCCTAAATATAGGTTCATAGAGAATTCTTTACAAGAAGCGCTCAAATATGACAAGGGGATGGGATGTGAGATCCCAAAGATGGACCCATTTTCAAAGGAGATGATGAAATTTGATGCGGACTATCCGAAGGTTACGTGTGGGAATGGAAATTGGGTGAAATGCTATGTAAGTACCATAATATAATAATATATACAGGGTGTCCCAGAAACGAGTGTCAAGCGAAAGTCCAGAGGTAGAGGACCTTAAGGAGTACCCGAATCACCCCCATGTATGTTCCGCCATTTTTCGTAGTTTAGAAGTTATGGCCTTTTTTCTCATTTTTCTACTAAAATGCGACCACTGATACCTATTTAGTCATACTTACTGCAACAATTGAGATAATTGGCTGATTTCTTTTCAAATGTGGAGCTGAATAATAGGGTCATGTTACCTGTTACAAAAAAAAGGCGTAACACTAACCAAACAGTTACAAATTAAAAAAAAAATTCATAAAGTGAGCGTGGGCAAAACGCTATAAACACTTTAAAGAGCAATTAAAAGAAAAACGCCTATTATTTTTTTTCCAAACCAACTTCAAAAACTTCCTTACTTCACTAGCTATCTACCCTATTAATTTTATTGGTATATCATTAGAGGATCATATCAAAAATTTTATTTAAAAATTCTTTGGTCGAAAATTCTCTCACTCATCTTATCTCTGTATGTAATAATGACCACTTCCCAACATGACCACATCCTTGAATGACCTTCCCCAGGTTGACCACTTTTCGTAATGACTATTTTCTTAAATTGACCACTTCTCACATCGTCCCCTTCTCAAAAAAGCTACTTCCCAATATTACCATTTCCCATGATGACCACTTAATTTAAAACTACTTAAAATACCTTTAGTTTCAAAATGTTGAATTTCTAAAAAATATTGATCTTAAATTCTCAACCTTAAGAGGAAAGTCTACCTACTCTTTCTCCTTTCATACGTAGTCGACTGTTTCCTTCCTGAATAAAGACATTAGAGCAAATATGTTTATGCTATAAAACATATATCCGCCAATGACCATGTCACATGTCCCTCCCTACTGATTGTTTTTTTTTATGTCTAATTAAAATAGAAATAAAGTTTAGAAAAATTAGAATAAAATGAGAAAGTAAGCAAATATTTAGGAAGTTGTCGTTTTCGGAAGTTGACATTTTAAAAATTTGTCGTTCTCGGAAGTTGTCATTTTAGGAAGTTGTCATTTTAGGAAGTTGTCGTTGTCAGCCTGAGAGTTTTGAATTAATAAAAGAAAAAAAGAATGTTCGCGATGGAACAAAACTTTATAGATTTGATGCTTAGGTTTATAGGTTGTCGGTTGTGGGGATTCTTATAGATAGAAATGATGACGTTTGTTTAAGTATAATAATTAAATATAATCAAACTGTTCACAAAAGGGTTTGCTTTAAATAATATTAGAAACAGTGTAGTAATGTTGAGAGATTAGAAAAGAGTGTGTAATGGCCGCGGACCTCTTGGGAGGATCACGTGGGCACTCCATGACGTATTCGTATTAGAATTATATTAGATCGATGATTGGCGAATGCGCGCCGCTGACCGCTAGGAAGGGCAAACGGCGCGAACAAAGAAAAATATTTAGGAACTGAATTCGAGAATAGGTCATCAGATCATTTTCGAAAATAGTATTTTATGAACAATCGTTAATTTTCATTGCAGCTTTCAGAATGCAGAGTGGTAGAAAAAATACTCAACACAATTGCTAAAATAAAATGCACCTATCGAGATATTATATACGAAAGCGACAGTAAATATGTACTAGGTGCACCTGTCACAATAGACGGAGACGGAGTCTATGTACTGGAGAAAAGTGACCATGTGAAGGTTAAATGCTCTGGAATGAAAGAGAATAGGTAAGTTTTATTTCGGTACTGAAATGAGCATTGTTCTTTATGTCGATTTTTTTGAACACGTCGGTAGTTCACCTATATTTTTTTTTATCACGCGAATTGATTTGTAAAATATTATTGTTTATTAAATATATGCGTGTTTGATTACATTTATGTGTGTTTGATTAAATTTTATGTGTTTGATTAAACTAATGCGTGTATGATTAAAGGAAATTGTTCATTTTCCCAAGGCCCATATAGAAAATGCCCAAAAATAGTAGACGTGTCTGAACGGTTTTAGCACTATTCGATAGGCACATAATTGTAGTTTTATTACATAATTAAACTTTTAGTTTTTATTCACCCTGGATAATGAGAAATCTAACTATTTATATTGCTGAAATCGAACCAAAGAGGTCGGGTAAGCACGCGAACTTTCGAGTTTATCGTAATAGAAACTCCTTTATAGATTATTCTGTCGTTTTGGTGCAATTTGGAAGACGCAATGGCGGAGGCGGTAGTTCAGTTAAACTTTAAATTAGTACCATTTAGGATTCTAAGGTGAAAAAAATGCTACAAATCGCATAAATTAACCTCAAAAATGAAAATATATTTTTACAACTACATAACGTTCTGACACGGCGCCAAAACTGGGCCCATGACATCCTATTTTACGCGTGTTTGATTAAAATTAGGCGTGTTTGATTAAACTTAAGCGTGTTTGATTGAGCTTGTGCGTGTTTGATTTCATTTTGTTAAAACTTATGCGTGTTTGACTTCAATATGTTTAAATTTTAGACATCTCTAATTTAAAACTTTTTTACCTAGAATCCTTTTGATTTTACATACTTACTTGATTTTGTCTATTTTTTATGTTCGGGCCACAGTAACGGGAAATATCAATGCCTACCATCGTAATAATTATTGCAATAAGTGTGGCAATCATTTTGACGCGTTAATGGAGTAGCTACACCAACGTTATAGAGCGGTGTTGGTCTAGTGGTAGATACCTCGACTTTCATTCCGAAGACCATGCGTTCGAATCCTGGCCGATCATGCACCAATGTCTTTTTCTTTAAGGAAAAGTTATGTGCGTTATTAACATCGCTCTTACGGTGAAGGAAAACATCGTGAGGAACTAACCACGGCTTGGTTAGCTCCAGACGTATTGACCTGTTCTTTCCTCTGGGAATGGCTGACTAGGCTGGGAGGGTGGTATAGGTGCTGGGCAAGCCTACTCCACCTAACAATGACAGGCAATACAGTGCCATAATAGCATGGATTAAAAAGTTGCTCGCGCTGTATAAATAATCTAAAAAAATAGATGAAAAGGCCAATTTTTTTACACCAACTTTCAATGACCGTCATCGCGATAATTAACTGCATTTCCCGGAAGTGTAGCCCGAACATGATTGATCATTTAATAACAATAAACTCTTTTCTCCATACAACTTTAAAAACGTAGTCGACTGTTTCCTCCCTGGATAAAGATATTAGAAAAAATATGCTTGTGCTATAAATCCTATGTCAGCCATGACCTTGCTCCTACGTTTTGATTATTTTCATTTTCAAATTTTTCTGAATTTTATTTATGTCCTAATTAGAAAATAAAAAAAAAACAAAACGTAGGGGCATGGTCATGGTAGATATAGGTTTTATGGCATAAACATATTTGCTGTAATGTCTTTGTCCAGGGAGGCAACAGTCGACTACGTTTGTGTGGAGAAAGAGTAGATAGCCTTTCCTCTTAAGTACCTATACAAGCAACTTTAAAATGGCTCAGTTTTCTTCTTATTATTTTAGTAGTTAGTCGTAGTTTAAGTAGTAGTTTTAAAGATTTTTTTTTCCTTTTGCTTTACAGTACCACGACAGAGTCTTATAATAATACACAGTAAGTCTGATTTTTAGCGCATTTGTCGTTAAATCAATGGTGTTTTGGTTTAAACAGCTTTATGTTTCCTTATTTATTTATTTAGTCCATTGAAAAGTTACATTTGGGGTTGCATTTGGCAGAACCTGCAATTTTTATTTTTTAGATATCAAGGTGAGGTCAGTTTAAAGTTAAATCCAAGTTTGAGGGGTTGCTACCCTTGGGGTGTGTAATATTTGGTATAAAATCAGATAGTATAATTTCAAATAGTATAACGATCATTTAATATAATTTTCATATTCTATAATTTCATTTCGTATAATTTTATATCATATAAAGTTCGGATAATATAACCGACAGTTCATATAATAACAAACCCTATAATTTTATTTAATAGAATTATCTTTTGCGTGACAAAACGCAGCACCAGAGACTCACCTTCGCAGCTTTGGCAGCAGCTTAGTCTTCGCAGCTTAGTTTTATTTATAGATAGTATTAGGCGCTTTGGCGAGCGAGCGAAGCGAGCGTGCCGCGGCAGCGGTCGCTGCGTGTAATCATGTTCTAACATTAACCTAACCTATCAAAGTCGGGATGATCCGTATATTTTTTTCGAAGTTCATGAGCAATGAAAAAAAAAATTTTCATACATTTTTACTTAAACTTCGAAAAAAATATACGGATCACGTGGTGCTGCGTTTTGTCACGCAAAAGATAATTCTATTAAATAAAATTATAGGGTTTGTTATTATATGAACTGTCGGTTATATTATCTGAACTTTATATGATATAAAATTATACGAAATGAAATTATACGTTTTAATATTTATACCATTTAATTTTATACCAAATATTACACACCCCTACCCTTGTCCCACAGCCGCCATCTTGGAAAAAGGGGTTCAAATGGTTTTTATGGTTTATTTGACGAACTATTGATCTCACAAACTGAACCCCCTTCATATCTAACAAATAAAATTGCCTCCTCTGAAATGCAAATAAATGTAACATTTTAATGGACTAAATTGGCTTTTTTTGTTTTGTTAACGACATAAATTAATAACACAGTGTTTTATAAATAAAATGTCTAAATAATGCTATTGAAAATATTTTATGTTTTTTGGGTGTTGGCACCATTGATGACCATAGAAAAAATGTTTTCAAACAATTTAGTCCCGCTAAGTTTTTGAAAGCATTTGTTTCAAAAAGCACGTTTGCCATGTTTTTCACTTTTAAATCTTTGCTTATGCTTGTTGTACGAAGCTTTATTACTGTCTCTTTTGCATGCGTTTTGTGTCAAATGTCTTGTATATTTCGTTCATTCAAAAATGGGTTCGATTCCCGCCGGGTGCAAGTATTTATGCTTAAAAAATAAATATTTTAGTCAAGTCTGGGTGTCCCTCTATGTATAATATGTATGTATTTACAAAAGAAATATAAATATAAGTATTATATCCGTTTTCTAGTCACCGTAACACAAGCTTAGTCGCTTACCACGGGGCTAGATGGCGCTGTGTGTTGTTCATAGGATTTATTTATTATTTACCTTCAATTCTTTTAAGAACGTGGCCCTATAGCCGCTAAACTCAAAATCCATGTCGGGTTCATCGAAATTGTTGATTATTTCATGACAGAATGTTGTTGAACATTTTTTTGTGTATGTTTTCGACATTTTAGTGCAGTTCCCAGACAAATATGTAGAAACGTATTGAAGCCTATCGACATTTTAGCCAAAACAGACTTTTTTGTCTAAAATTTGATAGGCTTTGCGCCAATAGGAGGTTTTTGTCTTAAGAACGTGGCGACTGTTACCATTTCCATACAAGTTTAATACCAAAATAAACTATGAAAAATTTAGTTTTCTACCTTAATATCGATATTATTCGGATTAAGATTTTACTTTTAAAGTAATAAAAGTAAAATATTCATTCGAAATGAAATAAAACGCAAAACATTTTTTTTATTGAAAAATGTTTCTCCGTTTTATTTGAATGTGAATGAATATTTTGGTAAAACTTGCGGTGGGGACCCTTTAAAAGTAAAATCTTAATCCGAATAATATCGATATTAAGGTAGAAAACTAATTTTTTCATAATTTATTTTGGTATTAAGTTTGTATGGAAATGGTAACAGTCGCCACGTTCTTAAAACTACACGATAATGTAGGAAACAATGTCACCTACAATCCATACCTACACAAAAAAATAAGTTCTACGACATTCCGTCATGAAATAATCAACAATTTTCGATGAGCCCTACAGGGATTTTGAGTTTAGCGGCTATAGGGCTCTTAACGAAGAGTGAGATATTTATTTTACACTCATATTCCCAAGTATTTTAATATTACTTGGATCTGTTTTGCGTTGTCAAAAATCATTTATAATATCGATAGGCCTATCGATAGTATCGATAGGCCTATCGATAGTATCGATGCTATCGATAGCTAAGTTCAGTGCAATAGTATCGATAACTGCTATATACAATCGAAAGTACCGACTGTATTAGTTACTGCGAATAACGTAACACAAAAAATAAGTTCTACGACATTCCGTCATGAAATAATCAACAATTTTCGATGAGCCCTACAGGGATTTTGAGTTTAGCGGCTATAGGGCTCTTAACGAAGAGTGAGATATTTATTTTACACTCATATTTCCAAGTATTTTAATATTACTTGGATCTGTTTTGCGTTGCCATAAATCAATTATAATATCGATAAGCCTATCGATAGTATCGATAGGCTGCTGCGAATAACGTAATACAGTCTATACTTTCGATTAATAAATACGAACGAAAAAACGATCAATAATTTCCTACTGCTGTTTCAAACCAATTTGAAACTTTGGGAGTTTTCTATATATCATATGTACCTATGAATTTACAACAAAAAAAGTATAATATGTTGTATATCCGTTGTCTAGTCCCATAGTATAAGACTAATACTTAGTTTGGGGCTAGATTTCGTTGTGTGTAACGTCATACAATAATTATTAAAAAAAAACTCGTCTAAGTTTTGAAACTTCTTTCAACAGAGACGAAAAATACACTAAATCGTTTCTTTTACTTTATTTCATTCAAAATTATTAATGAAATGTTTTTATTTTTCAGTATTTTCTCAACGAAATGGATCGGCCACGGTGTAGGGTACCGTAAACATGTCAAAGGAACGGTTGATTCGCCTAAAGCCGACAATTTCATCAATATCATGGTATTTGGCTTCGATTCGACATCAAAAAATGGATTTATTAGGAAAATGCCAAAGAGTTATAATTATTTAAAAGATGAACTTGGGGTCACTTTTCTGAACGGGTAAGCTATATTAAAAACTGTGGCGCGTCGGGGGAAAACACGACTGCAATGCAGAACGTTGCGGGGTCTATTCCCGCCGGGTACAAGTATTTATGCTTCAAAATAAATATTTGTTTCTGGTCTGGATGCCTCTCTATCTATAGTAGGTACTATGTATTTACAAAAGAAAAATATTCATGAGTAGGTATTATATCCGTTCTCTAGTACCCATAGTACAAGCCTAGTGCTTAGTTTGAGGCTAGATTGAGCTGTGTGTGACGTCTTGCTATATTTATTTTATTTACTTACCCCCTTTTAAACGATGACTAAGTTTATGTAACGTTTGTCTCTGTCTGTCAACTTTGAAACTTCATATCACTGTAAAAGACAAACGTAATATAGTTTATGCAGCCGTTAGTCAATGTTTATAAGTAAGGGAATTATTGATTGATTGAGTAACGCTTAATTGTACCATAAAGAAACAAATAACATTTTATACAGAGAATATCTTGAAATAAGGCGGCGCAATGGGCGGCCTTATCGCCTAAGGGCGATCTCTTCCAGGCAACCAGTGAATGGACAAGACATTAATTATTCATTGCTTTAAAAAGTTACTTATTTGGCTACTTTACAATTTCAGTTACACTATATTGGGTGATGGGACTCCGGCCGCGTTGTTTCCGATATTATCCGGTAAAAATGAGTTGGAATTTCCGGATGCAAGAAAGCACACTCATAAAAAAGAGTTTTTAAACTCAGATGAGTTTATTTTCCACAAACTGAAGCATTATGGGTGATTATTACACTTGTTTCTTTTAATTTTATCTACACACTAGCTGCGCCTGTGGTTTTACCTGCGTGAGTCCCGATTTAGTGGAAATGTCTAAAATCCCTTTCTGATTTGATGCCTACAGCATAATAAAGAATACACAACAAAAAATGAAATAAAATTTAGAAAAATAGGTAGGATTACGAAAAAAGTTAAAATAATAGGGGCATGGTGACGGCAGATATAGGTTTTATGACATAAACATATTTGCTCTAATATCTTTATTCAGGGAGGGAACAGTCGACTACGATTGTAAAGTTTGTATGGAGAGAAGAGTAGATCCCTTTATTATGGTACATAAATGTCTCTTTAATATGGTACATAAATTTATTTTTAAAATGGTCATTGAGTTACAATACTCAAAAAAATGTCCGAGCGCCGTTCTACATACCTTTTAAAATGACATTTGCTCGAATTTAGATTTTATCCTACTTGCAAAACGTTCAAAGTCGCTCGAACGAAGGCGGGTTTTTTTTAGGCTTGATTGGTCAGAGTCAAATCGAGTTGGTCATGGAATTCAAAATGGCTGCCCTGTCTGTCAAATATACCAGTCTGCTTTCACTTACCAAAGAGTTTCTAATAAGTTTTATTCAATCTTTCACTTACCAAAGAGTTTCTAATAAGTTTCATAGTGCCAAAGTTTTTTTTTTATTGGTGTGGTCGTATGATGGGAATACCTATCAAATCTAAAAATTGGTTGTTGTTGTATTTTAGGGTTCCGTACCCAAATGTGAAAGTGGTACGGAACCCTTCGTGTGCGAGTTTCGCACTTGGCCGGTTTTTTTTTTCAGTTTGTGTTTGTGAATCTATAGGTGTTGTAACTCAATGTATATGGTACATACATTTCTTTTTAATATGGTACATAAAAAAAACCCGCTTTTGTGAAATAATATTCATTGTAGTTTTATTTTCCCGGGTCTTTTTCGCGTATTATTTATTTTCTTACCTCGACGTTTTGTTTCGTTTCGACGTTTCGTTCGGTTTCGTTTCGTTTTCGTTTCGTTTCGTTTCGTTTCGGGAAAATGTAACTATGTTTACAAATCGTGTGAATTTAAAAAGATAATATTCATTGTCTTTGTTAAATAATATTTCTTTCTTTTTCCAATTTCAGTTATCACACGGCATATTTCGAAGACAGCCCCTCGATTGGCACTTTCCAGTACAGATTCAATGGATTCTCCAACCAACCAGCCGACCACTACCTTAGAGCATTTCTCTTAGAAGACGCCAAGTCTAAAGTTAGCAAGACTTATTGCGTTGGAGATACGCCCCTTTACAAGATCATGATGAACTTAACAGAGCAGGTAAAGTAGGCTACAGCTTTACAAGAAAAACACAATCACATTCGCAAACACACGACCCGCCCAATTTAATCCGACCCGCCTGTAAAGTAGGCTTTTGGAGCGAAGAAAAACACAATCACGTCCACAAACGCACAACCCGCCCAACTTCATCCGACCTGCCTTTTGAGCTTTTCGGCACAAGATAATGATGTTGGGCGGGTTGTGTGTTTGTAGATGTGACAACTACCTTAGAGCATTTCTCTTAGAGGACGCCAAGTCTAAAGTTAGCAAGACTTACCTATTGCGTGGGAGACACACCCCTTTATAAAATCATGATGAACCTTACAGAGCAGGTAAAGTAGGCTACTTGTTTACAAGAAAAACACAATCATATTCGCAAACACATAACTCGCCCAACTTCCTTAACAGAGCAGGTAAAGTAGGATACAGCTCTACAAGAAAAACACAATCACATTTGCAAACACACAACCCGCCCAACTTCACCTGACCCGCCAGTAAAGTAGGCTACAGCTTTTGAAACGAGAAAAAACACAATTACATTCGCAAACACACAACCCGCCGTAACTTCATCCGACTTGCTTTAGTTTAATTAACAGTATAATTAATTAACAAACTAATCAAAATACGATAAGTTAATGATGTTGGGCGGGTTGTGTGTTTGTAGATGTGACCACTATCTTAGAGCGTTTTTCTTAGAGGACGCCAAGTCTAAAGTTAGCAAGACTTATTGCGTGGGAGATACGCCCCTTTACAAAATCATGATGAACCTAACAGAGCAGGTAAAGTAGACATTTGAATCAAAGAAAAACACAATCACACAACCCGCCCAACTTCATCCGACCCGTCTTTTTCGCACTTTTCCTTAAAAGACGGCTTTAAAGAACAGAGTAGGTAAAACAGGCTACTACTACCTTTGAATGAGAAGAAGACACAAGATGCTAATGGGGTTTTTTTTGCAGTGATCATATGATTCACATTGTCGCATATTTAGAACTATAGTAGCAATAATCTATACTTTTATAAATTGTAAAAGAAAAACACAATCACATTCACAAACACACATCCCGCCCAATTTACTTTAACAGACAGATAGCGTAACTGTCTGTCTATCTCACAGTACCGAACCTGCAACCTTCTGCATTGCAGTCGGGCCACAGAAACCATCATCTCAATAAAATAAACTTACGAAAAATGACTTCAAAGTGACTTTTTTTCAGTTTTTCAAACTCCCCGGCAAGCGCTTCATCTTCACTTTCGTCGCCGACATATGCCACGACGACTTCAACCAGATAGCGACGGCCGACGACGACACGGTTGACTTTCTGACGACTTTGAAAGCGGAAGGAGTTTTCGACAATACTTTGATGTTCTTTATGGGCGATCATGGGCCAAGGTAAGGAATGAATGAATGAATGAGGGAATGAAGGAATAAAAAATGAGGGAATGAAGGAATGAAGCAATGAAGAAATGAAGGATTGAAGGAATGAAGGAATGAAGGAATGAAGGAATGAAGGAATGAAGGAATGAAGGAATGAAGGAATGAAGGAATGAAGGAATGAAGGAATGAAGGAATGAAGGAATGAAGGAATGAAGGAATGAAGGAATGAAGGAGTAAAGGAGTGAAGGAATGAATCAATGCTTTATTATACCAAAACTCAAAATTAAACAAATACATATTACATAATATTTCTTTTGATTTGTGTTGCTCAAGGCATTATTACTAGAAATATTTTACAAGAATCAAAATATGCCTCGCGCCTAGGGTTCCGTACCCATGTACGACCGGATGACCAGAAATCAAAGACCCGTCTATTGTATAAGCGCTCATATAAACCAGAGACCTACTTATACTGGTTTATTTTTACTTCTTCAGGTACGCAAAAGTAAGAGACACAATCCAGGGCAAATACGAAGAACGCCTGCCACTCATGGCGATAAGGCTGCCAAAGGTCTTGAAAGAAAAACGGCCAAATATTCAAGCTATTTTGGACAATAATACAAATGTTTTGACCACGGCACATGATATTCATACGACAGTATTGGATGCCTTAGATTTGATACATCTACGGAACCCTTATAGGATACAAGGGGCTGATATGGATAGAGCACTGTCGTTATTTGAACCTGTAAGTAATTTATTATCTTTAGTACAGTTTTTCACTCGCTGCACACTAAGTTATAGGTCATTCATAACTTATAGTGTTAAATTTAATACATCTACGGAACCCTTATAGGATACAAGGGGCAGATATGGATAGAGCATTGTCGTTGTTTGAACCTGTAAGTACAGCTTTTCACTCGCTGCACACCAAATCTTAGTAGCTTACCACGGGGCTAGATGGTGCTGTGTGTTGTTCACAGAATTTATTTACTTAGTTAGTTTATTGGCATAATCCCCACTAAAAGGGGACCATTTTATTTTACTACAAATATTATTCAACAACGGGGTATTTACCATGTTTTAATTTGTTTTTGGACGAGCCCGATATATAGCCAGTAATTTCAACTGGCTTGTTCACAAGACTGGAGATTGTGGGTAGGTAATGAAAGTTAGCGGCGTCCATATCGAACTACCTCCTTTCTAATTCGCGTGCCGCGCCTAATCACTGGTCCCCTACTATTGTCACTGAGCTCACTATGTTCTCGATCATTTTATTTTTTTAATGTTTTTAGATATCAGCAAATCGTTCGTGCAGCACAGCCGGCATAGAATCCCACTGGTGTGTGTGTGTGTCGTGGGATAAAGTCACACACACAGACATCTTGTACCAGAAAGCTGCGGACGCTTTCGTCGAATATGTCAACTCTTTGACCCACGACGTCAGGTAGTTATAATATTACTAGCTGACCCGGCGAACTTTGTTTCGCCTTAGAAGCAAAAAAAAAGTATCCTATGGGTAGAGCGGTGTTGGTTTAGTGGTAGATATTGCGACTTTCATTCCGAAGGTCGTGGTTTCGAATCCTGGCGGACCGCGCACCAATGTCTTTTTCTTTAAGAAAAAAATAAGTGCTCTATTAACATCGCTCTTACGGTGAAGGAAAACATCTTGAGGAAACCTACGGCTTAAAGTCACACAAAAAGGCCCAGTTCTAGGGCTAGTCGCGGAAACACACAGTAAAAGTAAAAAGTATCCTATGTCTGTCTCCTGGTTCTAAGCTATCTTCCCACAAATTTTCAGTTAAATCGGTTCAGCCGTTCTTCTATTACACTAATATTATAAAGAGGAAAGATTTGTATTTTTTTGTTTCTGTTTGTAATGAATAAACTCAAAAACTACTGGACCGATTTCAAAAATTCTTTCACCATTAGAAAGCTACATTCACCTTGAGTAACATAGGCTACTTTTGATCCCGATATTCCCACGGGATCGGGACTTACGCGGGTGAAACCGCGGGAATCTGCTATGTCACAGTAAAAGACAAACGATACATAGTTTATGCAGCTGTTTATAAGTAATAAAGGAGGATATTTGGCAATGACAGGTCGCAATGTGTCCCGCGAACTCTGCTCCACATATCGTGGGTGATGAAGCAACGTGTCAACAAGAAGATGATGACTTTCGTCGGCGCTGGAGACAAAGATGGCTATATCGGGAAATTCGACAAGAAACATGATTTTAATAAAGATTTCTTGCAAATTAAGGTCAGTATTTATTGTAGTCTTCGATCATATATGAACTATAGATACACGGTCCCATACAAAATCGAAATCAAAAATCGGCACTACTTCAACGCTTACTTATACGGACATAGTACAGTTTAATGTAAACCTTAATCACTGGGCAATAAGGTTGTAAAACACTTATGGACGACTGACAGCAAAACAAGGCATATCGGTTGAAGTATGCCTTGTTTTGACGGCTCCATTTCTAGAGCGGCGACCGTGCATCTATAGTTTATATATGATCAAAGATTGTAGTTGATAAAATTAAAATCATTTATTCAATTAAACACGACATTCAAATAAAAAAAAAACAACAAAAAAGGTGAGAAAAAGAACACTAAAACTAAAACTTAAATCTAAAAAGAAAAAAGCCCGTCGTCGATGGCACCCTCCCGAGACATGGTCCCCAAGATGCTGGCGGCATTCCCCCTCTGAATAGCGATAGTTGATAAAATTTAAAAAAAAAATGAAACACCAAAACAGAACATGTCGATGTCTTCGACAGAATATTTAAGTCAACAAAAAGATTTCATCATCCCGAGATTCGAACGCCGTCCTCTTCGGAACAGAAGTCAGAGTGCCTACGGTAAAGGTTAACGATTCATTAGAAAGTGACTCGAAATTAACTAACACTTCTAGGACTACGTGTAGGCATGACACAGCGTTATTGATACGTAACAATTATAGCGTGGCGAGGCGTCGCCATGGCCTGTATCGCCACGCGGATTTTTAGGTTTACCCACGCCTATAGATGTTTCACCTCAATAAATTCTGTGAACATCACACAGCGACATCTAGTTCTATGGTAAGCTACTAAGCTTGTGTTATGGTGACCAGACAGTTATACTACATATTACACTTTTTTTGTAAATACACACAGAAGACAGTTGTGCTCTGGGTGTTTTTTGTGTACGATACATAAAAAAGTGGCTGTGACATACGGACGGACAGACAGACAGACATGACGAAGGGTTCCGTTTTTTTTTTGTCATTTGGCTACGGAACCCCAAAAACAGTGAGCACAAACAGACAGAGAAACAAATAGACACAAGAGCAGAAACAAATATTTATTTTTAAGCATAAATACTTGCAACGGCATCCTTCTGTATTGCAGCCGGGCACTCGCCTAACGCACCACTGAGGTCAAATATTAGTTTACACTAATATATTATAAAGAGAAAAGATTTGTATTTTTGTGTGTGTGTCTATAATAAATAAACTCAAAAACCACTAAACCGATTTCAAAAATTCTTAAAAAAAGCTTCATTATCGAAGAGTAACATAGGCTACTTTTGATCCCGATATTCCCACGGGATCGGGACTTACGCGGGTGTAACCACGGGACGCAGCTAGTAGAATATATTATTAAATACATTTTTTATTTAATGTATTTTTTATTTAAGGTCTCATTGGCACCTTCGAACGGTGTGTTTGAAGCATCCACAACATACTTGAAGAATGAAGACAAATTCATATTTAGTGCAAGAGATATTTCGCGGATAAACATGTAAGTAAATTTAAGATGCTTATATTAAATGCCCGCGACTTTGTTTGCCTATATTTTTTTGAAAATATAATATAGCCTATAGCCTTCCTCAATAGCGGACCCCGGGCTCTCGAGAGAGATGCAACCGGGAACAACGCTCGGATGATGATGATGAGCCTTCCTCAATAAATGGACTATCCAACACTGAAAGAATTTTTCAAATCGGACCAGAGTTCCAGAGATAAGGGCGTACAAACAAACAAACAAAAAAACAAACTCTTCCGCTTTATAATAGTAATAGATAGATAGATAGAAGAAGTATATAATAGAGATTGGAGAAAGAACGACATTTCTTGTCGAATTTATTAAGGGAAAAGTCTACTTACTCTTTCTCCATACAAACTTTACAAACGTAATTACATTTTCCCGGGTCTTTATCGCGTATTATTTATTTTCTTACCTCGACGTTAAAGACCCGGGAAAATGTAATAATGTTTACAAATCGTGTGAATTTAAAAAGTTTATTTACAAACGTAGTCGACTGTTTCCTCCCTCTACATTAGAGCAAATAATTTTATGCCATAAAACCTATATCTGCCATGACCATGTTGTTGTTTTTTCTCTATTCTAATAGAATATTAAAAAAAAACAAATTTCTTTAGAGCAAATAATTTTATGCCATAAAACCTATATCTGCCATGACCATGTTGTTGTTTTTTCTCTATTCTAATAGAATATTAAAAAAAAACAAATTTCTTTAGAGCAAATAATTTTATGCCATAAAACCTATATCTGCCATGACCATGTTGTTGTTTTTTCTCTATTCTAATAGAATATTAAAAAAAAACAAATTTCTAATATATTTATTTATCTATTCTAGGTACCACAACGAACCAGACTGCATTAGTGCTAAGCATCCTGAACTGAATATGTTCTGTTATTGTAAAAATGTAAAAACTGCATAGAAATCGGTTCAGTCATTTGTTGTTACCATATGTACGCACACAGGATGAAGTGTAAAAGTGGATGTTTGTATAAAAACGTACAAAATCCGTAAATTCATTACATATTTTGACGGATATGTCCCGGGGTTTTACGGATATTTTCCGGATTTTTACGGATATTTTACGGATTTTTATTTTTAAATGAAGAATTAAAAAAATAAAATATCCGTAAATTAACTACTCATTTTTACGGATACTTACGAATTATTTAATTTTTATTTTTATTTTTAAAGAGGAACTTGAGCGCAACTAGTCGACTTAAAAGCTGCTTAAATTGCATGTCAATAAAGACCTTACTGACGTGGGTTTAGGGGGCACTTGGTGCCCTACGTTACCTATTAACCATAAGATAATTAGTATTTGTAACAGATTAGCCTCTTTTGACAGACTGTTTTGTACGAAAGCGTACTTTTTCTAAGAAAGCGTATTTTTTTCTACGGAGGCGTACTTTTTTCTACGAAGGCTTAGTTTTTTCCGTACATTTTTTGTGCAAAGGTGAACTATTTAGCACGAAGGCGTACGTTTTTGTACAAAGGGTTACTTTTTTTGCACGAGGGCGTAATTTTTTGTTAGAAAGCGTACTTTTCGTATGAAGGCTGACATTGTAACTTTAGTTTGTAAGTTTTGAAACAGAAATAAGTAAATTATACCGTTTGACAGCCTCTGTATATAAAAATAAAAAAAGGGTTTTTACCCTTTGGGTACGGAACCCTAAGAAACGATTACACCTTAGTAATATAAATCTCAAACCTCTTAGAAAAAACAAAGACAAATAATTGTAGCTGGCTTCAATTATTTATTAGTAGATTTTATAGAAATAGCATTTTTTTGAAAATTTTTCAATTTTTTTTAATTATGAAAAAATGAATCTCATTTTTTTTTCAAAAGAGCATTTATTTTTAATATTAATCTCGAAAAAGTATTCGTTTATAATTTCTCGATTCTCAAAAAAATATTTGTTACCTGTTTTATTTATCAATCTCAAAACTATATGTTTGCAATTTATCAATCTCAAAACGTATGTAGGTTAGGTATTTGTAAATGTAATTTATTTTGATCTTAAAAACATATTACTCAGTGAAATATTGCTAAAATTTTTCTCTTTTTTGATTTCTCCAAAAGTATTTTATTTAAAAAAAATGTTACACTTGTTTATGTGTTAGGGGGCGTCCATAAATTACGTGAGGTGTTTTTTGACATTTTCTTCCCCTCCCCCCCTCCCTGATGAGATGTCGTGAGATTTTATTTAACCCCCTCCCCCATCCTCCAATCTCATGTGAGATTTTTCAAAGTGTGGGTTTCTTACGTAAACGCGTTGGATTGTTATTGTAAAAAGAAAAAAAAATGCTTCAGTCAGAGTGTGTTCAGTTACTGGAGCAGTAAAATACAGCTCCGGTAGCAGAATTTTTTTTTCAGTGTGTACAATCTGGATTAAATGGACCAAAATAGTATTATTATTTTTTTGTTTCAATCAGAAAAAAAATTGCGTGATATTTGCCGAGACCCCCCCCCCCCTCCCCAACATAAGATTAGATGAGATTTGACTCGACCCCCTCCCCCCCTTAAACACCTCACGTAATTTATGGACGCCCCCTTACCTAATTTATTTATTTTATTTTAGTTTTTGGTAGTTTGAAAAACTTATGAATGATCTTTTTTAACTGTTTTATTAAAATGTTACCAGTTCACTAGTTATTTAGTTATTAATTTGCTTCTTATTTAAAATAAGTAACTAATTTTAGATATAAAAGAAAACATAATTATTTTGCATCGGATTATATTGATTGTTTTAAATTTCAAAATTCTTTTGAATTTGAAAGGGAATTAAAAGTAGGTACCTACTATTTGGCTTTTTTTTAAACATATTTAGTCAGTTTTTAGTGCCGATTTTTTTTATTTTTAGTGATGTTTAGTTTTTTAGTGCCGATTTGTTTTTTTAGTGGTAATTTGTGTTTTTCATGGCGATTTGTTTTTTTTACTGACGATTTGTTATTTTTTTTGCACGTTGTGTTTTTTAATACAAATGTAATCCGATGTCAAGTAATTTGAAACTGTACTTAAAAAAGACTTAAGCACAAAATAATAATTATTTTCAAAATGTATAATGTAACAGTGATATTTGTACAATATGTTAGTTACTAGATTTCTCTTTTGTATTTAAGTTTTTAATGCTCTAGGCCAGGGGTTCCCTAACTTATTTTAGACGCGCCCCCTTTCGACTACAAAAAAACGCTACGCGGATTTCGCGTGGTCTAGTTGGTTAAGAAATTGAGGTACTGACCCATAGACGCGAGTTCGACTCTCGCCGCGAGTGAATTTATGAAGATGTTATAATTAGTTGTAAAACTGTTCTGGTAGATGGCGTTCAAACCGAGCCTAGTCGGTAAACAAAACAGAGAAAGCAGAGGACAGTCTTCATACTCTTTCTCCATACAAACGAAGTCGACCGTTTCCTCCCTGGATAAAGACATTAGAGCAAATATGTTTATGCCATAAAACCTATATCTGTCATGACCATGCCCCTACGATTTGTTTTTTTTTTTAAATTTTCTAATAAGAATAAATTTAAAATTCTCTAAAATTACAAAATGAAAAAAATCAAAACGTAGGGGCATGGTCTTAGCTGATATAATAGGACTTATGGCATAAAAATATTTTTTCTAATATTTTTATCCAGGGAGGAAACAGTCGACTACATTTGTATGGAGAAAACAGTAGGTAGACTGTCCCCTTAATTCACCGTGTCACGTGGGTTCCCGTGTGGCGCAGTGGTATCGCACTCGCCTGGCAAGCGAGGGGCACAGGTTCGTATCCTGTCATGGGAAAATTTTGATGATGCATTTCTCCTTGTGAAATATTTATAGATGTATTTTTCCTTAAACTTCTTTCTAGTAGAAAGAACTTCTTTCTAGTACTTTTTTATGAATATTTTAAACTTGGCAGCACTTTTTCGGTGTACTTTGCTGATCAAAGTTATTTGAAATACTTTTAGAAAGAAAAACGGCGTACTACAGGTGCCGGCAAACATCTTGAACAAAACGGCGGATGCGCAGAAGTCTTTATTTCATAGAAGTCGCATGTAAATGTACTGCGCGAACTTACCACGTCAGTATTTATCAAGATGTTTGCCGGCACCTGTAAGTAGTGTGTTTTCTACCTTTTATTAAAATTGTTTTGATGGTGGATTTTTTTCTTTTTGATTTTGTTTTAAGGTATATTTGATTTTGTGAAAGTAAATGAATAATAATGATTTAGTCCAAAATTACCAAAAAAAAATGATTAGGTAAGTAATAGAGAAATTATTGTTGAAATAAAATAAATTGTTGTAATATACAAATAAATATTTGTAAGTAATTTTATTTGATAATTTGGTGTATTATCCTATCGGAGTTTCCTCAACACTTTCAGCCCCTTTTTACCCCTTAGTGAATCGGTCAGTGAGTTAGTGAATCAGTCAGTGAATTGGTCAGTGAGTTAGTGAATCAGTCAGTGAATTGGTCAGTGAGTTAGTGAATCATCAGTGATTTAGAGAATCGGTCAGTGAGTTAGTGAATCAGTAAGTGAATTGGTCAGTGATTTAGAGAATCGGTCCGTAAGTTAGTGAATAGGTCAGTGAGTAAGTGTATCAGTCAGTAAATCGGTCAGTGAGTAAGTGAATCAGTGACACTTCTGTATAAGGTCACTAAGGTAGGTTACACATTTTATTATCACGTAATTAACCTACCCATCGCCTCTTTTAAATATTTTCCAAAAAAAAGTTTTTTAAAACACAAAGATTAGCATTTGATTACTATTACACCTGGTGGTAAGCTTAGATAAAAACAAAGAAGGTAAAAAAAAAAAAAAAATAATATTTACAGCAAACAAACCATACAACGATAATTAACGGCTAAATCTTAAGATCTATTTAACCTAGCTACTGTTAGCTGAATGAGGGTAACACCCCTCTCGTCGTGCGTCCACCTTGCCGTGGTGAGAGGGCTCAGTAACCGCCCACCATAGCAATCCAGCTATGTTGGGCGGTGAAGCGAAGAGGCGCACCGGGCGGGTATACTTCGCACACACTCTTTTAGTGTGTGCGGAGTATACCCGCCCTAATTGGAGGTGGGTGCCTTACCTTTATTGGCTGGGCACGTGGGAGGAAGCTCCTCGCGCAGCCCGCGTGGAGTAGTGGGGCCTTGCCTTAACCGGCCGGGCCCACCCGAGGAGGAGCCGCTCGCGGCTGATTGGAGGTGGGTGCCTTGCCTTCATTGGCCGGGCACCTGGTTGTGGGGCTCCCGCGCGACCCGCGGTGGGTGTTGGGGGCCTTGCCTTTACCGGCCGGGCCCGGCAGAGCACACTGCCTCACCAAAGCGGCAGAGCACACTGCCTGACCAAAGCCGAGAGGGGGGACGAGCCCGTGAGCACTCATGGGCCCAAAAGTCCCAAAAACGGGCGGGTAACGTGGTTACCGCCCAAACCCGGCTCTTGGCGGCTGACTCGGGGGGGTCAGTCGCCAACCAATGAGCCCGAGATGGCGGCGGCGTGTCAACGCCGCCTCTCGCGAGGGTTGGCCCTTTTAAGGGCCAGAGAGGAGGCCTGACGAGGCCACCCGCAGTTGGGGCTGACGGACTTTTGCTAACGCAGTTACCGTTGGCCCCGACACATTGCGGTAGTGATGGACACCCTGGGTTTTTAGTGGGTATACCCCGGCCACCCCCACCTCGGCCGGGGGACTCCCACTCACCGGGCCGCTCTCCCCCGAGGGCGGCCTGATGGTCTTAATTAGATTTTCCCAGGTAAAAAAAAAAAAAAAAAAAAAAATGAGGGTAACACAATAGTTTATCGGCGGCACCCACACTAGATAAATCTGTATCGGTAAGTGATAATCTAGGATTTTTCACGCTCATCTAGCTAGAAGAAAGGTCCGACCCGTCTTCCTTAGTGGCTGCACTGGTCTACGTATCGGAACACTTACGAGTCCGCTTGGCGCTACGACTTAGACCGGTGGGGAACGATGGTGATTATGGCGCCTAGCCTGCCGTAACAATGTTCAACAAACGCGTAAAAATGGCAGACTGAGACTCGCCAACTCACAAACTGCGCTACCCTAATCAGCTGAGCAAATCTAGCCCCAAACTAAGCAACTAGGCTTGTACTATGGGTAGGTACCTACTACACAACGGATATACTACATATAAGGTAACTTTAAATATATTTTTTTTGGAAATAGATAATGATACATAACTTAGACACTCCCAGAACTAGAATAAAGCAATGACCAGCGGCCTTATTCTATATGAAAAAAACTACATAGGTCCGATGTAGACTCCAGTCAACTTTTCTAAAACTTTGAAACCTGCGAAGTTAGCTTCGGTATTCTAGAAGCCAATGACGTCACACAGAAGAAAAAGCCTGCAGAATGCTACACGGCACGCCACGTGACTTAGCGCGTCTAGAATACAAAATAACTCGCGAACCGGCGTCTACACGATTTTTTTTTTTCGGAATAAGGGCGCAGCATAAATACTTGTCCCCGGCGGGAATCGAACCCGCAACCTTCTGCCTTGCAGCCGGGAGTTCACCCACCGCACCGAGGCCGTCAAAAGAGACACATTACATATATTTATACTAGCAGCTCCCCGCGGTTTCACCCGCATAAGTCCCGATCCCGTGGGAATATCGGGTTCAAAAGTAGCCTATAGCCTTCCTCAATAAATGGACTATCCAACTCCGAAAGAATTTTTCAACTCGGACCAGTGGTTCCTGAGATTAGCGCGTTCAAACAAACAAACAAACAAAAAAACAAACTCTTCCGCTTTATAATAGTAATAGATAGATAATAGATGCAAATAAATGCACAGAATTATAACTTGTCCTAAATATGAGAAACGTAGCGTAGGTAACTGAAATGCTGAAACGCCCCGGCCTAGAATAGGGTTACCCCATCTCTTCCCGTGGGTGTCGTAAAAGGCGACTAAGGGATCTGAGGGAGATTAGCAAACTTTAAGTTCTCCCCGCGCGGTGGCGGATAAACTGCTTGATCCCTAAGAGGGTTGGTGTCAGGCAGGCGGCCGGCCGTAATAACATTGCCAAATTGCAGAATCTAATTGCAGAAGGTATGGTCAATGATGACTTACCGACTGCGCCGACCCCAAATAAAAAAAAACAATTTGGGATTTAGCGGACCCCGGGCTCCCGAGAGAGATGCAACCAGTAACATCGCTCGGATGAGAAGAATACATATCTATATGCAAATAAATTCACAGAATTATAACTTGTCCTAAATATGAGAAACGTAGCGCAGGTAACTGAAATCCCGCCGAACCCATTCCCCGCCGTCATCTAATCTCGCACGCGCACGATTCGGTGCAAACACTATCATTTTACTTGAAACACGCCGCGTACAGTCCGTATCACAAAATATGTCCCACAGGCTTAGCGCTAGGGCATGCAATATCGGAAGGTTTTCAATCCCGGGGCGATATCGATATTAAGAGCTCAATCCCGGGATCCCGGGATTGATACTGGGATTTTAGATATCGTTAAAAAAGCGAATTTAATACAATAAAAATGTGTTAAATATAAAATATTTAATATATTTAAGACTCTAGTGGTTTCATTACGTAAATAAGTTACTCCGAGGACCGTCCACCCCATCATTTTGGAAATATGGCGGACAAATAGACTAAACCCGAAAGTGTCTAAATTTCGCGCCAAATTCTAGGCGCACCACTAAAATGATGTTAGCAGAAAAAAATTGCATGCGAGCTTGTATAAAAAATACTTGTCTTAAAAATTGCAATGAATCACGTTACTTTTATTGTTTTAAACATTTTACCAATTCCCTACGCTTCTAAATCTTTACAGATCTCTTCCTCAGGGGTAGACTAATTTGGGTTTAATTTTAATAGTTCCATTCAATCATTCCATGAGAAAAAATATAGCTAAAAACCTTAATTTATACCCAAATAGTAAATTGGTCAAATTTCGATATCGGATCACTCAATCCCGGGATTATAATATCGAACTTTTGCGTCCGAGATCCCGGGATTACGATATCCCGGGATCCCGGGATTCATGCCCTACTTAGCGCTGTAGTAGGTAGGTAGGTACTATTCAAAAATACATTCTACTAATCCTACTTAATATTAAATAAATATAACATTACACACAGCGTAATCTAGCCCCAAACTATGCACTAGGCTTGTACTATAAATAAATAAATTCTGTCAACAACACACAGCGCCGTATAGCCCCGTGGTAAGCTACTAACACTAAGCTTGTGTTACGGTGACGAGAGAACGGATATACTCCATATTATATTTTTTTTTTGTAAATAAATACATAGGTATAATAAAGAAAACACCCAAGAATATTATTTTGAAAGCTTGTGTGTAAGTAAGGAAACAAGTATACCTATTTGTTACTCCTTCACGCAAAAACTAGGTACTTAACCGATTGCGATGAAACTAGGTATGCAGATAGCTGCAGATCTGGATTAACACGCTGTATACTTTTTTTCTGATATCCTACCGGGATCGGGACTTACGCGGGTGAAACCGCGGGGACAGCTAGTAATAACAAAAGTAAAAGTTCGTGAGTGTTTGTTACTCCTTCACGCAAAAATCGCTGAACCGATTGCGATGTAACTCGGCATGTAGATAGCTGCAGTCGTGGAATAATACAGAATATTTTTATCCAATATAAAACATTTTCTTTTCATAATTCTTAATTAAAAAAAAATGTTATAACATTCTTTTAAAAAAGAAATCTAATGTGAGGTTGAGTATTTTTTTCTTCTTCTTTTTTTCAGTTCTTTGAAATATTTTTCCTTTTTGCTGTATACAGTAAATAATATTTTAAACAACTAACTTTAGTTAGGCACGGGACTTCTTTCGTGAGAAGGATTCTACTTACATTACGATAGTGTCATTTCTAAATTAGTATAAATAAAATAAAGGACATGACGACGTGAATTGATGTGTTTGGATCACGTCGAAATGTCCGACCGGTTCTAAAGCTCAAACTACACAACGGCCACTTATCCTGACATTTTACCTAAAACAACCCACACCTACAGCACACATATAAAGAAACTAGCTGCGCCCCACGGTTTCACCCGCGTAAGTCCCGATCCCGTTGGAATATCGGGATTAAAAGCAGCCTATAGCCTTCCTCAATAAATGGATTATCTAACACTGAAATAATTTTTCAAATCGGACCACCGGTTACAGAGATTAGCGCATTCAAACAAACAAAAAAACAAACTATTCAGCTTTATAATAATAGAATAGGTATTGAAATTAACTCATTATTCGGTTTTAATCGCGTTGTGTTTATTATTTTTAGCATTTTTTCAATGATTAACGTTTCGAGACCTTTACAAGTCTCTTCCCATGGGTAGACAGAGGAAAATAAAAATAAGCAATCTATCCGTTGTCTAGTCACCGTAACACACGCTTAGTAGCTTACCACGGGGCTAGATGGCGTTGTGTGATGTTCACAGAATTTATCCGTTTTAGAGCGTGTACGCACTGCGATTAAACGCCTGTGTTTTTCCGTAGGTCTGAAACCGCTAAACAATGCAACACATATTCTTCTAATATATAAAATGTCCATGTCACAATGTTAGTTACCGTACTCCTCCGAAACGGCTTCACCGATCTCCACCAAACTCCACATACGCATTCAGTAGGTCTGAGAATCGGCTACTACCAAAAACCGACTTAAAAAGGAGGTTTACAATTCGCTTCTGGACTTTCCAATCGATTTTTCTTTAAAATCACAAATTTCTTAGAACTTTAGACCGCTTCATAAATATTAAGCAAAATTCAAGGCCTCCATAGAACGTGTGGGTACCGGCGTATCATTTGGAATCAATTATTTCCAAGTAGGGCTTCGAACGTGTTACAAAATAGATACTACTCAAATTCAATGCACTGTGTACCTAAGTTGTTTGGACATTTGCGGACAGTGGAACGTGGTCGGCTGTGTGTGCAAAAGCGTAGTTATTAGAGATGGGCCGACTAGGGGTTCTGCCGACTAGCAGACTAGCCGACTAGTCGGTTCCAAAATTGCCGACTAGTCGGCAATGCAAATCATTATAATTCCGAGATATTTGGGTTAATCATGATCACTCGGCGATTGTTGGTATTTTTGGATAAATTTGCAATTCGATAGCTATAGTGAAACTTCCAAAAAATGGTTCAAACAAATATAAATTGGAAAAAAGTTGGGGAAAAAAATGGAGTTGAGGCATAGTTATGACATTTTAGATGTGTAGATGATGTATGTAAGATTATGACGTGTTTTGTTTACGTTTTTCTGACTACGCACCTTCTAAACTGTACTACTAATTAATTAAATATAGGTTTTATTGCATAATTGGTAGTTGACGACTAGTCGGCATAATTTGCCGACTAGTCGGCACCTGCCGACTAGTCGGTTAAACTGCCGACTAGTCGGCTTTCCAGACTAGTCGGCCCATCCCTAGTAGTTATTAATATGTACCTATGTCTATAGTAAAAGTGTAGGCATAAAAAATAATAGTTCGATGCAAAGCAAAAAAATGGCAGTAAAAACTCTTTGATATGTGGAAATGTCCCAGAGCACGTATTCTGTAACTAAATCGTCTCGAAATCGCTTCAGCATTATTAGATAATTATTATCGAAAACGGTTCAGCAATTATTAGTATTTTTTTACTAACAAGATCTACTAACACTTCAAAAGCTTTTAATATAAAATAGTTAAACCGCTTTCGAAAAAAATCGACGATGCTGAGGCGATTTAGTTATAGAATTCGTGCCCATGTATGGAATGGATGACAATCCTATGCATCTGAACATTATTTCTTAATGTTTACCACACTTAGGAAAATTTTTTTTTGAAAAAATATTTATTCATTTAACAATATAAATAAATAAATGCTTTCAAAATTTTAAGTAGGTACCCGGTGGAACTCGAACCCGGGACTACTGGTAATCCAAAATAATTTTTAGACGTTATAAAGACACTGTTTAGAGTTTAGAGCTTATTTGTAAGATTGTAGTTTTTATACCTAGATTTTTCTTCTGTTTTCGCGATATTGGATTGAAATTAAATACATTTTCGGTTTTAATCCCGTGGTGTTTGCGATACCTTTTTAACAGGTCCCTTCTTTAGGATTGTATACCTACTCGAAAAGAGAATACCTTTGTCACTGCGAAACAATAAATATTTACTTTATTTACTTTGGAATATGACCTGATTCCACTGGTCGCGCTTGCACCAACATTCCTTGGTTTATGGTACATTCATTCGAGATCATTATTTCACTGTAAGATTGATTTCAAGATTTATAGAATGTCTTACTAGTTGTCTCACCCGACTCCACTCCGCTTCGATGAAGAAACCGGCCAAGTGCGAGTCGGACTCGCGCACGAAGGGTGGCGGAACTGCCGGACCATTATTACAAAAAATAACACGTTTGTTCTATAGGAACTCCACAAAATATTTATTTTATTAGTTTTTTTTAGTATTTGTTGTTATAGCGGCAACAGAAATACCTACAAATAATCAGTGAAAATTTCAACTGTTTATCTATCACGGTTCATCATGAGATACAGCCTGGTAAATAGAGTTAGAAAGACCGTGGAGTCTTAGTAATAGGGTCCCGTTTTGACCCTATACGGACCCTACGGATACGGAATGCTAAAAACCATAGCTTAACCTATTTTTCACAGTATCTACTACCAAACAGTTTACACCAAAATGGAGAATTAAAAAGGTGTGTGAGCGAAAAAGACCATTGGAAGAAAAGAGAAGGAGAATGTGGAAATTATCAAACACAGCCTTGATGTAACAATACTGAATCTCACACTCACAGATAATAATATCTGTTAAAGTACTAAGTAGGTATAGTGGCCCGCAAATAAGTTGAAAAAAAAAATGGCGGATGCTCAGAAGTAAATTTTTCATAAAATGTACTGCGCGAACGTAATTTTTTTCCCTTCCACATATTTTTTTTTTCCAACTTATTATTTGCCGGACCTGTACTAATTTTATGAATGTAACTCTGTCTGTCTATATGTTAGAGGTAACATTTCACTCCTAAACCGCTGAACTGATTTTGATAAATTTTGGTAAGTATAGAGATAGACGGGACCTTGAAGAAGGACATCCTATCCTATCCTACTAATATTATAAATGTGAAAGTTTGTATGGATGTTTGTTACTCTTTCACGCAAAAACTACTAAACCGATTGCGATGAAACTTGGAATATATATAGCTGGACACTTAGAATAACACATAGGCTACTTTTTATCCCGTAATTCTTGCGGGATCGGGACTTACGCGGGTGAAACCGCGGGGCGCAGCTGGTAGTCTAAAATTTATAGTTATACTATACACTACTATATTTAATACATTTTCGGTAAATACATTAAAATACCTATTGTAATTTACCTAGTGCGAGCAGTTGAATAAATGAATTGAATTGAACTGCAAACACCCGAACCAGAAACAAACATATGTGTAGATGGTCAGAACAAACGACAGGAATCGAACCTGCAACCTTCGGCGTCGCAGTCGCGCCACAGAGCCCGTCAAATAGATCAAATATACTCTCTTCCGAGCGATGTTCCCGGTTGCACCCCTCTCGGGAGCCCAGGGACCGCTAAACCCCAAATTGTTTTTTTTATTTGGGGTCGGCGCAGTCGGTAAGTCATCATTGAACATACCTTCTGCAATTAGATTTGGCAATGTTTTTACGGTGGGCCGCCTGCCTGACACCAACCCTCTTAGGGATCAAGCAGTTTATCCGCCACCGCGCGGGGAGAACTTAAGGTTTGCTAATCTCCCTCAGATCCCTTAGTCGCCTTTTACGACACCCACGGGATGAGATGGGGTAAACTTATTCTATGCCGGGGCTACACGGCCAAATAGATCAAATATACTGCGATATTGCAATAATGAATGTGTGGGTATATTTAGAGGTACCATTAACTTGTATGACGCAGAGATCGGTAACTCGTGAGCGACGAAATTACTCTGCGATTCTTGTGTGGGACATGTTACCAGCTTAACGAATGAGGATTATAACAGCTCATTAAGAACGCGGCGACTCTTACCATTTCCATACAAACTTAATACCAAAATAAATTATGAAAAACTTAGTTTTTTAATATCGATATTATTCGGATAAAGATTTTACTTTTAAAGGGTCCCCACCACAAGGTTTTCCAAAATATTCATTCGAAATAAAATAAAACGGAGAAACATTTTTTTCATTTCTACAGCGTAAATTACTTTTTATTGTATAAAACAAATGAGATGTAAACTAGTAATTTACGCTGGAAAAATGAAAAAAATGTTTCTCCGTTTTATTTCATTTCGAATGAATATTTTGGAAAACCTTGTGTTGACCCTTTACAAGAAAAAATTTAAAGGGTTAAAGGGACCATAAATTTATATAAAATAAATAAAAACAATTTTACAATAAATTTTATGTAACAAACCAGGAAGAAACGAAATATCTCATCCTAGCGATGTTCCCGGTAGCATCCCTCTCGGGAGCCCGGGGTCCGCTAAACCCCAAATATTTGGGGTTGGTGCAGTAGGTAAGTCATCATTGACCGTACCTTCTGCTAATAGATTTGGCAACATTTTTACGGCCGGCCGCCTGCCTGACACCAACCCTTTTAGGGACCAAGCAATTTATCCGCCACAGGGCGGGGCAAAACTTAAGTTTTGCTAGTCTTAATCCCTTAGTCGCCTTTACGACACCCACTGGAAGATATTGGGTAACCTTATTCTTAGCCGGGGATTCACGGCGAAAGAAGAAACGAAATGCGAACCCTAAATGGGCCGGTCTCAACAAAAAGCAACGCTTGGCGCGGTCCTTACTTGGATGGGTGACCGATAATTTATGTAGCAAAAAATAATTCGCCCAAAATGCCCCTTCGACAAATATCGTCTCTTTCTCAAATACAACTGAACTAATCATTTACTAGGCACGGAAAGTTAACTAGTCTCTTACTTAGGAACACTTTTTATTACACACACTTACTATACAACTTGGAAAACTCGGTTGGAAAACTCGGCTGGAAAACTCGGTTGGAAAACTCGGGTGGAAAACTCGGGTGGAAAACTCGGGTGGAAAACTCGGTTGGAAAACTCGGTTGGAAAACTCGGTTGGAAAACTCAAATTGACATAATCTACGATCTCGGGTCTATACGTAGCTAGAACGCAACGATTCCGCGATCTAGAAATAACAAGCTTTTGGAGTGCCGCCATCTATTATCAAAAATACAATGTTAGGCGTTAACAACAACAATGATCCAAAGAAGAAGTTGACAGAATGGCAATTTCTGTAATCTCACCCCATAGAAATCTTATTAATATTTTAAGTTGATAACTTGAACCGTATGTTGTTATAACTAATCGTAGTAAGAATCAGGTAAATCGTCGCGGGCATAGAACTCACGATCCTTGCCAAACTGTGCACGGAGAGACGATCGCCTTCCGCCTCGCCTCCCTATGCCTTTCCCAGATAGTATCATCATAGGCATCCGATAAGAAAGGGATTTTAGTAATTCCCACGGGACAGGGACTTATGCGCGAGAAATCGCGGAACACAAGGTCTCGAAACGTTGAACAATGCTAAAAGTAGGTAATAAATAAATACTACGCAATTAAAACAGAAAAATGTCTTTAATTTCAATACAACATCGCGAAAACAGAAGAAAAGTCTAATCATATTAAAAACCTATAATGCTTGAAACGACATCGACATATTCAGTATGATAAATTGATCAAAAATATAATTTCCATATCATTGTAGTTGTCGCAGGCATGTTGTGTAGGTTGACGATTTACAAGAAAATTTTATTGTTATTTGACATCTACTTAGGTAGAACTCATTGTACCTATGGATCAAAAGTAGCCTATGCAACTCCCTGAAAATGTAGCTTTCTATTGGTAAAAGAATTTTGAGATCGGTCCAGTGGTATCAGAGGTTACCCCCAATATACATACATACATACAAACATGTTATCAACGTTACCTCTTTATAATATTAGTAATATTAGTATAGATAACATTTGAAATTTTTCGATAAAATTATCTTTTGGGGATAAAGTGTTCCATATATTTTTAAGTCAATAAAGTCCAGTTGCAAGTTTTAATTTCATTTTGAGTGTATTGTTAGCAAATTGCAATGATGTTAAAGTTGATTTTTTAGGCAATTCTATTGCAGGAATAACCCCTTGAGTGTGAGAAGGACCTTGTTTTCCTAGACGATGCAATAATGTAAGTACATTTTACTTATGTATTGTATTTTGTGGGTTATTGTGTACCTACTGGTTCAGTACAATAACGCTAATTTTGAGACAGTTAAAAGTACACGATTTTAAACTGTATCAGAACTAGGGTTGGGCACTTTATCGATAAAAATAAGTACAGTTTTTTTTTAATTTAGAAAATAAATAAATTTCCGTATTTTGTAACGTCTGATGAAAACTGTTTTGAAAAAAAAAATTGAACACAATATTTTGAAAGAAAATGGCGTGTCTTAATTGCTGAGAATACGCACACCTTTAAAAATGTTGATTTCAAAAACAATTACCTAAGTATCTTTCAATGACTACTAGACACTACTACCTAGTGCTTTCGTAAACTTTTAGTAATTTAATGATAGCAATAGTGTGATTGGTCCATTGGTATCTACGAGAGAGTAGAGACCAAGCAGTTTACTCGCCACCGCGTCGCTATCATGACGTCATAATCAAATAACAGCATAACTTAGATACTTATTTAAATAAATAAATATTGCCCGACGTTACGCACCAATTTAAGCACTAGGCTTGTACTATGGGTTACTACTGGACAACAGGTATACTACATATGCTTACTTTTTTTAATACTTAAATGCATAGGTACATATTATAGATGGAGAAACACCCAGACCAGAAACAAATAATTCAATTTTAAGCATAAAAACATGCCCCCGGCATGAATCGAACCCGCAACTTTCTGCAGACAACATTGCAGCAACATTTTTTCGCAACATTGCAGTCGCGAATTCGCCCGACGACGCACCACGGAGGTCGTCAAAGAATGATAGTAATCATTCTTTGACGACTCTTAAGTAGTAACTTAAATAAAATATTTTGACTAAAACTTAGACGATAATCTCATCCGAAAGCTGTCCCATCACTAAGCAAGTCCTTTCGCAACCACAGTACGTATTCCGCACGAGCCATCACTATTATGACAATCGAATACCTACGATTTTAATCGATACATCTCGATCGAGACCGAGGCTGCACTATTTGTATAGATTTGTACCTGTATGTTTATTGTAAGTCACTTTTACTTTGATATAAGCAGACCTTGGATTGATTATTTGGATTAAATATGTTAACTTCTTGTTTGATTCGAGATAAATAGGTGGTATAGTTAAGGTAAGGTTGCCTGGAAGAAATCGCTTTTATCGATAAGGCCGCCCATTTGTGCAATTATCTATTTTTTTTTAATCTTTTGTGTTTATGTACTTACGTTGTGCAAATAAAGCGTTAAATTCATCTATCTATCTATCTATAGTTACAGTTTACCAGCGGCCTTAAGCGTGATTTATGCTAGACCGGGCCGTGTCCGGGCCGGGGCTGGGACGGGCTACTTTTGTATGAAGACAGCTTTTGTTTTGCATTCACGTGATTTCTTAGCGCGTCTAGACTACAAAATAACTCGCGAACCGTTTAGAAGTTAGCCGGCGCGGGCGTCTACACGGTTTTTTTTGCGGAATAAGGCTGCTGGCCACTGATTACGTAACTCTGTTGCTAACAAATCTCGATTGAAACAATTGAAATTTTTGATTTTGCGTTTACGGATCTTAGAATAAAACAAAAAACTTGAGATGGGCCGACTAGTCGGGAAAGCCGACTAGTCGGCAGTTCAACCGACTAGTCGGCAACTAACAATTATACAATAAAACCAATATTTATTCAATTAGTAGTACAGTTTAGAAGGTGGGTAGTCAGAAAATCGTAAACAAAACACGTCATAGCTTACATACATCATCTAAACATCTAAAATGTCATAACTATGCCTCAGCTCCATTTTTTTTTTCCAACTTTTATTTTTATTTCAACCATTTTTTCGAAGTTTCGCTACAGCTTTCGAAGTGCAAACTTATCCAAAAATAGCAACAATCGCCGAGTGATCGTGATTAACCCAAATATCTCGGAATTATAATGATCTGCATTGCCGACTAGTCGGCCGACTAGTCGGCAATTTTGGAACCGACTAGTCGGCTAGTCTGCTAGTCGGCAGAACCCCTAGTCGGCCCATCTCTACAAAAAACTAAAGATACGGTACCTAGTCTCGGAAAATGAGACGATAAAATTGCGTCTAGCTGACGCACTAGCCTCAGTCGTATGTCGAACCGTTGCCGCGTGTGCACGTGCTGTCACACTGCGATTATCTTTTTGACATCCATAAGAATGCCTTTTTGCTTATTTAGGTACAAAGCCTGATTCATTCTTAAAAAGACAAATGTTTTTAAATACAATAATTTTATGAAAATGCATGTAGGTGTTTCTAGCTTATTTTTCGAATACGCAATGTTAGAATATACCGTATCTACTTTTTGTTTTCATCTAAGTTTGCGGATATATACAATTATGACAGTTACAGATAATAATGCTTGATCGATTAGGTAGGTACTAGACCGATTTCGAAAATTCTTTAAGAAAGCTACATTATCGAGGCTTAAATTATTCTTTAAGAAAGCTACATTATCGAGGCTTACATTATTCTTTAAGAAAGCTACATTATCGAGGCTTACATTATTCTTTAAGAAAGCTACATTATCGAGGCTTACATTATTCTTTAAGAAAGCTACATTATCGAGGCTTACATTATTCTTTAAGAAAGCTACATTATCGAGGCTTACATTATTCTTTAAGAAAGCTACATTATCGAGGCTTACATTATTCTTTAAGAAAGCTACATTATCGAGGCTTACATTATTCTTTAAGAAAGCTACATTATCGAGGCTTACATTATTCTTTAAGAAAGCTACATTATCGAGGCTTACATTATTCTTTAAGAAAGCTACATTATCGAGGCTTACATTATTCTTTAAGAAAGCTACATTATCGAGGCTTACATTATTCTTTAAGAAAGCTACATTATCGAGGCTTACATTATTCTTTAAGAAAGCTACATTATCGAGGCTTACATTATTCTTTAAGAAAGCTACATTATCGAGGCTTACATTATTCTTTAAGAAAGCTACATTATCGAGGCTTACATTATTCTTTAAGAAAGCTACATTATCGAGGCTTACATTATTCTTTAAGAAAGCTACATTATCGAGGCTTACATTATTCTTTAAGAAAGCTACATTATCGAGGCTTACATTAGACTACTTTTCATCCCGATATTTAAAATCGCGACTTACGCAGGTTAAACTGCGGGACACAACCAGTGCAGTAATACACTTTTATTACCCTCTTACGAAATAAAGGTGACATTATTCGAAGATTGTTTGAGAAGCTCCTCAGTTTATTATTCTAGGTACCTCACGTAATACTAACCTATTCATTGCTAAAACAGTCTAGTAATTTTAAACGATAGGTACTCGTAAATATTTCTTGGAATTGACCGAAGACAGAGCCGTACTCGAGTAGATCATCTATCTATCTAATATAATAAAGAAAGGAAAGGAAAGATTTGTATTTGTGTGTGTGTGTGTGTGTGTCGTATGTTTGTTATGAATAAACTCAAAAACTACTGGACCGATTTTAAAAATTCTTTCACCATTATTAGAAAGCTACATTCACCCTGAGTAACATAGGCTACTAATAATCCCGATATTCTCACGGGATCGGGACTTACGCAGGTGAAACCGCGGGGCTAGCTGGTTTAATAAAAGATTTTAAACTAACCTACATAGCTTTATTAATAAACGTGGAGTAAGGTCGGAATAATTTTACCACTTTTTGTTTCTGTCTGTCAACTTTGAAAGTTCTTGTCATAGAAAAAGACAAAGCATGTTCTCACTACTCCGACCTTACTCCACGTTTATTTATATTGCTAACATGGTTTAATAGGTAATATTTGTAGCTCATCTAATTCACTGCTTCACCCTGCCCCGCGGTTTTACCCGCGTAAGTCCCGTTCCCGGGGGAATATCGAGATAAAAAGTAGCCTATGTTATTCCAGGTCTCCATCTATCAACACACCGATTTTCATGGTATCGGTTCAGCTGTTTTTACGTGATTGAGTAACTTACAAACTTTCAGCTTTATAATATTAGTAGGATTATTATAGCAGGATGATCATTTCAGTGCAGTGCATCGTAAGAAAATAATATTTCATCGTAAAATCGTTAAATTGGATTTTGAAAAACATTTAGAGCGGTGTTGGTCTAGTGGTAGATACCCCGGCTTGCATTCCGAGAGTCGTGGGTTCGAATCCAAGCAGACCGCGCACCAATGTCTTTTTCTTTAAGAAAAAAGTATGTGCGCTAATAACATCGCTCTTACGGTGAAGGAAAACATCGTGAGGAAACCAACATGTCCTAGGACTCACCACGGTCCGAAGACATGGGATATTCAGTGTTTTCTATGTATCATATGTATGTATTTATTACAAAAAAAAAGTATAATATGTAGTATATTCGTTGTCTAGTACCCATAGTACAAGCCTAGTGCTTAGTTTGGGGCTAGATTGCGCTGTGTGTAACATCGTGCATTATTCGTGCATTGTTTAGAATTACCTACCTAAATGTATGTAATATAATTTAATTTTAAATTGAAATCCTAGTCTGACCCTGGTTCAGACGATCTATCAATATTAATTAGTCAACTATATAATGATAATTGAGCCTCAGTCCGAGAATTCAATAACTAAATTCTTCAGAGTCATAAAATTAGTTAGTTATTACTAGTCTAAGCACAATCTAGACTCGTTACTTCAACCATCTATAATTTGGCCATCTATAAACCTAATAATTTTAGGGTAACTACCTACCGTTAATTAACGAAGAGTCGGGCTGTCTTTATGTCTGTCAGATGGACTTATTTAAACATTTCTCAAATATTATAGCAGGCACCTATATTATTTTTCTAGATCAACTTGTCAAATATTAATTTAAAAAAAACTTAACTAAACAAAACAAAGAATAGGGAAATTCCCAAAACTAAAATAAGCCATCCCTAAGCGTTCCCGATGCAAAGCTGTCCAAAATGCTGCTAGCATTTAAGACGTCACATAATCATTGGCTTGCAGAATACCGAGTTAAGTTCACAAGTTTTAGAAAAATTGACTGGAACTTCACAGGTTTGATTCAGGTTTCTACGTAGAATCAATATAGAATCGATATAGAATCGATCGCTGTTTTTACTAGAATAGACACCCTGGTTTAAACCAATAATTTACTATGCCTCCATCGTGGTTTAAACTAGGTCTGGGCTTAAAACTCATTTTATATTAGCAAGGATTAAGTACAAACAAATTATCATATCTATAATATTAGTAGGATTACTAAGATATGCATGCGAAGTCGGGCTGGCTTGTTTTAAAATATCAGTAAGATATTAATTAATTTAAGAGAAATAAAACGCATGTACGCAATTATTCGTGAACTTCTAAAGTCGTGACCAAAATCGGCTACTTCACACGACTTTTTACATCTTTTATATTATTAATACATTTAATTAATATATCTTCGGCAGATGGTTAATAACTGTGTTACTTATCGGCCTAGATATTTATCATTAGGCAATTTTGGTGGGTAATTCTACTAATGGGTGTATGTATATCTATATCTGGAAAAGGCTTTGTCCTGACTGACTGACAGACTGATGAACGTACAGCCTAAACCGCTGATAGTAGAGAGTTGAAGTTTAGAGAGTGTGTTCTTTAAGTGATGTAAGCTACGCAACCGATAAGATAGAATTTTTCGGGACTTATGTGGGTAAAACCGCGAGACGCACCTAGTAATAATTGTAAACGCGAAAGTTAGTAAGTACCTATGTAACTTTATAACTCTTTACGCAAAAACTACTGAACCGATTGCGATGAAACTTAGAACGGATACAGCTAGAGATCTGCGGAATAACACATAGATTTTTTGTCCCGATATTCTCTCAGGATCGGGACTTACGCGGGTCAAACCGCGGGGCTCAGCTAGTCAGTAATGATCACTAATAAATGTAATCAATGCTTTTTATTTTAATTTAATTTTTTTAATCAAGGTTGCCCCTATGTTCTTCAAATATTAAAAACTAGCAGTGTTTTGCGGTTTTACACGCGTAGGTAAGTCCCGTTCTAGCGGGAACCATCCAAAGGACAAAAAAATATTAAGCACGCACGATGTTACACAGAGCGCAATCTAGTCCCAAACTTAGCACTAGGCTTGTACTATGGGTACTAGATACGTATATACTACGTAGGTATTATATTTTTTAAAATACCTATATACTCTTGATACATAGAAATCACCCAGATTAGAAACAAATATTTATATTTAAGCATTACCTAATACTTGCTCTAGGCGGGAATCGAATCCGCAGCCTTCTGCATTGCAGTCGTGCCACAGAGGCCGCCACAAAAACATAGGTAGGTATTATTAGGAAGGTAATACCCTATTTCCCTTAGGTATTTCCCTATTTCTGAAACTTAGAACAAAAATGTAAACAAAACCCATACATTTTTTTGAAAGTGACAGCTCTCCTTTTACCTTTAAAATTGACAGTTCTTTGTAAGTTTCTGCAAGGACTATCGGCACTGCAGAACAACAGCTTTTTACAAGCCGTGTAGGCGCTTCGGGCGGCCTCTGCAAACTCCAGCGGAAAGCGGTGAGAAGTTACGCAAACATAGCTGCGCATGTAGTGAAGTACCTACCGCCCGCGCCGCGGGCTTGTATGAAGCAGGAAAGCTACCGCGGTTGTTCCGTCGGCATCGGCATCGGATTCATTTGACAGTTGACAGCCGAATTTCGAACCGCGAAAATTTCAAATCGGCGCGTCGATTACTCATGTCGATGCCGAAGCCAAATTGAATGAATGCAACACAGACAGAATTGAATTGAATTGAAGATTTTCAAATCGACGGCTGACGGCCATTGATGCGCGGTTTTAAAATTGAAAACTCCGATGTCAGAGATGTCAAACTACCGCGTCGGCATCGAGTTGATGTTAACGGAACAACCGCGGTAGCTTCCCTGATCTGTTTGACAGATATTCGGTGTTATCGTAATGTCACCGTAATATAGGTACTGATTTCGCGTACCGCAACGATAAGTGTAAATTTGAAACCTAGTTTATATCCTTGATGTTTTATAGAGTAGGGGTGCAGATCCGGGAATTCCGGAAACCGATTCCCGGTTTTTTTTAAACTCAAATGACCCAGACCTGTGTGTGTATGTATGTTTGTTATGAATAAACTTAAAAACTACTTGACCGATTTCAAAAATTCTTTTACCACCACCAAGCTACATTCACCCTGAGTAACATAGGCTACTTTTGATCCCGATATTCCAACGGGATCGGGATTTACGCGGGTGAAACCGCGGGATGCAGCTAGTCTATTTATATACAGGTGGTCCGCGCCCCCCACTTAGGGAACCGCTGATTTAGATGAACATGAAAACAGTAGGCCTTCTCTCACCCATAAAACTCTACACAGTCAATTCCCGAGTCCACAGTAAACCGGTAAATCAGTAGGCCTTCTCTATTGACCTATAAAATTTGCAAGTACTAATCAATCTTAACTAAGTTTTATTAGTTTTCCTAAACGTGATCTCTCGGCGTAGTTTATATCGTCTTGGACATGGCAGGGTTTTATAGAGGAGCATCCGAGGTATGTGCGGTACGGTTGGGAGTGTGCTCTATTAAATAAATACCTAAATAAATATTGCACGACATTACACACAGCGCAATCTAGCCCCAAACTAAGCACTAGGCTTGTACTATAGGTACTAGACAACGGATATACTACATATTATACTTTTTTTTTGCAAATACATACATATGATATCCCATGTCTTCGGACCGTGGTGAGTCCTAGGACATGTTGGTTTCCTCACGATGTTTTTCCTTCACCGTAAGAGCGATGTTATTAGCGCACACATCTTTTTCTTGAAGAAAAAAACATTGGTGCGCGGTCGGCTGGATTCGAACCCACGACTCAACCGGGACGGGATATTATTAGTTTTATTTATTTACCTACTAGCTTATTCGACAGACTTTGTCCTGCCAGTTAAATAAAAAAAAGCATAAAAATTACTACTACCCTACCTACCTTACTACTATCCTGCCCTATCCTACTATCCCCTACTACTAATCTCTAAACCATATCCTTTTACTAATCTCTAAAAAAAAATGTACGTCTCCAGGTTTTTAGATATCTCCCCAGACTCCCCACCAATTTTCAGCCAAATCGTATCAGCCGTTCTTGAGTTATAAATAGTGTAACTAATACGACATTATAAAAAGAGAGATTTGAAAATCTCAGCTTGTGGTTTAAAAATGCTTTCAAAAACTTTTTTTTCCAATGAGGAGGAACACTAACTTTTTATCCCGGCAGAGGGCGCGAGTCTATTAATCTTAGGTTTGAATTAAGAACTGTCAAACATGTGTTTTTTACAACTCTCGGCGCCAAATTGGCCATATCGGTCTGAGACCGAAAGAATAAAAAAAAACTCGGCGTTTCCATTGGTGGAGGACCATCATCGAAAAAAAAAGATCATCTGATGCCAGCGCCATCTACTTACAGCTTTGCGTGTGGCATCCCATAGCATTATTACCTAGCGTGGTAAACACTAAGAAATAACGTTTAGCTATAATATTCGTTAAAAATAGACAAAATTGGCATAAGTTAACATAATTGCTTTAAAGTCTTTATCCAGGGAGATTTATGTATTTCAGCTTCCGCATGCCACTATAACAACGAATACTAAAAGCAGAATAACACTAAATATTTAAGTGGGGCTCCTATACAACAACGACGACATAAAACGGGACTCTACTACTAAGTTAGTCCGACTCGCCTTTGGCCGGTTTTTTATAAGTAAGTATTTTGTTTAGTTGAAAAATACGAAGTAGAGCTACTTGTCAACCGCCCAGAAGATGAGTTAAAGTGACCGCGCACGGGGGACTTTCGTCACCGTGGTTTTTGTCACTTATGTCTGTCTGTCACTCTTTTACAGTTTCTTTTATCGATGACTTATCTAGACTTTTCTTCTGTTTTCGCGATGTTGTATTGAAATTGACTAACTTGACTTGATTGACTAACTGAATGACTGAACTATATATCAACGCACAGCCCAAACCGTGGTCCCAGGGACATGAAATTTGGAGAGTGTGATTAAGGAAGGCTATTGGCTATAGGTATTATATTTTTTTTTAATTAGGCGGACGAAGTCACGGGCACTGCTAGTGTACAATATGAACAATTAATACTTTACCTTATTTGAAATTAAATTTAAAGTTGTTATTGTATTATTGTACTAGATGGCGCTACTTGGCAAGTTGAATCACGCAAGCGTTGCGTTTTCTACTTCGTCTGGGGCTGAACCGATCTCGCTATCTTGTTATTCAAATTCAAATTCAGATACAATTTTTAAAGGTGGCAAATTATTGCTACTTAGAGGGTACTAATCGTTTGCAGACATTAGATAAACTGATGCACAGTTTACCTAAAAGCGTTATTTTAGGGTTCTGCACCCAATGGGTAAAAAGGGGACCTTATTGTCTGTCCGTCTTTCACCAGGCTGAATATCATAAACCGTGATAGCCAGACGGGCGAGTTTAAATTTATACAGAAGATGCATTTCTGTAGCCGCTATACACAAGTTTTACAAAGAAAAGGTTAAATCTAGTTTTTCGGTTTTAATCGCGTGGTTTTTATAATTCTTAGCATTGTTTTTACGCTCAACGTTTCGAGGACTTTAGAGGTCTCTTCTTCAGGATTGACTTAAATGTAATTCTAATGTTTTTATAATTTAGAGTGACTCTACCGTCTTATCAAAACTATATATAAAAAAAAATTATCTTCTTTATCTATCTATGTAGGTATATAAAATTCATAGTCCTTAGTGATTGTCTGATTGACTAACTGAATGACTGAACCATATTTGAACGCGCTAATCTCAGGAACCGCTCGCTCTGGTCCGATTTGAAATTTTTTTCTATGTTGGATAGTCCATTTATTGAAGAAGGTTATACGCACAAATCTATATACATATGTAGGTATTATATTTTTATTTAAATTAGGCGGACGAAGTCACGGGTACTGATAGTATATGAACAATAATACTTTACTATATTTGAAATTAAATTTAAAGTTGTTATATTATTGTACTAGATGGCGCTACTTGGCAAGTTAAAACACGCAAGCGTTGCGTTTTTTACTTCGTCTGGGGCTGAACCGATCTCGCTATTCTGATAGTCATAATTCATATTCATTTATAATTTTTGAAGGTGGCAAATTATTGCTACTATATTAGAGGGTACTAATCGTTTGCAGACATTAGATAAACTGAAGCACAGTTTACCTAAAAGCGTTGTTTTAGGGTTCTGTACCTAATGGGTAAAAACGGGACCCTATTGTCTGTCCGTCTTCCACCAGGCTAAATATCATAAACCGTGATAGCCAGACAGTTTAAATTTATACAGAAGATGTATTTCTGTAGCCGCTATAACAACACATACTAAAAACAAAATAACACAAATCTATAATACATTTAATAAAAAAAAAAAATAGGCGGACGATGTAGCGTGCACTGCTAATCTGCCATAGAACTGCATTACGAAAATAAATAAATATTTAACCCGTTCATTTGTCCCACTGCAGGGCAAAGGTCTCCTATTAGAGGGGTTAGGAGGTAACCACAAGAGCCTACTCCGGATTGGCGAATAGCCCATGCCTTCGGACTGTGGCGATTCCTAGGACATGTCGGTTTCTTCACGACGTTTTTCCTTCACCGTAGAGAAATAACTTTTTCACAAAGAAAAAGACATTGGTAAGCGGTCGAGACTCAAACCCACGACCCTCAAAACAAAAATCCGCGTATCTACCACTAGACTAACACCGCTCAATGACGAAAGTAAAAGCCTCCCAGATGACAGAACGGCCCCAACCGCGGCAGATGCACCAATCACCAATACAACTTGTACATAGGTAAGTATATAGTAAAACGTATCATGTACATAATACATAGGTATATAAATAGCTGCTCTTCACATGTACCCATCATTCAGTGCAGTGCCTTACATTGGATATAACTAAACTAGTGCAAATTATTATTTTAAGGTAGGTTACGTACGTTTTAGAATATAAATAAAAGCCTTGTATCAAAATTTAAAATATACAGGAATTACAAAGAAAAGGTTAATTCTAGTGTGGCGCAATGGGGGGCCTTATCGCCTATGGGCGATCTCTTACAGGCAACCAAAAAAACAGGTTTTGGTTTAATTTATGAAAGACGTTGCACACAGCGTAATCTAGCTCCAAATTAGGCAACTAGGCTTGTACTATGGGTACTAGGCAAGCGGATATACTACATGTTATACTTACCTACTTTTTAAAGCAAATTTTTAACCTCAACATTTCAAAAAAAAGTTCGAATTTTCAAAAGTCGTAGAACAAAAGGTGTTCGCGTAGACGCCTAGAACAACCCCCTTCATGGTCGGACATCCATTTCGTAACATGCTGTATAGATAGATAGATGATAGTGAAATGGGCTAATGGATACAAAAAGTTATATACTCATTTCATTTTCTTATTAGATGATTAGGTGACATAACTACTGTACTAACTACTACTAAAGTGTAGTGTCATGGAAGTGCTACTAACATAGTTCTAAGCTATCTATTAACACATTTATCTATATCTATAAAATAAAAGGCAATGTCCTGACTGACTGATCAACGCACAGCCTAAACCGCTGATAGTAAAAGGCTGAAATTTGGAAAGTGTGTTCTTTATGTAATGTAGACATCCGTTAAGAAAGGATTTTTAAAAATTCTTACGAGATCGGGACTTATGCGGATAAAACCGCGGGACACAGCTAGTTTTACTATAAAATCTGTACCTATGTATCTATGGGCCTTAGTAGCCTGAAATAAATGGTTTTATTTATTTATAACTACTAAACTATAGAGCGTGTGTTGGTCTAGTGCAGGGGTTCCCAAAGTGGGCGATAACGCCCCCTTGTGGGCGCTGTAAGCCTAAAAGGGGGCGGTAAGAGACCCAGAAAAAAATGGAGGTGTTGCGTAGAGGCTTAGCGGGTGATTTGTAATTTCATCTAGCTAGGACTCCAAGACACCGACTCAGCTCTTGACTCTCAACTACAACATGTGAACATTAACTAATATTAGTTAAGAAATTGCTGAAACTAACTCGGTTCGATATTTCTCTCCGTGTAGTTCTCAAATCTGTCCTATTTTATTGAATAAATAAAATAAAAATCATGTCAATAGGTTTCTGTGTTTAATAATGAAAGTAGGTAGTTTAATCTCCGCTAAAATGGCTTACAATAATTAATTTCATTTAAAGTTATAGTGATTTTTAAGTGGGTAAAAAAAGGGGGAGCGCTAAAAAATAATTTATTCTCAAAGTGGGCGGTAGGCAAAATAAGTTTGGGAACCCCTGGTCTAGTGGTAGATACCTCGACTTTCATTCTGAAGGTCGTGGTTTCGAATCCTGGCTGGCTAATTTCCCAATCGTACCTAACGCCAAAACGTTACTAGGTATAGAGTGGAACTGGGATTTTTTTCCCAACTGTACCTACTAGTGGGTACAATAAAATTTTCCAGTGGCCACTGGGAAAACAATTCTAACTGTACCTGCACTGGTAACGTTAGTTACGTTGAAGGCCAGGCTGCAAGCAGGAGGCGGTGGGTTCGATTCCCGCCGGGTGGAAGTAGGTATTTGTGCTTAAAAATAATTGTTTCCGGTCTGGATGTTTTCTATGATGTAATGTATTTACAAAAAAAAAGTAAAATATGTAGTAGGTATAACCGCTGTCGAGTAATATTTATTTTATTAATTAGAATTTTTTTCCCAGTTGTACCCAGTAGTTAACTAATAAAATCCTATTTGTACCCATATAGTAACGTTACTAATGGGTACATCTGGGAAAAAGGTCTTAATAAAATTGTACTGAATTATATTATCTAGTTTTCTAAGTAAAATTAAGAATAAACGAATTTTAGCAAATGTTTGTGGAAATAAAATTTATTTTATTTATTGTAGGTTAGGTATACATATAAAGTTTCAAATTTTGTTTCAGATCCCACCAATAAGTTAACTAGCACACAAAATGAAGGTAACATATTTTATAATTTATTTACCCCTTAAAAAACTATATTTTTTTAAAGTTGTCATAATAACAGAATAAAATAAAATAAAATCCACTAACTGAAATAAAATCTACTAACTTGTTAAGTTTAATTTTGGTTTTATAGTGCTATTTTCACTCGTTGCACACTGGTAAATCATAAGGTACGATACCGCTTATCAATAGCAACAATGCGCAGTATTGCGCCCGTCCAGGAAATCTATTAGTAATAGAGAGAGAGCGCAATACTTTCTGCGCAGCTCCCACGTTTTTAGGGTTCCGTATTTATTTTGTTTTAGTTTTATTCTGCGTGTTTTAGGTAGTAACAATTGAACCCTAGTTGTCAAATAAATTAATTTAATTATTGTTATTATTGGTTATGTTTACAAGAAATGTGTTTTTATTTCAGATTTTAGTAGCGTTAGCGTTATTAGTTGTTTCTACTATAGCAGAGCCACCAGTTGAAAACAGGTGAGTCTGAGAATATATTGTTGAAAACTTATCAAGGAATGTGCTACTTTAAGAATCATACCGTAACGGGGTTCGAACCCGTGTCCCTCGCTCTCTAACCACCAATCAGGTTCTTGATATTTTTTTAAGTAGGTTTATAAAAAAAATGCTTTCCAAAGTTTGGCACCCGACAAACTTGAACCTGCAAACTTACAAAACCGTTGTATTGCGCTAACCAATTGCGCCAGCCGTTCGGCCGAGATGAAACTCTTTCGTTTTGCGATTGAGGCACTCGGAAAACTTTTCATCCAAGTGTAGTAAATACTTTGAAATAAATAAATAAATTCTCTGAACAATGTTTGTCTTTTACTGTGACATGAAGTTTCAAACTTAACAGACAGAGACAAAAGTTACATAAAGTTAGTAATTGTTTATGAGTCGGGCTAATCTTTAGAAATAAAAATGAAAATACCTTATCGCTTTATAATGAAAATGATACAGCAATTTTTCAATATTTCAGATATCTACCTCCAAATCAGGGAGGGAATAGTTATTCTTCCCCATCACAAAACTATGTTGCCCCAGGCTTAGGGAGAAATACAGAGGCCGTTTTCAGGTAGGTCGATCACACGTTGTCAATTTCAAAGCCATCCCAGTGAGCCAGTAAAAAAAGCATCGTGTGAACTGGCAACCGTTTTTCTAGCTTCCTGGCCTGGCTTTGTAGCTTGGGAATCGGTTCCATGTGGTTGGCCCATAAAGGTTGGTTTAGAGACAAAAAAAAGGACCCGGTAATAGGACCCAGTGCCGTCAAAATTTTCTTTTTGTATACCTACTAAAAGGCTGATTTCTTGAAATGCTCCTTGCAGAATTCGATCTCAAATTTGTAAATGTTTCAGAGGAAATCAAGGATCAAGCTACAATCAAAGATCATCTTCCAGAAGACCATCATCACAATACGGGGCACCTCAAGCTCGCAATCCTTCCAAACAATATTTGGCACCGTCAACTCAATATGGGGCACCATCGTCTCAATACGATGCACCTTCTTCTCAATATGGGGCACCATCATCTCAATATGATGCACCATCTTCGCAATATGGGGCACCGTCAGCAAATATTGGAACACCTTCTTCTCAATATGGAGCACCGTCTGCTAATATTGGAACACCTTCTTCTCAATACGGGGCACCGTCAGCTAATATTGGAGCCCCTTCGTCCCAATATGGCGCACCATCAGCTAATACTGCAGCACCTTCGTCTCAATATGGGGCACCGTCTGGTAACTTTGGAGGTTCCAACGGTTTTGGGGCGCCTTCGAGTCAGTACGGGGCTCCTTCTGCTCAATCAAGACAGCCTTCATCGCAATATGGGGCGCCTTCACAAAGATCTAGGTACTGAACATTAATCATATTTTATCCATTAGGATTATCTTGGACGTTTTTATTTTGCAATCATACTTAAGGTGAAACCCGCCCATTTCCTGATGAGTTAAACAAATATACTTATCCATTCAGAAGGGGTCAGAAGGTCAAAACCCGTTCTTCTGCCGATTTCCAAGAAAGCGAGCTATAAAAGACCACATTAACTGGTGATGTGGTGATATATTGATCCAACGCCTAGATAATGCTATCAAATTAAAGAGTAGGCTGAAGAAGACGGTGTGTGACTTTAAAACACAGACTGGCATTAGTTACCAACAACTCAAAATTGATACTAAAAATTACAAACTCTATCACCAGTTAACAGACGACTTAAATGCCTTTCCATAAGAATCTTTAGAATAAGGCATAAGATTATGACGATATATTTCAAAAATAAACCTGACTATATTTCCAGAAGCAATTCCCGCTACTCTTCGAGACAGCAAGCCCCGAGTGCGGAGTATGGAACGCCACCATCGCCTTCTCAACTTTATGGGGCACCAGGATTTGGTAACGAAGGTACGCAAACGAAGTAAAGTTATTATAAATAAGAATTATTGGTGTTCTGTGTTTCCATTATGGGTTTATACAATAAGAAATATTTAAAAAAATATGACGCCTGATAGTAACGCCCACGGGAACCCACGTGACACGGTAAATTCATGATTATGTATCTTCCTGTGTTTGTTTTTCGACTAAAGCTCAATTTGAACGTCATCTGGTAAACCAATTTCACAATTAGATATTTAATGTTTCGAATGGTCTTACTTCACAGATAAGGCCTTCGACAAGAGATACCGCTTATTCTCTAAAAGGATAAAATATCTTCTAAATATTTATTTGGTAGGAGCTGGTAGGACGGCAAGAGTGGAATTGGATGGATTTTTCCCATTAGTCCCAGTGAGATTTATAAGTTACAAAGGTGGAAGATTGAGAATAAATTGACTATTTTTACAATCATTAGAAATTCAGAATTAATTATTTGTGCAGATGCTGAAAGCCGGCAGTACTTGCCCCCTGGTGCAGGTGGAGCCAGAGGCAGAAGCGGGTATGGCGGAGACGATGAAAACAACGTAAGTAGAATAAATTATAATAATTATACTAACTGAAGTTTACATTTAGAAGAAGGAAGACAGTGGAACAAGACTCGACCCGTTTTTCTTAGCGGCTGCATTCCACTAAGGAAGACGGGTCGAATCGGAACACGGACGAGTCCGCTTGGCGCTACGATTTAGACCAGTGGGTGGTAACAAGCTGCGGCCGAAGCCTCACAAGAATGGTTTCAGCGATAATAAACCATTAATCAATCTATCTATCTACAGGAACCCGCGAACTACAGTTTCGAGTACATGGTGAAGGATGAGCCATCTGGCAACGATTTCGGTCATCGAGAGTCGAGACAAGGTGATCGTGCCGAGGGTCTGTACTACGTACTGTTGCCTGATGGACGGAAACAGGCAAGTTTCTAGACGTTTTAAATGCTCCAGCCAGCACTAGGCTTTTTCTTTAAATGTACCATTAATATTACTACAAAACTACCCAAACATTACCTACCACTTTAGCATTTGTTGCCTGGAAGATATCAATCTATGATCTTTGGTACAAAAAAATACATTTACAATTAGGTTTGTAGTACTAGCAGCGGCCCACGGTTTTACCCGCGTAAGTTCTGATCCCGTGGGGATATCGGGATAAACAAACGCCTATGTGTCAATCTGAATAAAGGTTACTTTTATCCAGCTGTAACCAGTCTGTATATCAAGTTTCATCGCTATCAGTTCAGTAGTTACACGAACATCTAAACTTTCAAATTTAACTGTTATCTAGTAGGTACTACTACTACCCATAGTACAAGTGTAGTTACTTAATTTAGGCTTGGTAGCGCTTTGTGCAAAGGTCTTCTAATATTTATTTATTTCGTTATATTTCAGACGGTAGAATACGAAGCAGATCAAGATGGCTACAAACCAAGGATCTCATACGAAGACACCGGCTTGGGCCAAGGATACGATAGGAACGCGCAATCGGGCCACGGTAGCGGACCCTATTAGGACAATACGATGCTTACGTCATAGATTTAAGGTTTATATTGCAAGAGCTTAATTCAACTTTAATAAAATAAGATGGTCGCGGTTAGGGACTAATAGGAATTTATTTTCTATTTGCTACCTTTAGTAACGAAGGCGGGGTTTTTTCCCATTCGTTACCAGTACGGCTAGGTAGGCACATTTGGGAAAACCGTTTTTTTTTTAAATATGATTTAAAATCTTTTAGGTAAAGAATTTGTTCCCATAGTTTCGTAGGTAAAAGCTATAAATCGGACGATCTCAAGGCTAATGTACGAAATGAATAATCACTCTACCTCGTATTTTGTTGATAATAGTAGCTGATATTTGACAGGTTCCTTTTGCAAATTTGTTAAATATCAATACGTATTTGCAAATCTAGACATATATTGGTTGTTCGGTTGTACATAACTGCCTGCCTTTTGTTTATTTTTTTTTCTGTTCTGTTTTTGGACCCAATTGGAATTAGTAATGAACTATAAAGGGTTACCACAATAGACTATAACTGGTCGATGCAGAATTTGGTCATGCCTAAAAAAGCGTTGCCTTAAAACTAAAAATATGATCTCAAAGTAAAAAGGGATGCTGGCTTACCTAAACAGGATAATCTCATGGCTAAAAAGTCTCGTAGCAAAACTGTGATAAAAAAACATTACCCATAAGCTCTTGCAAAAAAGAAGACGCTATGAAATGGTACCTGATTTGTAATTAATTATAGTTAAGATAATTTTTTGATAGATTCCCGACGACGCATGCTTACAAAGGATTCTGAGTCTTATTTCTGTTGAAATAAGGTACACGCTTATAAAATGTAAACAATAATAGTTAAAATATATTTTTTTTCATTCTTATTTATTTTTACCAAATTTGATTTCGTTTATTCTTAGACGATTTCAGATCTAAGTAACAAATCTTTCAGCTGACTTGTTTTTGAATCACGAAGGCTGGTTCCAAAAGCTGGGCTACCAAGGCGCAGTGCAGTGGGGGTGCGCAGTTCTTTAAAAAATATGCGCAATTCCGCCTTACATGCCTAGATTTTAATACCTGTTATTGCGTGAATACGGCCTTATAGTATACGGTCTTGTATACGGTCTTGTAGCATTATTTATTATTTTTATGTTATTGTGGATTCTAGGCCAGTTTTCTGTAAATTCTTTATTTTAAATTTTAGCGTAGAAAATTATTGTGATATTTATTAATTTAATACACTAGCACATAATAAAAGCAAAATGAAATACTCAATTTGTAAATAAATGATTTTATCATCCTATGTCATGTTTTATTTTTCAAATAAAAAAAACCTAAATTTTAAATAAATAAAATTTCATATATCGAAATTAAATTAATAAAAACATTTTATAAATTTCTATTAATTTTGTATGTAGCTCAAGGCTATTTTGTTTAGAAAATTTATTTACAAGGAAAAATAGCATTCAAAAATTTTCACTTGCGGCGAGGCTTGAACTCGCGCCTTTGGACCCAAAGGCGCGAGTTCAAGCCTCGCCGCAAGTGAAAATTTTTGAATGCTATTTTTCCTTGTAAATAAATTTTCAAAACATTTTATGTTATATTTCACCCACATAAGTCCGGATCCCGTGGGAATATCGGGATCAAAAGTAGCCATGTTACTTCTCGATAATAGCTTTCTATTGGTAGAGAATGTTTGAAATCGGTCCAGTAGTTTTTGAGTTTGTTCATTACAAACATACAGACACACACACATACACAAATACAAATCTTTCCTCTTTATAATATTCGTGGAGATATAAGTATCTTGGGTAACAAGAAAAATAATACAACACTACATTTTCAAAAGTTACAATATATTTTTCATTCTATTCTTTGAAATCACAGTCTAAGTAAAACATCGAAATGATCACAATAATTATTAGGTATAATAAGTAGGTATGTAGAAAATAACTTGAGACATCAAGTAAACAGGTTTCATCTCTGGTTTTAATTAGGTACTATTTTTTTATTATTCGGTGTTATTAAAACACTTAGATAGTGTAAAGAAATTTAATACCATTGCACCTACATTTTAAATTATAATAATAAAAGTCTCGTTACCAATTGGGTACCATTGAGAATTTTCCCGTTTGTACCCAGCGGTAACGTTATGTGTATGGATAGGAATAACTGTTTTAACAATAACATCACAGTTAATAATGAATGTCATTGAGTTATTTAATTCTTAATACTTTGGCTGCTGAACCAGAAATAACAAAAAGCGTAATACGCACAGGGTGTGTGTTTCTTCGCACTACAGTTAAAAAATAAAAAATAATATACATATTTTTAGTTTTTTGTATGCGAAACCTTATAAATGGTGCCTAGTTTTAATTATTTGTTACGTTATAATGCTATATTTCACTGTCTGCTTTCCGAATTAAATAAAATATTGCAAGACATTGTACACATCGCCATCTAGCCTCAAACTAAGCAACTAGGCTTGTACTGTGGGTACTAGATAGCGGATATACTAAATATTATACTTTTTTTGTTGTAAATACATACATAGGAATACTATAGTATTTGTAAATACATATCTACTTATATATTATAAAACATAGAAAACAATCAGACCAGAAACAATTATTTAAGTATTTTTAAGCATAAATTGATAGGTAGACGTGTGTTTTACAGCACAGATGATACGCCTCTAATATCACAATTTGTGTTTTCCCCGCGTGGTTGGGAGAAAACACGCCTCGCGTGTGCTAGCCGCACTGGCGGTAGAAAAACACACACGTTTGTGTTTCCAGCAGTCAAAGTGTAGGTGCAATAATGTGAAAGAACAGATAAACTATAAGGGTTCCGTTTTTTTGCCATTTGGCCACGGAACCCTAAAAATATAGAATTTTTTTGATGATCTCAATAATTCGATAGTTTGAGATATTTTGTTGAAGTTCGAGTATATTATGTAATCTATATTTTGAATAAACAATGAGGAAGAACACTAACTTTTTATCCCGGCAGAGGTCGGTAGTCGGATGATCTTTACTGTCAAACGTTTGTCAAACGTCAGATGTTTTTTACAACTCTCGGCGCCAAATTGGCCATATCGGTCTGAGACCGAAAGAATAAAAAAAAACTCGGTGTTTCCATTGGTGGAGGACCATCATCGAAAAAAAAAAAAGATCATCCTATGCCAGCGCCTCTGCAAACAGCTTTGCGCGTGGCACCCCATTCTACTTAGTTATTTGAAAACAAAAGAAAATGTTTTTTTTTTCGAGAAAATTTCATAAAAAGGGCTTTTAAGGTTTTTACACACAAGCAGTTTAAAACGCTGCGTTTTACGGGCCAGCCGTTTTTGAGCGTTTTTTTTCATTACCTTGGTTATTTGAATATGTAAAAGTATTAAAAAATATTATGTTAATACATTTTTAAATTTAACTGTAAATCAATTTTCGGTTTTTGAGACATCAACCCCCTTATTACAGAACACAGTCTAAGCTTAAACTATGGTTTATTTTCAGGTTTTTCGCAATGTTTACGGTATACACAAAAATATTTAAATGTTGTTGGTAGATAAAAAAAAACTTTACAAACGAATACTATTTGTACTTATATTTATATTTTATGTCTCCTCTCGAACAAGACTATTCTAATATAGTCGAAACGTCGAGGTAAGATAATTTAAAATTAGGAATACGCCAATAAGACCCGAAAAAAATATAAATGTGTACTATGGTTATATTATTATATTCTTTGAGTAATCGATGCCTTAGTATAGCCTCAGCCGAATTGAGAACCTCCTCCGTTTATGAAGTCGGTTAAAAAAATATTAGAGGTATAAATAAACATTTGGTAGATAATAAAAAAAAAAAAACAAAGAAACAATATTATACTTTCCAAAATTCTGCACCCGACACAGGACTTGAACCTGCGACCTTTAAAATTCCGATATAATGCGTCTTTTCGCTTGCGCCACAAGTGCAGAATTGTAGAAAGCTTTTTTTTTTCAAAAACGAGGAGTTACTTAAAAAAAAACGCCAAAGTATTAAAAAAACGCTTACAAACCGCGGCGTGTTCACACTTCGTGTGCAACGGCCTTAGCAAATAGAAACTTAAAACATAAAAGGAACATCCATTGTTAAGTAACGTTTGTTTGTACGTCCGCCGTTCGTGTCTCTAACCGGCCTGTAACAGAAATCAAAGAAATTATTAGAAATATAATATTTTAGTAAATGCTACTCGACGATAGATGGCGCTACGAGTTGGTTACTATTTTAATTTTGTAATCCTACCTATTAAGCCTTATTAAGAAACGTGGAATAAAGTCGGAGTAATTTTACTACTTTTTGTTTTTGTCTTTACTTTGTAAGTTCTTGTCACTAAAAAAAAATATCCCGACGAATTGAGAACCTCCTCCTTTTTTGGAAGTCGGTTAAAAAGGCAAAGGATGTCCTCAATACTCTGACCTTACTCCACGTTTATTAATAAGGCTATATTAATAAAAAATGGTCAAGTGCGATTCGGACACTCGCACGAAGGGTTGCGTAAACTTGCGTACTATTATCACAATTGGGTACGGAACCCTAAAATGAACACTGGCCTAAGCGAAATCCGCGTGTACGCAACAACGACGTACGTTTGCGTTTATCTTTACCACTGACGCCAGTTTATCACTAGATGGCGCCAGTGGTAAACATAAATCCGTGCATCATTATCTTTCATTAACTCCTCCGCGCACGTTTAGCAGTTGGTCCCAGTTATAGCAGTTGTTATGTCAAATTAGAGGACTTACAGCCGAATACAGAAATGCCGCTTAAACTTTGAGGCGTACTTAAATAATTGAGCAGGTTCTAAATTTAAAAATAGTATGGGGGTTTTTGAATTTGAGAATTGCTTAGTTGTTTAAGGAGAACTCAAATTTTAAGTTGCGTTTCTGTATTAGGCTGTTAGGGATAAGGGCGACTTGACAACTCTAACACACCATTAAACAAAAAGAAGAAGATATCTGCCGTCAGCAATGCTTTGCCAAAGCACTTACTTTAGCAGGATAGAGGAAGGTGCTCGCAGTCTGCGTCCCGAACGAGTTGGTCGCGCGACAAGTGTAGCCCCCCATGTCGGTCCAGCGGAGGGAAGGTATCACCAGCTCGCCTGAACGGAGCACCTGAGGATAATGATGACAAAATTAGTAGCTAGTAGGATAATGACGAGAAAGTGAGTAGGTGGTAGGATAATGATGAGAAAGTTAGTAGGTTCCTGCTGAGAATGAGAAATGAGAAATAAATAGTCAAATAGGGATTTCTTATACGTCTACGTCTGTATACTTAGATCTAAGTGACATGTATGCTATAAATGAGAAATAAATAAATAAAATACTTTAAATATGAGCTTTCGTCTTAATGAACATGGTCATTTTTGGTTGGCGTTATAATGGCAGATTGTCTGTAGCGTATGTCGAGTCAAAATATATTTTACTTAGTAAGTTATTTTAATAAGTTTTACTTATATTTTTAGTTTTAATTAAATAATTGTTTTGTTACAGTATAATATAGGTACAAGTGTATAGCCTATTCTTAGAATATGCATCCGTTTTTGTCAACCATTCTGACATCAGAATCAAAGGTTTGCTTTATTTGCGCATTTAAAAAATTAGTAGGTTGTACTGAGCACAATAGTAAAGTGCACTTTACTATTAGGTTAAATAGTGATTAAACGATCACTATAGAAGAAATAGTATAATAGTATATAATGCAATTAGTGAATAAAGGACGAATTTAAAACGAGGGCCATAGATGAATCACAAGCAAGTGATCTTGCGTAAAGAGTGATTCAAGTGTTAGAATCTTGAGCGACGCGAGTGAATTATGGCCCTCAATGTAAATCCGTGCTTTATTCAAGAGTTGCATACTATATTTTATACCATGACTACGAGAAACAGAAAAGAGTTTGTATGTCGAGTATGTATTCTTCGCACAAAGAGTATTTTTTGCGCAAGGAGGTTGTATAAGCATTGAGATGGAGGTCGAATATATTGATGTATTCTAAATTAAAACACCAAAATAGTGATTAAAAGGCCTTTTCATTCACTGTTTGCAGTGAATAAAATAAGCTTTTTGGAGTGGGAAAGAACTGACCTTCATCCTAGGATCATTTTTCACAAGCACTCCCTTGTTATCAGTCCAAGTGACGTGCGGCCTCGGGTGTCCTTTCACTCGGCAGGGTAATACCACGTTGTTCCCGATCACATCGAGATATACCTTGTAGGAGACCACGATGCGAGGCTCGAGAGGGAACAGCCTCGAACGTTCTGACAGATTTTCTGATTCACCTACAAATATAGTTGTTTATGTGTTAGTTTAGCATTATTAATTCAACTAATTATAACTGTGTGTGTGTGTGTTGGTTTATCGAGAGCTGGGTTATACTATCGGAACGTACCTAAATAACTAAACAATAAACACATTGTCCTAGTCCATCTATAGTGTGTGGAGCCCACAGACTTAAGGTGTTTTTTTTCTCTTATTTTTGGACCTCCCCTTTTTGTCCCCTAATGATAATTCTCTCTATAAGTCACTTACAACAAAATAACTTTGGTGGTTAAAACTAATTCGTTGTCAAATATTAAAACTGATTTTTAATATTTGACAACGAATTCTTGGTCCAAAAGAGCTTACAATTGAGCTTTAAAATACTCTTTCGAATTTAGGTAAAAAAAACTAGTGTAGGTATTGAAATAAAGGTATCCCACGAGTCTTACTAATGAAAACGACTTACCGATTCCATACACCATAGAAGTGGCCCTAGCAGTCTTAGATCCAGACGTAGCGAGGCAAGTGTAGGTATCTCGGGGCGACGACCGAGTTACATACAGAGTTGATATTACTTCGCCGACCGATGATGGGTTGCTGTCTATTAACTCGTTTGATTCTAAGTCGTACTGGAACGAGAATAAAATATGTAATTAATTATCTATGTATCTATATGTATCTATATGGCGCGTCGGGGAAAGGGCCGACTGCAATGCAGAAGGTTGCGGGTTCGATTCTCGCCGAAATTGTAAGTAGGTAAGTAGATATTGTACCTTTTACGTTAAAACTACTGAACCGATAGCGATGAAAATAGAAAGGTAGGAATATTCCAACGGGACAAATGCTCGTTTTTATTCCTAGACTCCGACAGGATCAGCATTTACGCGAGAAAAACTGCGGTGGCAAAGCTATTCTAGCATAAAATCATAATATAAAATGAGGCGAGGGACCTGATAGGAGAGATAGGTCGTAGATTGCGGGAAAGGACAGGCGACCCTCGCTCCGGCTCGTACCTGATGCAAATTGTTAGCTATTGCCATTAAACGCGGCAATGCTGCTAGCGTTATGGGTACCGCCGCGCCGGGTACAATTCGGGGTGGGTTATTTTAATATAAGTTATTATTTAGTTACTTTAGTTTTATATTTCTTATATGTACCTATGTAAATCAGTTTATATTACTAGATGATTACCTCATAAACCGGCGCATCGTTTTTGAACCAATGCACAGAAGGCGCTGGAGAGCCGAGCGTCACGCAAGTGAGAGATATCGTAGTTCCTGCTTCGTGCGTGTAGGTTTCGCTAGGTCGTTGGGTTATCGCTACGAATTTTTTACTTGATGATGATGATTTTGATGGTACTGCTGGAAAATAAACCAGGATTTACGGTTAGGCTTCGTTTTGTAATAATACGCTGATATTTAAATGGTGAGATTAGCATCAAATAACGATGACCTCATTCTGATCTTCAAAATCGCTGTATATTATAATTGTGGGGTGTCAAAATAAGACAGACAAACTGAAAATAACTCTTTCTTTTATTTTCATTTTCACAATTGCAATTAAAAAAATCTGAACATGGTCACCGACTTTTGTTGCTGATTGTACCTATTTAGCATTATTAATGTCATACATTGACATGATTTCAGCATTATGAATGTCCTCGTCCGTATTCTGATACTTAAGCCGGAGAAGCCATTTAAACAAGCCAAAACAAGGAAAGTGTGAATTGAAAATGACAAGTTTAATTTACGCATTTAGGCCGGGGCGGCCACTAAGACAGCCACGGCCGTATATCTACAATCACCAGTGACTTGTGACCCTTAGGGCTTTCAGGAACGAGACAATGTTACTATCTTTAACCTAAAATCTTTTATCTCCATACTAAGATCGGAAGTCACAAAGGTGACATTTGCAAATGAATAGCCCTTTGTGCGCGCTAATCTCAGAAACGGCTTATTCGATTTCAATCAAATTTGGTATGTAGATAGCTTTGGACCTCAATTAACAAATAGCCTACTTTTTATCCGGATATCCAGCCTAGTGATCCGGATATAGTGTTTTTTTCTGCTTGTATTCTTATTGATTTTAATGTTGTTTCGAAAAAATATGTTATGTATAATCAACAGATAATTCCCGGAAATCGGCATATTTAAAAAAAAACAAGAACTTTTTGTTTTTTATATGAGCGATACGAAGTGCACCGGGTCAGCTTGTAAATTATAACTTTGTTCCTACACGCAAACCACACAGGACAGACAGGCTCTATAGAGCATGGAACAGGGAACTAACGCATCTATAGATGCGTTAAAACTATGGTTTAATTAAACTTAGTCCATGTTTTGTAATAAGGGGGAGACAAATGTTTAAATTTTTTTACAAATCTTTAAAATAATAAAAACAATAACTTACCATTATTTTCTATATGATTGTCCATTTCCGCAAGTAATTTCATATGTTTGTTAACGTTCGCAGTCTGGCAAGAGTCGCTCAGTAGCGCCGCGGCGGCGAATAGCAGAACTAAATACATTTTGATTTATTTTAAATAGAGTTACTTTTAATATAATACTGAGATTCAACGGGTTTCTGTAACAAAAGAAAAAAAACAATTAAAATAAAGATAATACGTACTTAAGATTTTTGGTTTAACCTGTGGTTTAACTAAAAAAAATCAGCATTTCTATAGTTTAGTTTTATTGAACGACACTAGATGGCGCTACTAATATAGTCAGTGGTTATTGTAAATTATTATTAACAAATTAATTATGAAATAAACACGTTTTTTAAAGCAAATAAAAGAGTTAAATAACAATGAATAGAAGAATTATTTAATTATAAACAATTCATTTACTTTTATAACAACGTTTTAACATATTTATTAGTGGGCATGGCATGTAATAGGGTTTAGATAAAAAGTATTATTTGCTGTATATCACATATACATACACATAGTACAAGCCTAGTGCTTAGTTTGGGGCTAGATTGCGCCCTATTAACATCGTGCAATATTAAGTAAATATTTTACATATTACTTATTATTATGTAATAAAAATAATCCTCATGTGTCATAATGAAAATATTTTAAAGAAATCACGTTTTATATTTTTTTTATCGCGAAATTTTTTTTCGCGATAAAAAAAATAATATATAAAGAATGTATGTTGGTATTTGTACTATTTATGTATACTGTAATATAGGTAAATTCATAGCATAAACAATCGTTAAAATATTTTAGTTTGATTAAAAAAATCATATAAAAATAATATTTAATTAATATACATACATACACGCATACAACCTAATTCTATAACTAAATCGTCTCAACATCGCCTCAGCGTTGTTAGATTTTTGTCGAAAGATAGTTTGATTAAAAAAATCATATAAATAATAAATAAATAAATAATTTCTCCGAACAACACACAGCGCCATCTAGCCCCGTGGTAAGCGACTAAGCTTGTGTTACGGTGACTAGACAACGGATATAATACTTATATTTATTTTTCTTTTGTAAATACATACATATTATACATAGAGGGACACCCAGACCAGACACAAATATTTATTTTTTAAGCATAAATACTTGCACCCGGCGGGAATCGAACCCGCAACCTCCTGCATTGCAGTCGCGCTTTCGCACGACGCGCCACCGAAGTCGTCATATAAAAATAATATTTAATTAATATACATACATACACGCATACAACCTAATTCTATAACTAAATCGTCTCAACATCGCCTCAGCGTTGTTAGATTTTTGTCGAAAGATACTAAAACACACTTCAATGCTTTAAAGCAGTTATTTCAAAAATTGGTTTCGAGAAAAAAATTACAAGGCAGAGGCGATGTTGAGACGATTTGTTTTAAAAATTCCATTGTCTATTATTTAGGATGTGTGTCTTTGTACGCGCCCTCCAATGAAAATACCCAAGAAACTCATAGGTTTTTTATTTATTTCAATAAAAACAACAATTTTAGTATTTTCCCCGCTTCTAGTTTTTGAATTGTACCAAACTGAAAGCTCAGTTTTAGTTCTCATTTTTTCCGCACGATTGATCGCGGCGCTAGTAGTAGCTTGATAATTACGCGAATAATGTTATAAATAACACACTAGTAACGCCATGCAGTTTCGATCGATCAAACAAGGCTATACGCGCATTGATAAGTCGCTGAGGAGGCGCGTCGCCGTATTGTCGCTAAATTCTTTAGTGACTTTAATTTATTACGTGGCTAAGCGGTATCCGCAACGCGACTGAAAAAAATATGTGTGCTATTTAAATCGCTCTTACGGTGAAGGCAATCATCGCGAGGAAAACCTCGTCTTAAAATCATGTACATCAATGGCCCAATTATGAGTCTATAAACCACTTTTTAGTCACAAAGGGGCTAAGTGACGTCGGCATCGCCGCTGCGACTTATCAGCGCATGACAGTTTATCTATGGTGACTCATTCAAGAAATATTTCGTCGTAAAGGCTCTTTAATGAAAAAAAAAACAGCGAAATGAATGGGCCTAATAATGGTATAAATAGTTGGGCTATTTCTTAGAAATACGGTTGCTAGGCGGTTTTTATGGCCAAAGAGAGAGCAGTTGTATTTTCTTAGAATTAAGAGCGAACCAGAGACAAGCTACGTCGTCGTTTTGAATAGTTACAATCAGTGCGAGCTAGCGTGCGAGCTGCTACTTAAGAGGACAGTCTACCTACTCTTTCTCCATACAAACGTAGTCGACGTTTTCCTCCCTGGATAAAGACATTAGAGCAAATATGTTTATGCCATGTAACCTATATCAGCATTGACCATGCCCCTATGCCCATGCTTTTTTTCTTTTTCTAATGAGGAGGAACACTAACTTTTTATCTCGGCAGAGGGCGTTGGGCGATTAATCTTAGGTTTGAATTAAGAACTGTCAAACAGGTGATTTTTACAACTCTCGGCGCCAAATTGGCCATATCGGTCTCAGACCGAAAGAAAAAAAAAACTCGGCGTTTTCATTGGTGGGGGACCATCATCAAAATAAAAAGATCATTCGACCCCAGCGCTATCTGCTCACAGCTTTGCGTGTGCCACCCCATTAGAATAGAAATAAAACTCTGAAAAATTATACAATGAAAAAAATCAAAACGTAGGGGCATGGTCATGGCTGTCAAAGGACTTATGGCATAAACATATTTTAAGTAGGTATATCTAGTAAAGGTAGGTATTACACTATGAAAGGACCTATTAAATCTTTGGCATAGTGGGCGGCATTCATCTTGTTTTTTTTTGATCTTTTGTCGCACGATCAAACCTATAGGTATATGTGGGTAGAGAAGATCTAAATAAATGTAAATACTCGCTGCGCCCGCGGTTTCACCCGCGAAAGAACTGATCCCGCGGGATTTACGGAAACAAAAGTAGCCTATGCCCTTCTCCGAGGTCCTAATTATGTCTATACCAAAATTCATCAAAATCGGTTCAGCGGTTTAGGCGTGAAAGCGAAACAGACAGAGAGACAGACAGACACAGAGATAATTTCGCATTTATAATTTTACTAAGATTCCATGACATGAGAGCACAAAATGGAATTGTTCGAAAGTTATAATTTTATATTTTCCCGGGTCCTAATTGCGTGATATTTACTTTTTAATTCTCTTACCTCGGCGTTTCAACCATGTTACAACGGTCTTGGTCGCGAGGGGATTACGAGTTCCAATCGTGTGAGTTTAAAAAGTTAATTTGTTTTAAAGTTACATAAAACGACATGTTGCGGCCGGGCGAGTGCGCTACCACTGCGCACTGGGGTTCCCATGTGGCGCAGTGGTAGCGCAATCGTCCGGCAAGCGAGGGGCACTGGTTCGAATCCTATCATGGGAGAATAAAAATAAAATGTCAAATATTTCTACGAAAAAAAAAACATTAAAATATCTTTTTTTTTTCGGTTTTAATCGCGTCGCTTTTATTAAAATACTTAGGTTAAGCATTTTTAAACGCCCGACGCCAACCGAAAAAATGAGTTTAATTTCAATTCAACATTACAAAATCTGAAAAAAAATCTTATCTTTATCTATAAAAGGCTTTGTCCTGACTGACTGATCGATGCACAGCCTAAACCGCTGGTAGGTGGTAGTAGAGAGCTGAAATTTGGAGAGTGTGTTCTTTAGGTATGTGATGTATCCGATAAGAAAGGATCAGGAGTTATACGGGTAAAACCGCGGGACACAGCTAGTTTTGTCATAGGTACTATACCTAACCTAAGTTTAAAAAAAAACCGGCCAAGTGCGAGTCGGACTCGCGCACGAAATACCACTGATTTTGTTTTGAAGGGTTACGATTTAAAAAAAACTACTAACTATATCGTTCAAACCAATTTTCTATGGAAGTTTGCATAGTAATGTCCATTATATACTTTTTTTAGTTATATCATTCCATTATTTTAGAAGTTACAGGGGGGAGGGGGGACACACATTTTACTACTTTGGTAGTGTCTTTCGCGCAAACTATTGAGTTTTGAAAAATATTATATTAGAAATCTCAATATAATTTATAAAGACCTATACATAGCATAGATACCCCACATGTATAGGTTTGATAAAAAAAATATTTTTTGGGTTCCAGTTCTAAGTATGGGGAACCCCAAAAATTTATTGTTTTGTTTCTATTTTTGTGTGAAAATCTTAATGCGGTTCACAGAATACATCTACTTACCAAGTTTCAACAGTATAGCTCTTATAGTTTCGGAGAAATGTGGCTGTGACATACGGACGGACAGACAGACAGAGAGACATGACGAATCTATAAGGGTTCCGTTTTTTGCCTTTGGCTACGGAACCCCAAAAACACTTTATGACTTATTGTAGGTTTGTAGTTTGTAGCATATAATTTGCCCCCTTCGCATTTTAATGCAAAATGGGAAGCGACCGAACAATATTTTAACCTATACAGGGTTTAATAAGCTTTTATGTAATGGGAATAACTTAATACGATGTTAGCACGATTGACATTGCATTTGCATCCTATTCTAATATATAATGTTAAAATCTGTCTGTTTGACTGTGTTTTTATAATAAACTAGCAACATCCCGCGGTTTCACCCGGGTAAGTTCACCCACGTAGCAACGTTACCTCTTTATAATATTAGTAGGTATCTATAGATAATATAAATAATAAATAAATATTGCACGACGTTCCACACAGTGCAATCTAGCCCCAAACTAAGCACCAGGCTTGTACTATGGGTACTAGATACCAGATATACTACATTATTAGGTCCCTACACTGTTTTTTTTTTGTAAATACATACATATTTATAAAAGCTAGAAAACACACAGACAAGACCAGAAACAAATATATTCTTTTTTAAGCAAAGATACCTGCGGGGATCGAACCCGCAACCTTCTGCAGTCGGGCCTTACCCCGACGCGCCACAGAGGCCGTCAAACACGCAAAAACGTCTAAACAATGTTTTACGCGGGAGAAACCACGGGGCACAGGTAATAATGGAAAACGACAAATTTGCATGCTTTGAGGATGTAAACGGATTATTTTATTAATATTTTTTCCCTGTAGGAAAGGAACTATGAATGTTTTTTTTTACTGACTAGCTTATCCGGTGCCACTTCGTATACTTAGCCATAAAAAATACTTGACAGCGGCTGCATTGCAATGCCCTTGCTACATATCGTGGAGAAAAAAAAACGTAGAGAGCTGAAATTTGTATAGTGCGTTCTTTATAATGATGTAGGCATACGATAAGAAATTCCCACGGGATTTTTGAAAATTCGCACGGGATCGGGACTTACGCGGGTGAAACCGCGGGACGCAGCTAAGTAGTTATTATTATAATTTAGAGAAACGCGATTATTTTCAATAGTTTTATTGTATTTTAGTTTTACTGAGGTCATTTTAAGTTTTTAGTTTTCTGTCAGTATACCAGCCTAGATTGAGGTTTATTGGGTTTTAGTATTACCTTGCAATAAATTAAATTAGTTCTTATTTTTCTTATTACTTATTATAGTTGTGGTCATTTAAAATATGTAGGTGGTAGGCACCTACATGAGTTTGTTCGACCAACATGTCCTAGGACTAACCACGGTCCGAAGACATGGGATATTCAGTGTTTTCTATGTATCATATGTATGTATTTACAAAAAAAAATGTATAATATGTAGTATATCCGTTGTCTAGTACCCATAGTAGCTGTGTGTAACGTCGTGCATTATTATTTATTTTATTATTTATTATTTATCAAAATGTGGGCAGTTACCACCAAAGACAAAGTTCTATTGTCTTTAGTTACCACTTACCACACAATGACTGAGTGAGCTTGCAATAGGATAGGTTATTTTTTATTAATAAAAATATAATGCTAGGGTTTACTAAGTATTTAGTTGATTAAATTAATTTTCCTGTTTAACATTATTTTACACATTAAGTTAAGAGGATAGTCTCCATTCTCTTTCTCCATACAAACGTAGTTTACATTTTCCTCCCTGGAGAAAGACATTAGAGCAAATATGTTTATGCCATAAAACCTATATCTGTCATGCATGACAATGCATTTACCTTTTTTTTTATTTACAAATTAAAATGATAATAAAAAACAAAAAAATAATAAAATAAAAAGGTAAAAGGCATAGTCATGACAAATATAAGTTTTATGGCATAAACATATTTACTCTAATGTCTTCATCCAGGGAGGGAAATTTTAACTACGTTTGTATGGAGAAAGAGAATGGAGATGTTAAGATGTTGTTCAGAAGTAAATTATACTAAGGAGTTACTTAGATACAATTCATCATCATCATCATCATTTCAGCTGTAAGAAGTCCACTGCTGGACATAAGCCTCCCTCATAGATTTCCAGATTTCGGTTAAGGCCGCGGGTTCACGATGGATGCAGGCCACTAATGACCGAAGCATCTAGATACAATTATGTCAAAATAAAGCGGTGTAACTCTCGTGGTAGATAAGACGACTTTCACTCCGAAGGTCATGCGTTCGAATCCCTGCCGAGAGCTCAGTTTTTAATTTCATAAAAATTTAACAGAATATTTTTATAATTCATAATTCGTTTTTTATTGCTCATGGCAGTTTTACTAGAAATATTTTTTAAGGATAAAAAAAACTAGCGGGCTCAGTGAGCTCGCGTATGGTCTAGTTGATACTGTGGGGTTGAAACTTTGGGGTACAGACCCAAAGACACGAGTTCAATCCTCACCGCGAGTAAATTTTTGGAAGGGTATTTTTCCTTAAAAATATTTCTAATAATACCTTATACTTTTTTACTTCTATAGTGAATATGTAAAGTTTATTTCAACCACAAATGCAAATACAATTATACCTAAATACCGAGCTTGAAAACGCTAACTGAAATTACTGGCGAAATATCGAGCTCCATGAAAATTAATTAAAAAACATATTAAATATACCGTTTTTTATTAACCAGGTTAATATAAATTCCACATTTTTTTTTTGTTTTTTTTTTTGCAAAATAATGTATGTAAGTAAAGTATTACTTACCTACCTACAATTTGTAGGTAATACTTTTTAATTAATTAATTTATTTTTATTGTATTCCTGCGCATTTTTAACATATCATATTTGCTTCTTATACACATAAAAACTTTAAGCTTTGGTGTAGATTTTTTAGATTAATAAATAATTTTAACAAAATAAAAGTCCACTAAACCACACAAAAATAAAAAAAAAAAACAAAAAAATTACCTTCTCAAAAAAGGAACACCAAAAACAAAATCCTTACAGGCACAAAATAAAAAAAATAACCAACAAAATATAATTTAAAAAGAAAAAAAATCACTGTTGAAATTAAAAAACTTAAAATTCAAATGCGAAATGGAACAGAACTTTCGAACACTTTTGAATCGGGATGCGTTGCGTACTCTGTTTAGTTCGGGATGAAATGGCTTCGATATCAATTTGGTTTGACTTAAATACGGCGCACGCGCATTGATTCTCGACAATTTGAAATTAAAAATCGCACGCACATTACGTAGTTAGATATAGATATTACAGCAATCTACGTACAGATCTACTGTCGTAGGTTTTCCCAGCATAGTTTCTTAGATTACTAGACTTTGTGTCGCGGAAACATTTACCAACCTTTAGGGTTAGGGCACCTATTCTAGCAAATGACAGTGGTTCCAATTTCAAACATAAATATTTTATTATTTTATACTTTTTACTATTTATACTATTTTATATAATAATACAAACATATTATTTTTCTGTTACTCTTAGGGTTTTATAGGTAGGTACGAACTGTTTTAATTTCGGGGGATTTTTTTTTTACTTTATGATTTAAAAATCAATCATAATATAAAAAAGGAGGTAACCTATCTAAATAAAATATGTTTGACTTTTAAACCTCCTCCTCCTTTAACATCTCTAGGTTTAGGCCGTTCGTTAATGCGTTGGTTAGTCAATCTGGACGTTTAAATTTTATATGTAAGTATAGATGTAGAAAAACAGAGAATTATGGGTTAATTTGTGCTAGTTAATTTTTGAACAAACATACCTACCTATACGTTTGGCAGGTATAATTTAGTACATTTCACGACATACTTGTTTTCACTATACCTACATGGTCATATTTTAAATTATTTAATAAAAAACATCCCGTTTTTAAATATTATTTTTCTAGAATACATTTTAACGCGAAGTTTGATTTGATTTTGAAGTTTTACGTGTCTCTACCTACCTATCTTGCTGGTTATATTAATGATGCGAAACCATACTTTCGAAGGTTTTTATATTCGGTTGTGTTCGATTTTATTCGACGGATACAATTATTATTATTATTATTACAACCCAATTAGGGTTTATTGGCACTTTCTTAAACTACTTTAGACTAAGACATTTGTACGAAATTTTGTTAAATAAATAATAAATAAATAAATATTAATTGAAAAATCAACCCTTATCTAAATACATTTTTAAATTGTGTTATGCAAGCGGCAAAAAGTACCTAAGGATCTTAGGTTTTCCCAGTTGAATGATATTATCTAGATCACTAGATTGTCGAAGACTTTAATTATAAAGCAAGTTATGAAGAAATATTATGAATCAACTTTACTGGAATCACATTTATTTTTCCGTTATTAAATAATAAAATGGTTGTTTTTATTTTTAAAGTATTTCCTACACTTGGATTATTTAAAAAAAAAACATTTACTAAACATTTACAAAAAAAAAAAAACATAAAACTAAAATAGCACTAAAACAAAAAGAAGTTTTCGGCAACGCTCATCCGAGGCGATTTATTATTTAAAGAAATGTTTTTCAAAAATTGCACCCGACAGGACGTGAACCCGCAACCTCGACTTCGTGTCCGTGTCCATTAAAATGGTTAACCGGAATTTTTCAAAATTTTTCGTAGGTAAGATTCTTTTACTTTACATTAGATTTTCCAGAAGGCCTGCCAGAATTTTGCATATTATTATCAAAATTCGCATTTTAACATCATTTTATTTCGAGACCTTTACAGGTCCCTTCTTCAGGATTGGCTGTAGAAGTCAATCCTGAAGAAGGGACCTGTAAAGGTTAAGTGTTGAAACAATGCTAAAAGTAATAAACACCCCGCGATTAAAACCGAAAAATCTCTTTAAATTCAACATAATCTTCCTCTTCTTCTTTTCGTATAGCTCACCTAGTGTTAGAGTTGTCAGGTCTGCCTAAGGCCTCTAACTTGACCTAACGACTTCTATCAGTGATGATAAGCAGGGCACGGATTCCATTACTAAGTCGTCTCAACATCGCTCCGGCTTCGCAACAATTCAAGCGAAATTCTGCAAAATTTCCAAAAATTGTTGAACCCTTTTCGAGAAAAATCTAAAAATGCTGAAGGGATGTTGATACGGTTGAGTTACAGAATATGTGTCCAGGACTAACTGCTTTTAACGTGCCTACGTCCATGGTAGATACGGAACCCTAAAAAGTAGGACCGTTTCTGCGGTATTAAAACTTATGAGGAACAAAAATCTTCCTCTTAAAGGGACAGTCTACCTACTCTTTTCTCCATACAAACTTTACAAACGTAGTCGACTGTTTCCTCCCTGGATAAAGATATTAGAAAATATATGTTTATGCCATAAGTTATATATCAGCCATGACGATGCCCCTACGTTTTGATTTTTCTTATTATCCAATTTTTCCGAATTTTATTTCTATTCTAATTAGAAATTAACTGTTTAATACCGCTCTGGCGATATTAAACAGTTAATTTCTTTCATTATTGATTCACTTCTATTGATTCGCCGATGAAATGAATGATAAGTGAAACTTTGTAAATTGCATCATTCATCTTTCACTGCCGATGCGTTTTTCTGATGAAAGTCACTACCCGCGTTGACCCTTCTGGCAAGAGGACAGTCTACCTACTCGTTCTGCATACAAACGTAGTAGACTGTTTCCTCCCTGGATAAAGACATTAGAGCAAATATGTTTATATGCCATAAAACCTATATCTGCCATGACCATGCCCCTACGTTTTGACTTTTTTCATTTTTTATTTAGCAGAAATAAAATTCAGAAAAAAATGAATATAAAAAAATTAAAACTTTTGGGCATGGTCATGGCTGATATAGGACTTATGGCATAAACAAACATATCTTTTTTAATAACTTTATCCAGGGAGGAAACAGTCGACTTCGTTTGTAAAGTTTGTATGGAGAAAAGAGTAGGTAGACTGTCCTCTTAAGTTGCCAGAAATGCGCCGACATAAGAACGTAGTTGGTATGCAGATAAATCGAGATCTGAATGGATAGGATTTTATCCCGATGTTCCCGCGGGATCGGGACTTACGCGAGTGAAACCGTGGGGCGCACTTTTCAATAACCCTGTAGATACACTATCTTGAAAACTATCAATATTTTGCGAAATCGGCAACAACGAACAACTAGGAATATAAAATTTAAATTTTAATGTTAAATCGGTCATATTGTATTTGCAAGTCAATTAATATTAGTCACAGTAGATATCGGTTTCAGATCAAATATACAATGTGATTCAGCGAGGGTAATTTGAGTAATCTGAAGGGAGGTAGTTCCTCTAAAGAACAAAGGGGAGGAGACCTCTAAAGAACATATTATTTTTGTTCTACGAAGTTTGGAATTCGTACGGTACTACGGATTAAAAACAGCTCTTGGCGGCGGATTCGGAGGAGTTCGTCGCCAAACACTGAGCCCCGAGATGGCGGTGGCGTGTCCGCGCCGCCTCTCGAGAGGGTTTTGCCCATTTGGGCTTGGAGATGGGGTCCACCAGGACCACCCGCCGCTAGAGCTTGCCGAAGTTATCCGAAACGTTCTGCAAAGCTCTGGCAACTGCGGCGCGAAGGACACCGAGGGGTTTAGTGGGTATACCCTGGCCGCACACCGGTCTTAAGTAATAAAAAAAGAAAAAAATAGTGCAGCCAGCCTAAACCGAACCCCCTAAAATAGAATTAGAAAAAAAAATGAAATCTCATTGAACCAATCCCATAGAAACTTTCATCCCATATGAATATTCACTATAAATCGTTCACCTACGACTCCATATCAATCTACGTCTCAAATTTCAAGTTTCTAGGTCAAGCCGTTACGAAGTTGCAAACAAACGTTTTTCCCCATTTTACCCTCTTAGGGGTGGAATTTCCAAAAACCCGTAAAATTTCAAGTCTCTACACCAAGCCGTTTAGCCTATATCTGTGCCTGTACGTTGTCCATCAGTTAGTAAGTGAGTTACACTTGCGTTTTATTAAGAGGATAGTCTTCATTCTCTTTCTCCATACAAACGTAGTTTAAATTTTCCTCCCTGGATAAAGACATTAGAGCAAATATGTTTATGCCATAAAACTTATATCAGTCATGCTCATGACTATGCATCTACCTTTTTATTTTTTTCATTTTATTATTTTTTATTATTATTTTAATTAGAAAATAAAATAAAATAGAAAGGTAGATGCATTGTCATGACAGATATAGGTTTTATGATATAAACATATTTGCTCTAATGTCTTTATCCAGGGAGGAAAATTTAAACTACGTTTGTATGGAGAAAGAGAATGGAGACTATCCTCTGAAGAAAGATTCTTGGAAAATCTAAGAGGCACGTCTAAAACAAAGTCATTAATGTGTATGTTTAATATACAACGATCGCTTTTTTTATAACGCAAAAGAGTAAAACTTAGACAGGCCACTCCGCTCGCGTTGGCAACCCATCTCAAAATGTTTGTTCGTGCCAGCTTAACCGAACTATAACGACAAACATACTCACAAACGTCGTATAACTTAATACGTAGGTAAGTACAACCTCTTCGTAGAAAAATTGTTTATAAAGAATTCGTGCAGATGTTCAGAATAATTTGAATAAATCGAAGATGAAAAATGGGGACAGTATGAATTGATTCCGACGAATGTCACTTTTTGTGGACAAAACACGCAAAAACATGGACATACAAACAGGATATTATGTACCTAAACATAGGTAGTATAAAGTAGGCTGCTTAAAATATTATAAAAATGTAAAAACTTTAAAAGCTGTAGGTCACCCTCTGAACCTATGTTGTCCTGTAGAAGAGACATGTAAAGTTCTCGAAACGTTGAGCAATGAAACAACCCTAAAAAAAAATAAACACCATCGGGAAAAAAATAGCCTATGTTACTCTTCGATATGTAGCTTTCTATTAGTGAAAGAATTTTTGAAATCGGTTTAGTAGTTTCAGAGATTACCCGGAAAATACATACCTACATACATAATTGTTCCCAACGTTACCTCTTTTTAATATTAATATAGACTAGCTGACCCGGCGTACTTTTTCCGCCTATATCCGTCTCCTGGTTCTAATCTACCTCCCCACCAATTTTCAGCCAAATCGGTTCAGCCGTTCTTGAGTTATAAATAGTGGTAACACATTCTTTTATATTTATATACAGATAGCTGACCCGACAGACGTTGTCCTGTCGTTTAGTATAAAAAAATAAAATTCATCAAAATCGGTTTAGCATTTTTTCTTTCATAAGAACCTTCTCCTGACAATAGCGAACACAACAAAAAAAGAATTATCGAAATCGGTCCAGCCGTTCACGCGTGATGTCGTGACAACGGAAAACGTTTCATTTTTAGGGTTCCGTACCTAAAGGTAAAAACGGGACCCTATTACTGAGACTTCGCTGTCTGTCTGTCTGTCTGTTAATATATAAAGAAGAAGAAGAAGAAGATTTGTATGGCCTCTAAATTCAATCTACACTAATATTATAACGAGGAAAAATTTGTATTTTTGTGTGTAATGTGTGTCTGTATGTTTGTAATAAATAAATTCAAAAACTACTGGACCGATTTCAAAAATACTATCACCATTAGAAAGCTACATTCACCCTAAGTAACATAGGCTTACTTTTGATCCCGATATTCCCACGGGATCGGGACTTACGCGGGGGAAACTGCGGGGTGCAGCTAGTATTTTATAAGTCAGTGTCACATGAACATTTTAAGGTATGATACCTACTTTTTACCCGACTACGGCGAAGGCAAAAGGCTTTACCCTTTTTTTTCATGTGAATTTCTTCGTAACACCCCAAATGTTAGTTGAGAGAGATGAGAGAGAGAGAAATAGAAACAAAATGAAATTTTAATTTTAAATTTTTTATTCTTAAAATTGAATTTTTAGAGAGATGTCTTTTGAATCGATGTATTTTAGTATTCGTTTAAAGCTAAGTGTATCTGGTTCTTCGAATTCAAACCAATATAGACAGCTTAAGACTAAACAGACCTCAGACTTTTGATCGGCCGATGGGTTCATTTGAATTTCATACAGGAAGGGTACTTTAATTCTACGAACGTACAAACGAAAGAAAGAAAATTTGTCATTTACTTATCCGAATTTTCTTTCTTTCGTAGAATTAAAGTAACCTACCCCTCCAGTTTTAAACAAATAATCCATAATTATTACCCTAATTAAATCCATTAAAACTATGAAAACATAGTCCATCAAACAAAAAAAAAATGTTCTATACTTATTCTAAGAGATTTAGGTAAGAAATAAAATAAGAAAATACAGAATCTAATCAAAATGCCTTCAAATGGTTTTTGAATTACGATAAAATAATATCTGATCATACCCCATTCTCAAGAGTCAGAAGAAAATTTTGAATTTGAATTCAAAGTTAGTGGAGAAAACTAAATTTTTCATAAATTATTTTGGTATTAAGTTTGTATGGAAATGGTAACAGTCGCCACGATCTTAAGCGGCCGGCTGAAATGTTCGTTTGTTTATGTGACCAAAGAACCTACCCCCTGTACTTATAACATACCAACCGAATTGCTAGTGCTACAGAAATGGTGCAAAATCGTCGTCCTAAGAGCTAATAAGCTTGCAAATAGCCTCACTACACAGGATGCTAAAGATCGTACGAAGTGGAGACGTAAAAGTAGGAAAGCTGACCCCAACTAAGATACAGCCTGACTAGTGGAGTCAAAAAAAGGCTTAAAAAGTATTGAACTTTAACACATGATCACAAAAAATCAAAACCCCCGTGAGTTTCTTGTGGTTGGTTCTCATCGCGTTCCGAAACCTCACTAAAATAACAGTCGGCTCGCAAGAAGGATGCATGCAACATCGCTTGGATGATGATGATGACAGTAATGGTGCCAATTGAATTCCCAAATCAAAGTGTCTGCAAACTCCCTGAATTGTTGATTTTGGCGTGGGTTGATCAATTTGTCTCGGATCTCTGGGGTGTTTTAAGTGAAAACTGTCGATATAAATAGGTGGGTAAGTAAACCTAAGATTAGCGAGATCTGATATATACCTACCATACACTGTCGCTAACCTACTAGAGACAAACACAAATTATCTAGTAGTTGGCACCTCAAAGCTTCCCAGGACCGGTCACATAAGTAGTAGGAAAGGTTACATAAGTTGCAGGAAAGGTCACATAAGTTGTAGGAAATTTGACACATGACTTTTGTCGAAGCCAGTTTTCAGAAAACAGGCAAGTTTGCATTGTCGTAGGTTGTACCTCCTTTCTACTAAGGTACATACATACAACCTACGATATTACCATTCACCTTCCATAATTTGTTTTGAAAATCGTAATTTTATATATGAGCGAGTCTAGCAGCGATGAAAATATTAATTTAACAACAGCTGCAAAGTTAGTGCAAGCGGTAGGTACATAATGCCGACTTGAGAAAAACCAACCACAATAATTATACAAAAAATACGTTAGAATGTATAGTACAACTATTTGCTGTTCCCGATTAGATATCTATTTGAATTCATTGTGGTATATTGCTTAAAGAACTCTATAGGAATACTCATTTATATAAGATTTTAACCCCATTTATATATCCCATTGAATAATTCATTTTAAAAAAAGGATATTCTAATAAAATACAATTTTCGGTTTTAATCGCGTGGTGTTTATTACTTTTAGCATTGTTTCAACGCTCAACGTTTCTAAAACCTTTACAATTCTCTTCTTCATGATTGATTGACTAATATTATATTGATATTCTATCCTGTATAGGTACACCCGAAGTTCTCTTTTAGAACAAGTTAGTTAGAGGCGGCGCCCGCGCAGGCTGACGACCTGAAAACTCAATTCTAACGCGATCTACGATCCTATTCTGTGTTGTACAAATAAAGGAACTAGGTACACCGACATCCATCCATCTCCTTTTAAAACATCAAACTAAAGTCTAAACTAATAGCTTAGAACGCTATCCAGACTCAGGTTCAAACAAACAAACATTTTTTCATACAAATTTATTATATTTAGACTTCGCTTGAGATATACGGGTTTCACGTTGAAAGATCTGTAAATATTCCTAGTTGGATTGGGCCGTTGAAAGGTGAAAACTAATGTTCACGTGGGCTGGTACGTACTAAGCAGACTGCCACGTGTAAGCGGGAAGCTAAAATTGGGAAAGTTCAAGAATTTTCTTTCATTCTCTTTCTCCATACAAACGTAGTCGACTGTTTCCTCCCTGGATAAAGAAATTACAGCAAATATGCCATAAAACCTATATGTCATGACTGACATGACATGTCATTCATTTTATAATTAGAATAGCAATAAAAAAAAATAGAAAATAAAGAAAATCAAAAGATAGGGGCATAATCATGACAGATATAGGTTTATGGCATAAACATATTTGCTCTAATGTCTTTATCCAGGGATGAAAACGTCGACTACGTTTGTATGGAGAAAGAGAATGGAGACTGTCCTCTTAAGATGATGAGAATTTGTAGTTAGAAACAGGGGTCTAGATCGCGTTGTAGATAATCATTGTTATTAATTATTACAGAGCTGGCTAGCTCTTCTTGCGACCATGCACGGCCGGTGTGACCCGTTTGCCGAAACGTCAAAGTAATTAACGTGTATGTTTGTATATATATTTTGGGTAATCTCCGAAATTACTGGACCGATTCCAAAAATCCTTTGCTACATTTTCGAGAAGTAAGTAAGAAGGAGTAGGTATACTTTTGATTCCGATATTCCCACGGAATCGGGACTTACATGGGTGAAACCGCGGGACTCTACTAGTAGTATAATAATGATGGACGGAAATCGTGTTAGTTCAAAAAGTACGTGAGAATTTGTAAATTTGGATGTCAAATCTCAGTGATCAGATCATCAAACGTACGGAAAACATTATTATGGTATTTCTTTTATTATATTACTTCTTTTGCCTTTATTTTGGTATTTTTATTGAAACGGTTAGTTAACTTTAAGTTTACAAAAAATAAAATTTAAACAACTCGTAAAAACAGAAATTTTCATTTTACAACGAAACGGGATAAATTAGATTATAATAAAATTATATTTACATTTTTGGTTCTTCCTGTATTGGTTAGTATAATCTGCACTGCACGTCATATTGCTGAATAAAATAACAGTTTTTCCTAATTAGCAATATAAATTAAAATAAATGAGAAGGAGAAAACCAGGAGAAATGCATTATCAAAATTTCCCAAACAGAGACGTAATTAGCAAAAAATAATTTCCGAACCGGTCACATAAGTTGTAGGTAAGGTCACATAAAGTTGTAGGTAAGGTCACATAAGTAGTAGGAAGGTCACATAATTAAGTTGTAGGTAAGGTCACATAAGTTGTAGGTAAGGACACAAAAGTTGTAGGAAGGTCACATAAAATGTAGGAAATGTAGGAAATTTGACACATGACTTGTCAAAGCCCGTTTTCAGAAAACAGACAAGCTACTATTACTTCTTTCTACCTACTATGATTATTAAGTACTAGCTGCGTCCTGCGATTTCACCCGCATAAGTCCCGATCCCGTAGGAATATCGGGATCAAAAGTTACTATGTTACTCAGGGTGAATGTAGCTTTCTAATGGCGGAAGAATTTTTGAAATCGGCACAGTAGTTTTTGAGTTTATTCATTACAAACATACACACACACAAAAATACAAATCTTTCCTCTTAATAATATTAGTGTATAAGGTATAAGTGTAGATGTAGATTAGTGTAGATTTGTATACATTGCTCTCATTGCAAAAATGAATTTTGAAACGTATTGAAAACAATAAACTTATTAAATTTACACGATTTGTTAACATAGTTACATTTTACCGGGTCTTTATCGCGTATTATTATTATGCTATTGCATAGCTTTTATCGCGGGCTTTGAGCGCGGCCACCGAATCAAGAAATTCCGTAACGAAATTAAACCTAACACCCCCCACTCCGTCTACCGTGTGTACATTATAATTTATTTTCTTACCTCGACGTTTTAACTATGTTACTTACAATGGTCTTGGTCGCGACGCGATAAAGATCCGGGAAGATGTAACTATGTATTGAAAACGCCAAAGCGACAACTACAAGGTAAGCTATGGCTTAACTGTTTGGTCTAGTTCGGACCCGTGTACAATTTTTTATTTGCCACAAAAAAGACATCATGCGCTTCGCGTCCTTGGGCCATTGTAAATACAGATTTATCATTTCGGATACTAGATCAATTTTTTTCTATGTTGATAGCCGTTGAAGTGTCAAGGTTGGTAGCTTCGAGGACGTTTAGATTGGAGATTTTTTGTTGGCCGATCCTTTTTCTTGCTACTTTTATCTCACAAAGCGCTACGACGACGTTCTTGTAACAAATTGTTCGAGTTTTAGCGAAATCGAGTAAACGATGCCATGCTGCAGTTTCATTTTGAATTGAATAATTCTGGCGGCTTTTGTTTCTATTTCGATCGTCTTTTGTTTGAATTTCGATCGTTTTTTGTTTTAGTGTCAAAATGTTGAAATTTCCAATGTTTTTGCATCGATCGTCTTTTGTTTTTTTTTCGATCGTCTTTTTTTCCGGTATCGATTGTTTTTTGTTTCTATTTCTATCGTCTCTTGTTTCAGTTTCGATTGTCTTTTGTTTCTATTTTGATCGTCTCTTGTTTCAGTATCGATTGTCTTTTGTTTTTGTTTTAATTTCCTTTCGTTACTGTTACAGTTTTACATTCTACCTCAAAACACACTCTTCAAACTTGTCAATTCATGTCATGTCATGCAAACATAGAGACATGAAATATGGTGAGTGTGTTCTTTGTGAAAGATTTTTCGGAAAATCCTGCGGGATCGGGATTTATGCGGGTGAAACTACGAAACACTGCTAGTGTGTCAACTAAATCTGAAATCTGCGATTATTTCGAACAAATTACGCACGATTCCAGTGAGCTGTGCAATATATTTCCGTATATTTTATTATAATTTTTTTTACATAATATATTTAGTATGTAAAAAATAGCAGCTACACGAGGATTTGTATTATGTAATGCTGTCTGTGGAATTGAAGTAGGTAATCTTATTTATTTATTAGCTACGATCTTGGAAAAAAACTTGCAGTAGGTACCTATTGGTTTTAATGGGTGAGAAAGCTACAGTATATTTGTTGCATGCACGTGGATAACTATACTTTATGCAACAAAAATAGTAGGTATCGTTTTCTCCTTGTCCTTAAAGAAAATAAGTATTACCTAGTATTAGCATCTGTGTGCAGCCTTATAGACTAGTTCAAAAGTTTAAAAACGTGTTAAATAGAAGTAAAGCTCCTAAAAATATGTGCGATAGCTCATTCGATTCGGAATGACGTCTAGAAAAATGTTTTTTAAGCATATATTAGCACATAAAAAAATGCGATTGTTATTAACAAAATAAGTTTAAAAAAAAAGGTATTTCGTTTTTCGTTAATAATTTCTAAAATAATGATATTTAAGGAATTTTGAAAAAAGATCCTGAAAGAGGAGGATATTTCCATTAGTAACGTCCTTACTTCCGGAACTCTATCTCTATTATTTATATTTAACAAAAACCGTTGAAAATAGGTCTCCGCGCGGTCGTTACGGCATAGGCAATTAAAAAACCCGCCTGCTTAAAAAAACTTTAAATAAAAACATATACATAATAAAAACTGAAAAGAAAATAAAACAAGTCCAGTAGTCACAGAACATAGCGACTTTAACAGTCGGGACCCATTGACAACCTAAAATCTAGCTCATAATATACCTTTTCAGTAATGGGTCCCGACTGTTAAAGTCGCTATGTTCTGTGACTACTGGACTTGTTTTATTTTCTTTTCAGTTTTTATTATGTATATGTTTTTATTTAAATTTTTTTTAAGCAGGCGGGTTTTTTAAATTTTTATTTAACTTTTTTATTTTGCGCTTTTTAGCCAGCATTAGGTGCAACACGTATTATTAAATCAATTTTATTGTATTTTAATCGCAATCGCATCATTTCATTGAGAGGGTTATTAAGTTGAGGATTATTCAGTAAGCTGCGGTAATCTAAGGTAGGTGTGGACGATTTCTAACCAACTTTAAACCGCTGTAGATCCCAAATGGTTACATTTAATGAAAAATGGTTAGAGAAACCTAACAATGATTTTTGAATACCTATTCAACGATACCCCACTTGATATAGTCAGTCAACTTTTGTTTTCTTAACCAACTTTAAGTCGTTGTAGATCCCAAATAGTTGAACTAAATGAAAAATGATCAAGGAAACCTAAGAATGGTTTTCAAATACCTATTCGACGATACCCCACTCGACATAGTCAGACAATTTTTCTTTTTTTCTTTTTTACAATATGGCGGCTGGTGGACGCCATTTTGAATTTTGATAAATGTCATGTCTTCAGTGACACTCCCAGGATTAAGACGAATAGATTGACGTGCGAATCATCAAAATCGGTCCAGCCGTTTGGCCTCTGGAGCGCCACAAAAGAACAAACATACAAACAAACAAACAAACATACATAGACTGATAAACACATAACCCTTCTTTGCGTCGCGCAGTCGGGTAAAAATCGGTATATTATCTCAAATATTTTTTTTATAGTATTAAATAACAATTTAAAAATTTGAATAAATTATGGTGTAATCTAGACACTTGAACGAAAAAAACCTTGTTGAAAAAAAATGTTTACGTCGGTTTTTCAAACAGAAATTTCATTTGTTGTTAATTTAAAAATATTATATTTAACAAAATAATAAACTTTAACAAAAAAAATATTCATTACTTTATAAAGTACCTTAGTGAGAAGAGCTCCACGAAGTGAAAAATTTATAGGCCAATTATTTAAACTTTAATTTATAAAAACAGAGATTGGAGAAAAATTAGTTAATTAACAATGGTCTAACTTTTTGAAAAATCGAGGTAAACATTTTTTTTTCACCAAGTTTTTTTTCGTTCAAGTGTCTAGATTACACCATAATTTATTCAAATTTTTAAATTGTTATTTAATACTATAAATAAATATTTGAGATAATATACCGATTTTTGCCTATGCCGTAACGACCGCGCGGAGACCTATTTTCAACGGTTTTTGTTAAATATAAATAATAGAGATAGAGTTCCGGAAGTAAGGACGTTACTAATAGAAATATCCTCCTCTTTCAGGATCTTTTTTCAAAATTCCTTAAATATCATTATTTTAGAAATTATTAACGAAAAACGAAATACCTTTTTTTTTAAATCTTATTTTGTTAATAACAATCGCATTTTTTATGTGCTAATATATGCTTAAAAAACATTTTTCTAGACGTCATTCCGAATCGAATGAGCTATCGCACATATTTTTAGGAGCTTTACTTCTATTTAACACGTTTTTAAACTTGTGAACTAGTCTATTAGTAATGACCTGAATTATATGGACAGGAGGCACTGAATTTTGTGCCGATTTGATTTGCCCCGGAGAAGGTGGTGACCGTCTCCGGAACTATTACTTCCATGGACGGTCACCATCACTTTCAAAAGAAAACGCGCGACAACAGCGCAACATGGCGCTAATCAAATCGGCACAAAGATCTAATGTCATTTTGTATGGTATACCAATTCCAACTTACTTGTATAGTTTTCATTTCAGTGGGTATAGCCCATTGGTATAGCAATTCCAGCGTACTTGTATAGTTTCATTTCAGTGAGCCTTAGCGACAAACGTTTTATTTGTCACTGGCAATTGACAGATTTCTGTCAAAGTTAAAGGCCAAAGATGTTTGTTTTGGTGGGAAAGTCTTACAAAAAAAAATGTTATTTTATTAATTTACCAGGTTATAGCGGCTGTCCTGCACGAAAGTTTATGAAAATCGCACAAGTTTTGGAACAGTGTTAAAGATTCGTCTTGTAGAAAATTTCAATGCCATTTGTACAAACTAGCTACTATCCGTAACTGAAACAAATGGTACACTACTCATAGAAACCCATCATTGCCTACTTCGGTTGGATTTGTATAAAATCATAGATTTACCTATAAGATGCAACAAATTATCCGTTTACTGTGAAACTGGCTAAATTTGGCGGGTTAGGTTCATATCGACTGAGTAGTAAATGGTCTTTACTAGTAAATTGTCTGGATTGTAGAATGACTCGGGTAGCAAAACGTCCTGATTGTATAAAGACGGGATAACTGATAGTCCTAGATTAATATTGACTAGATTGCAAATGGTCTTTACTAGTAAGATGCCTTGGGTGTTAATATATCACAGTTTAAATGTGATTATGAACTGGCGTTACACAATGCATTTAGAGAATATAGGATATCGATCTCACTAATACCAATAAAGGGTTAGAAATTACAAAAATGATCTCGAATATTCCGTATTTACCATCAGACCACATACATGACGTTTGGCTGGCCATCGAGTCTTATGGTCCGAAATCAGAAGAAATGACAAATTTTGTCGCTTATTTTGAACGTCAGTGGATGAGACTACCTCCGAATACTATTTCTTGTTGCACGCAACGTCACCGTACAAACAACGCTCCAGAAGCATGGCACAGGAGGCTAAACGCCCGCATGCCACATAAAGCTTCACTATTTTTATTTCTTTATAAAATTAAAAGAGACAACAAATTACAAGAAATAAAAATAAAAAACAAATTATTCTCCTATGGCTACAGAAAGAAAAACGACCAAATGTTTGACATTAAATGTAAGCTTGAAACATCAATTTTAATTAAAAAGGAAATCACTAGCCTACAATTTCCTAAAAATATATGTTATTAAAAAAACGGTATACGCGAAGTAAGTCTAAGGAATATTTTTTAAGTTAAGTTTCAAGGAAGATTTAATTTACGTTTATTATTTAAAAAGAAGAAAAAGCTGATATAATTTTGCATGTACTTATAACTAAAAATGTGCAATTTATAATACATTTAATTAAATGATTGAAATTAAATACCCATTTCTATTTTTTTTCTGTTTTTTTTTCTTTTCCCTGTGGTCTAAGGTACTAAACCCTTTTCGGAAACCAGCTTGTTCGAGAGGCTGGAAGGCGTCAAACGTGCTTGCTAGACGATTCGTAATGGCAATTAACAATCAGGACGTTTTGCTACTCAAGTCATTCTAAAATTTAGACAATGTACTGTTTAAGACCATTTACAATCAAGTCCATATAAACCTAAACCGTTTTGCTATTGAGAGTCAGGCAATTAGCAATTAGGACGTTTTGCTACCCGAGTCATTCTACAATCCAGACAATTTACTAGTAAAGACCATTTAGTACTCAGTCGATATGAACCTAACCCTTGTTAAATAATTTTTATTTTTATTTTTAAGCTATTGCATAGCTTTTATCGCGGGCTTTGAGCTTTGAATGAAGAAATTTCGTAACGAAAAAAACCTAACACCCCTCACTCCGCCTACCATGTAGCTCGGCCGAGCTGTATCATGTTGCAGGTAACTATGGCAACATGATACAAAACAAAAAAATATATAATTGCATAAGTTGATAAAAAATGCTATGTAATAGCTTTACCGCGGCAGTCCCCGAGTGCCACACGTTTTTTTATTAGTAGAATGTCTAGCTCTGAATACACCAAGAACATGTAGTGTGAGTAATGAGACGTATCGATTCCCTAAGGAATACGCGAAATATGCGCGGAATTCAAAAATATTGATGCACAAAGTTTCATTGGCCCTTCCACGTCATGCGTTTCATAGAACCGTTTGTTTTGACCGTCTGAAATAGCACCGTTATATAGGACTAATTGCGCTGTGTACAAATACATGCACACTGACTGACATTATAGACCGATCGCACGTTGCCACTGTTCGTACGTACGTGTACTTAAAATCGCCTTTTGTTGCCATTTCGATCGTCTTTTGTTTTAATTTCGATAGACTTTTGTTTCCATTTCGATAGTCTTTTGTTACCCTATCTCTTCCCGTGGGTGTCGTAAAAGGCGACTAAGGGATTTAAGGAGGACTAGCAGAAATTAAGTTCTCCCCGCGCGGTGGCGGATAAACTGCTTGGTCTCTAGAAGGGTTGGTTAGGTTAGTAAAAATATTGCCAAATCTATTAGCAGAAAGTATGGTCAATGATGACTTACCTACTGCGCTAACCCCAAATATTTGAGATTTAGCGGACCCCGGGCTCCCTAGAGGGATGCAACCGGGAACATCGCTGGTATGAGAGACTGGTGATTACCATTACCTCAAGCCCTGCCCTGACTTGCTGGTCTGGCTTAGTAGAGTGGCTTTCAAATCAGCACCATGTGAATGGACAACAGCTTTCTATTTGTAAATTTGGTCGGGTAATCCGTTTAAGTGCAAACTCACAAATTGTGGAGTTGTTTGAAATTGTATTTTACTGTTTTTAGGGTTCCCTAACGAAAGACCTTTTTACTAAGACTCCATTGGCCGTCCGTCTGTCTGTCATCAACATCATCGCTCACGATGTTCCCAGTTGCATCCCTCTCGAGAGCCCGGGGTCCGCTTTCCTACTTTTACGTCTCCACCTCGCACGATCTTCGGCATCCCGCGTAGTGAGGCCATTTGCACGCATTTCCAGGCGTCAATCTCAAGAATGTCTGTCTGTCTGTCGATTGTATCTTGTGAACCGTGATTGCTAGACAGTTGAATTATCACTATTTATCACAGATGGTATTTCTGTTGCTGGCGGAAATCGAACCAGCAACCTTCTGCATCGCTACAGAGGTCAATAATAAATAATTTTCCTTCGTGGACCTACCAGTAGACGATTCGGCCAAGTGCGAGTCGGACTCTCGCACGAAAGGTACCGTACCATTATCACAAAAAAACACTTTTGTAGTATGGAAAACCCTGCTTAAATATTTATTGTATTCTATTTTGAGTTTATTGTTGTTATAGCGGCAAGAGAAATACATCATCTGTAAAAATTTCAACTGTCTAGCTATCACGGTTCATGAGATACCTGCAGTCTAGTGACAGACAATGGATTCTCAGTAAAATTGTCCCGTTTTTACCTTTTGGGTACGGAACCCAAAAAATCTCCATCCAAAAACAAAAATTGAAACCAAGCACAAACCAATAAACACTTTCGCATTCAAAGAATATCAAATCAAAAATGTAAATGCAATCATAAACGGTTTTATTTGACTTAACGACGCGACGTCGTAAAAAATCAACAAAACGTAACAAAAACAACATCTTCAGATAAATAAAGGCGCTTCGACACTGCTTTTATAGTAAAAAATCTTTTTGTCTTAGCAAAAAACTACATTTAAATAAGTATTGAATAGATACATGAATTTTTAGTGTAATTTTTTTGTAAAAATTGTTATATAACCAATAGATTTTTTTTCTCAAATTTTCATGGATTGTCGCTTAAAACTTTTTTGTTTCTGGTTCCACGACTAAAAGTTACTTGCCAAAAGTTGTAGATAATCTTATTTGCAATAAAAATGTTTTTTTTGCGAGACTTATATTGACCTCGTCAAATAAACCATAAAAACCATTTGCTACCCTTTTTCCGTGGGACAATGGTTGCAACCCCACATACTTGGATTTAACTTTAAACAAAAATGTCTTAAAAAATCTTAGCGCTTTCGACAATTAACACTTTTTAGGGTTCCATAGCCAAATGGGAAAAAAACGGAACCCTTATAGATTCGTCATGTCTGTCTGTCGGTTCGTCCGAATGTCACAGTACAGCCACTTTTTTTTAATGTAGGTAAGTTAACCTTATGGCGTTTGACATAACATTGGCAAAATACGTGCTGCAAATATCGTCAATTAGTTTTTGAATATCAGACTGATTTTGATTTTGACGTGTTCTGATTTTTTTTCATAGAGAAGATGTGTCCAATCATGGTCTACAATTAAAGAACAAAGTATAGTATTAGATCACTCACACACACACATCTTATTCATCCTTACGAAATGTCCAGTTTCCAATTATTATTCCTCAGTAAGAAAAGAAAAAAAAGCAGCGATAAAAAAACGATAATATTTTATTATCGCAAACAGTATAACGCAGCCTTAAAAAAAAACAAACCTTCGTATTGATAAAAAAAAAGATGTTCAATAAGTTGTTAACTTTTTTTGACGAATGTATGAGGAAAAAATGTAGCAAACACACTAAGGATGGCGCGTTTCCATTCTCCCTGGCGACAGACAATAATATGAAACGCAGCATTTGAGTTTTGAATATTTTTTGCTTGTTGTAGAATATTAATAATTATTAAGTAATTAGGTAAGTATAAAGCACAAAAAGAACCACTTAATTTCTCGTGGCTTTTTCTCGTAGGAGGGCACGATCTGAAGACACATCACAATTAAATAATATATTATAATTAAGTGATATTGATATATTTTACTACAATGTGCATTTAACTATTAGTCCTACTCCGTATTTTTGTTTGAGTCGCTCTCGGCAGATTTACTAGAAAAAAAAATTCACGCCGCGAGTGAGTTTTTAAGATGATTTATTCCTATTAGTTCTAATATTAGTCTTTACAATCTAAAGTCTGCGTTCACAGGAACGATTTGACTCAAAACTAGGTGATTGGTATCCTTGGTAGCAGTCGTTAGGTCAAGTTTAGGCTTAGGGCGACCTGACAACTCTAACACTAGGTGAGACACACCACTATACGGATGTTTTCTCTGATAGTAATCGTTAGTTCAAGTTAGAGGCCTTAGGGCACCTGACAACTCTAACACTAGGTGAGACACACCACTATACGGTTGATATCTCTGATAGCAGCCGTTAGATCAAGTTAGAGGCCTTAGGGCGACCAGAAATCTCTAACACTAGGTGAGACACCACAATACTGTTGTTATCTCTAATAGCAGTCGTTAGGTTAGAGGCCTTAGGGCAACCTGACAACTCTAACATTAGGTAGGTGATACACCAATATACGGTTGATATCCCTAATAGCAGTCGTTAGGTCAAGTTAGATGAATTTATTCATTCAAAGCTCAAAGCCCGCGATAAAAGCTATGCAATAGCTTAAAAAAGAAGAACTGAAAAAAGAATTTTCAGAAGGAATATTTTTAAACTCAAAAATATTGGTTGCAACCCGACAACGGATACTTTGGGGTTACGTGACGAGGCGCACGTTCAGACTAGACATGTAGCCGACGAAAGGCAAATTGAAACAAAATCATTGGAAAATATACCTTAACACGTTATCAAGAAGTCTGTTTTTCTATGGTAATGTAAAATGCATCAGTCGCTGACAAAGTGAACTGCTTTTTTCTTTTTTTGATTTGAATTTTATTACGGCTTGGCACTGCTTGTGCATATAGCTACTCAACTCACTCAACCTCAAAACATATCGTAAATATAACGATTTGATAAAGTATTGGGGAAAATAGGTTATAAAATAACATACCTATTCAGTAAAGGTTCTGTCCTAAATTAAATATCTGAATATGAAAAAAAATCCTATAATAAAAACTTAATCGCAATCCGGTCGTTTGTTAGTTAGGTCGATTCGATCGTCGATTCGATCGTCTTTTGTTTCCATTTCGATCGCTTTTGGTATATATTTCGATCGTATTTTGTATCTTTTTCGATTGTCTTTTATAACCATTTCTTTGTACGTACCAACCTATCTATTTCGACCGTCTTCTGTTTTTATTTCGACTGTCTTCTGTTTTTATTTCGATTGTCTTTAGTTTCCATTTCGATCGTTTTTTCCCCGTTGCATCGAGAGACAATAATTGTCTGGTCGTACAAGGAACTAAATTCAATCTTACAGGGACGACTATAATACCAGTCAGTCTAATATGGGCAAGAATATTTTCCGCATTACTACTGAGTAGTAGTAGTACTTAGTAGCATAGGTAGGTAAATAAAATAAATAATAAATAAAATAATAACTTTTAAAAAACAATTACTTCTGAATATTGTTTAACTTTGTAGGGGGAATCAGCAATGAAACGGGCGTGTTTTGAAACGGACACTATCGACATCTCAAGTTTTGATCGAAAATATTTTAAGTTTTTTGAGTGTCATCGATGGTGCCAACACCCAAAAAACAATAATTTCGATTGTAAACATTTTAGACTAACACGATTGGAACTCATAATATTGTAATCGCGTGATTTTTAACTTTTTAATTTTCTTACCTCGGCGTTTCGACCATGTTACAACGGAAATTAAAAAGTTAAATATCCCGGAAAATACAAAATTATGACTTTTAATAATGTCCGTTCATATTCATATTCATTTATTCACTATTATCATGGTACAAAACATCGTTTTAAAATACGTCCGTTTCATTGCGGATTCCCCCTACCTACAGAACTCGTCTTGTTCAATTTTTCAATAGCAAAGTGAAATGCAGCGGCGAGAGCGGAAAACTACCCATTTTACAAAAGCAATGGATATTTTTCATTCGCTGTTCGTTTAGATAAGGTTTAGTTTATATTTCATAGTGTATATTTCACTAAGCTGGTTTGTTATAAAGTTCGTTGTAGAAAGCTTTTGCTTTTAAAATTGTATAGAGAAGTATTATATTTTTGTTTGCTTTGATATAAGAATAGAAATAAAATTCAGAAAAATTAGAAAATGAAAAATTCAAAACGTAGGGCATGGTCATGGCTGATTAGGACTTATGGCATAAACATATTTTTTCTAATATCTTTATCCAGGGAGGAAACAGTCGACTACGTTTGTAAAGTTTGTATGGAGAAAGGAGTAGGTAGACTGTCCCCTTAATGTTTAGAATTCTAAATTGTATTATAGAATATAATTATGTAAAACTTTGTGTTTCTTCACGCAACAAAATGTTGAACCGATTGCGATGATTACTTACTAAGTAGGTAAGTATGTAAATAGCTGGAATCTGTATGATATTATATATTATAGGTAGGTATGTATAAGTGGCAGTTAAGTTAACCCGTACATAATAGGTATCTACTAATTGTTATTACCTACGTTCACACGAAGGGTCAACTAACCAATTACAAAATTCTAAATCACGTAATATAACATTTCAAAGCCGAATCAAAATCAGTCAAATAATTACACAGCCTCTACCTACATCACGTCTTCTATCGGATTTTTCCTTTTATAATGACCCTTAAACATCTCATACACTCATAAAGCATTCGATCGTCTCTACGCCAAGTAAAATAGAGTATAATTTAGGCCTATAAAATTTTATTATACCACCAACCAATAAATAAGGTTTTATATTCTATAATAGGAAGTTTGGTTACAGTAGGTGTATCATTTATATGTCAAACTGATTTGAGTTACAAGAGCTTTGGTACTTATATTGGAATCGAACTAGTTTATTATAAGACTAGCTGTGTACTGCGGTTTTACCCGCTTACGTCCCGATCCTGCGGGATTATCGGGATCAAAAGTATCCTATGTTACTCTCCATTACTTAAACTATCATAATGCAAATTTTCATTCAAATCGGTCGCACAGTTTGACAGTGAAGAGGGAAAAAATAAATATCTACAAACTTTTATAGTGTGATATTTCCCGATCCCGTGGGAATCCTTTTTGGATGCCGACATTATATAAAGAACCTACTCTCCAAATTTTAGCTCTCTATTATCAGCGGTTTAGGCTGTGCGTTGCTCCTGCAGTCAGACAGGGGGCCATTTCCTGATATTAACATTGTCCAAAATATCATTACAATTGCAATAGAATACACTCAAAATTAAACTGTAACTTGCAACTGATTGCAAAGGTTTCAAAATTCATTATTGATCTAATCGGTAGTTCGTCATAATTCTCGTTATTTTGGTCAATTTATGAAATGGCCGTATTTGGCCCATAACAAATTAAGATTGTATAATAGAAAACAAAAGACGATCGAAGTCAAAACAAAAGACGATCGAATTTTAAAATTAAGTAGTATCTTGTACTATTTATGTATTCTGTGGTAGTATGAATATCCATGACAAAAACATATTAAGCTAATTAATAAGTCATTACAAAACAAAAGACGACCGAAAAAGAAGACGATCGCTAAAATAAGTCATATAAAAGAATATCCGAAAAATTCAGAAAACATGGCTACACTAACTAACCTATCGGATATTACTATACCTACAACTGTCCACATCGGCACTTAAATGATGTAATACCTACTTCCCTTAGACGTAGTAACTGCCACAGAATACACAACATCTACTATGTAGCAAGTATACCGAAATAGTCAGCCTGACACGGGAGATTCAACCCAAAGCTAAAGGAATAAAGTCTAATTTTAGTAAATCCGAAGTGGGAAGTAATTTGGCGCGTGATTGACTGACTTGTTCTCATTTTGAATAGGACTTGATTTATATTTGCAGCGCCTGCGCATGATTCGTTTAAAAACTGGGATGGAAACGTTGATCTCCACTTTAAGAGGAAAGTCTACCTACTCTTTTCTCCATACAAACATTACAAACGTAGTCGACTGTTTCCTCCCTGGATAAAGACATAAAACCTATATTAGCCATGCCATGATCTACTAGATCTTTTTAGGGTTCCGTACCCAAAGGGTAAAAACGGGACCCTATTACTGATACTTCGCTGTCTGTCAGTCTGTTTTTCATACTAAGATGTGATTTTTTTAAATTTCACGGGATCGGGACATACGCGGGCGAAACCGCGAGGCACAGCTAGTTTCTATAGGTATAGATACTGTCTAAAATAATAAATTACTAATTTTTGCGAAAAATGAGATCTAAGCTAAGCACCAAACTTTACTTTCACATGGTTATATTATTTAAGTATATTAAAACTATTTCTCTGGAAAAAAGTTATTTCTGGATCCTATAATCCTATCCTACGCAATACTATTGTGATTATTGTGAATTACGAATATGGATTTCAGTAGTTCTGAAATTCTATATTTACGTATTTTATTTCTAATTTTGTGTAAGTAATTCTTTTCTCTGGAGACTGAAATATGTACTGAAATAGGTATATTTAGAGGTTTACCCTTGGTTCATCTAACAACCTTTGATGTATTGTCACTTTGACGAATTTCAGTTACACTATTATCATGACAATATAATTATTCATATAATATACAGGGTGCTCCGAGGAGGGGGTATTAAGCCGAAAGGGGGTTGTTCTAGAGGTCTAGGCGAACAACTTTTGCTCTACATGTTTTGGAAATTCGAAGTAGTTTTCGAAAATTTTCAGTTTAAAGTTTGCATGAAAAACAGCTGTTTTTTAGAGTTTGAGGTCATTGGCCTTGAGGTGCCCTTTTATTTAGTTTGGACCACTACAATTTAAACATTAATTGCGTTTTTTTACAAAAACAGCTGTTTTTTTAGTGATACTAAAAAAAACTTTAAAATTTTCGAAAAAAAAGTTCGAATTTCCAAAAGTCGTAGAACAAAAGTTGTTCGCCTAGACCTCTAGAACAACCCCCTTTCGGCTTAATTACCCCTCGTCGAAACACCCTGTATGTGACATATGATATGACATAGGTATTATTATATTAAGAGGTCTAACAAATGTATTAAATCGTGCCTAGGCATCCGACTCAAAACTCAAAACATGTTTATTCATTTGGATATTCACAGAACACTTTGTCAGTAATCTAATGTGTCTTCAGAATGCGACCTCCAATAAGAAGAAGACACAGGAAACTCATGGGGTTTTTTTTTGCAGCGATCATCTGATTCATATTGTCGCATGTTTACTATTGAACAATAGTGGAACTGGAGCAATAATCGTCTTTTGTTTCAACTTCGATCGTCTTTTGCTTTGATCATTTCGACCTACTGCGTACACCGGAACCGGAAGTTGGGAACTACTCCAATTTAAAAAAAAAACAAAAATAAGTTATAAAATATGAAAAAAAAAACTACTTACGTGGGTACTGTGTTTATCTAAACAGTTAATTGGTGTTACCAGAGTGTTCACATTTGCGAAATTGCCGTTTATTTAGCGAAGTTACGTTGAAAACTCAAGGTTTAATAATTAAATTCAACTGTACCTAGCATTTAGTTATGCTTATAACTATGTAGTATTTACCCAAAGATAAGATAAAGAAATATTAATATTTAATCAACGATACACCTATATCTACCTACGGTACTGGAGAGGCGTGTCGATCATGCCTTCGGAACTTGATCGTTATAGTTCGTTCGTACCCATTTAGTTACATTGTAAATAGCGCTGGACTTTGATATTTACGACGCTTTCTTACTAGCAGTATTTGGCTGTGATATAACGCTATAGCGTGAAAAACAAAAGACGCACGAAATCGAAACATAACACGATCGATATTAAAACAAAAGACGATCGAAATAGAAACGCAACTCGATCGAAACGGAAACAAGAGACGATCGAAACAGAAACTTAAGACGATCGAAATGGAAACGAAAGACTATCGAAATTTAAACAAAACACGATCGAAACGGAAACAAAAGACGATCGAAATTGTAACATAACACGATCGAAACGGAAACAAAAATCAATCGCACCGAAAACAAAAGACGATTTGACCGACAAGGGACGATCAAAATCTTATGTCAATAATATTAACAACATTATCACTGAAACCCTACGTGATTACATTGAAATTGAACAATAGATGATTAAAATAAAAAGTTCGTCAAAATGATTATTACAGAAACGATAAGTCTAAAGCTGGGGTCCCACGGCCCGTTTTATCACAGGCCAGGCTAAGCCACGCCTCGCCTATCGAGGCCTGTGCGACTGATTTAAAATTGACGAAGTTAAAACGACTAAATTTCTAGGTATACAGATCGATTCTAACATGTCATGGACAACACAAGTGGAAAATGTAAACAATAGACTAAGACAAAACTCGTATGCACTGTTTCAACTTTCTAAAATAGCAAACAAAAATACAGTAATGACTGCATATCATGCTTATGCCGCTTCATCTATAAAATATGGCATCTTATGCTGGGGAAATTCAGTAAATGTAAAAGACGCACTTATAGCCCAGAAAAAATGTATACGAGCAATATGTAAAATAAAGAAAAGAGATACATGCAAAGACTCATTTAGGGAGCTAAAGGTCCTTACTATCCCCTCAGTGTATATTTATGAAGCTTCGGTTTGGGTAAGAACGAACCTGTCTAACTTTAAAACATTAAGTAAACGACAAAAACATAAGTTGAAAATTCCTATATGTAGACTGGTACTAGCGCAAAAAAGTATTTTTTATATGGGACCCATCATTTATAATAAACTACCGATTTCACTTAAAGAGCTACCATTTAATGAGTTCACAAATCAGTTAAAAGATTTTCTTATAGGCAAAGCCTACTATTCGATTGACGCGTTTTTAAACGAAAGATAAATTTGTACGCCAAATGGCAGATCACAGCGGACATCTTTTATTTTTTAATTGTATTTGACATCTTTCTTCGTATTATACCTGTGTATCATGAATGAATAAATGAATTGAATTGAATTGATTTTTGTCTCGTGCGACGACAGGCTTCATCGGACGCTACTGTTCCCACGGCCTGTCCGTCTGTTCTGGCGCGATCTGGCCTGATAAAACACGGGCCGTAAGACCCCAGCTTTAGATTAGTTAGTTTTTACTGTATGTTTCCGCAACTGGCCCTATAACTGGGCCTTTTTGCGTGACTTTTTAAGCTGTAGGTTTCCTCACCTTTTTCCTTCACCGTAAAAGCGATGTTAAAATATTTTTTCTTTCAAGAAAAAGTCGTTAGTGCGCAGTCGGCCAGGATTCGCCACTACGACCTTCGGAATGAAAGTCGCGGTATCTACCACTAAAGCAACACCGCTCTTAGCTTTAGACAGCCTTGTTTTGAAGTAATTGAATAAACGATAGTAAAAAAGCTCAAATAAAAAATAATTGCGCAAAACTACTAGATTAAAAATGTCTCTAAATAACCAGTACACGTGGACACCCACGCTCGTTCCATTCACAGATAGCTGTCGGCTACGTCTTGATAAAGATTGAAATATAAGTAGATAGTAGAGATGGGCCGAATATGATTTGAACCGAATACGAATTTCGGCCGAACTTCGGTTATTTTTACTACACCTTCTTGAGAAAGATAGGTCGAATCTTGTTTACGCGTTTAATTATAATAAATGATAAAATTGTTTATTTCCAGATAAAAAAGTCTATCCTAAAAACACTAATAAACTAAGGGCGTTACAAGCAAAAACTGTATCCGTAGAGACAGTGTTTTATAAAAAAGACTCGGGTGTCTGAGTAAGATTTAACTTGTGTTGTGGTGTGGGTGACGATAAGTAAATCTTATCTTGTGCTGTGTAAAATTGAATTATTGGTGCGTACACCTCGCCCGCAGTCCTAGCAACCCCGCGTTGGCCGCCGGCCGATCATTAACAAAAACGTCATCATCACGGACAGTTCACCACATCTATTTGTTATTCCAGGTTTCCAGCTATCTACATACCGAGTTTCATGGTAATCTGTTCAGCGATTTTTACGTGATTGAGTAACAAACATACATACCTACTTACTCACAAACTTTCAGCTTTATAATATTAGTAGGATAGTAGGCTTTAAAACAGCTAAGTTGTTTATTGTTTTGCTGGATATGGTCATGCATCATGCCGAATGTTCGGCATTTTAGCATAATTTCGGTCGAATACCGAAGTTCTGTTTAAACTGCCGAAGTTCGGTTAAACCGAATGTGAAACGAATTTCGGCCCATCCCTAGTAGATAGGTATTATGTATGTATGTATATGTCTCTTCAGGTTGCTACTATGCTTCTTTTTTAGGGTTCCGTACCCAAACGGTAAAAACAGGACCCTATTAGGTACTGAGGCTTCGCTGTCTGTCTGTCAGCATGTCCGTCTGGCACCAGGCTGTATCTCATGAACCGAAATAGCTAGACGGTTGAAATGTTCACAGAAGATGTATCCGCGCGGTGGCGGATAAACTGCTTGGTCCCTAGAAGGGTCGGTGTCAGGCTGGCCGCCGGCCGTACAAATGTTACCAAATCTATTGGCAGAACCTGCCATACCGGCAGGCAATCATCATTATCGTTTTTTTTGTGTGTACACACACAAACACATACAGCCGAAGTTGTAAACCTCCTTTTTGGCGGTCGGTTAAAAATAGGAACTATTTTCTCATTCACATGGATGTTTATGAAGTGCTGAAAAGGTTTTCCCTTAGTTCAATCAGCTAAGAGATCTCATTTACTTTGGTACACTTAGATGAAAACAAAAATAGCAGATACGGTATATTCTAACATTGCGTATTCGAAAAATGAGCTAGAAACACCTATACTTGCATTTTCATAACATTATGATTTGGAATTTATAAAATGAGCAAAAAGGCATTCTGATGGATTTCAAAATAAAAATCGCAATGTGACAGTACGGGCTCACGCGGCAACGGTTCGACATACGACTGAGGCTAGTGCGTCAGCTAGACGCAGTTTTATCGTCTCATTTTCGAGACTAGGTAACGTATCTGCTGTTTTTTGTTTTTATCTAAGTAGGTACATAGTATACCTTCCCCGGAAGTTAATTGACCTAGTGAGAGGCAATAGTTTTTAATATAAACAAGTGGTAGAGGTATTTTATTAGGTACATTTGGATTTACTTTTCAGTTACGTATGAGGAAAGTCTACCTACTCTGTCTCTATAGGTACAAACGTAGTCGACTGTTGCCTCCCTGGATAAAGGATTATGCCATAAAACGTATATCTGCCATGAACATGCCACTCTGCGTTGTGGGTATTTTCACATTTTAATTAGAATAGAAATAAAATTTCGTCCATTTTGAATATGAAAACAATCATAACGTAGGGGCATGGTCATGGCTGATAATATGGCTTAAACATATTTTTTCTAATGTCTTTAACCTCATTAAGCTATTGCATAGCTTTTATCGCGGGCTTTGAGCTTTGAATGAAAAAAAAATCGTAACGAAAAAAACCTAACTCCCCCCACTCCGCCTACCATGTTGCCATGGTTACCATGTAGCTCGGTAACCATGGCAACGTGGTACACAGGGCAACATGGTACAAAATAAAAAAATAATTATAATAGTTGATAAAAAAAATTATGCAATAGCTTTATCGCGACAGTCCCCGAGTGCCACACTTTTTTTTTCTTTGTTACACCTAAAAACGAAAATTGTCATTTAAATATTTTATCTTTAGATAGGTAGTTAGTTAATAGACAAAGAAAAAGACCCAATTTCTTACATTTATATGACATCAATAAGATTACAATTTCCAAAAAATCCAAGATATAGGGATTTTTTCAAATTTATCGATAGATTTATCATTTCGACGTGAATGCATCAATATTTATAGTTCAGAATTTCGTCCAATATAGATGAATAAAAATAAATCACGTTTGTCGTACTGGAACCCTACTTATATATTTATTTGTTGTTATAGCGGCAACAAATATATTATATCACCTGTAAAAATTTTAACTGTTCATCTAGCTATCACGGTTCATGAAATCGTGAATGGATCTCGTATTTACCTACCCTTTATGTACCCGTACCTACCTATGGAACCCAATTTTATTTAAATTTCAAGTTTTATTCGCTTTGTGTTGATTGATTGAAAATAAACCGGAAAAAATACCCTTGATTTTTAAAGTGTTTCCTTGGCAGAAAAAAAAAAAACCTGTCCTGTCTGGTGGAAAATTTCGAAACGAAATTTTTTAAAGACATAGAGAAATGAGTTTAATTTCAATCCAAAAACATAGGTAGCGAAAACAGAAAAAACAATCTACCTAAGCTCATTTTCCTAAAACACTGCATAAATAATTTACTTACAAACACGCAATTGCAATCCACGTGTGTACAAAAGTACCAAATAAGGTGTACCCAGAAAAATAAAATAGCAGCCCAACGAAATTCCTCAAGACAGTTGCATCAGCGCTTCTGATTGGTCGACACGAGTGGTGTGGCATCGCCTATGTCACGCGACCGTCACATGCCCTTGCCTATTTGTCTGTCACTTCATTTCTAACTGCGCCTGCGTCTATAGTACCACTCGGAAAAAAAGTCTCCCGGCGAGCGTACTTAGTGCTTATTCTACTATTAGATTATTTACTACTATACTATATTTTATATTGTAATTTAGTGTACACGAGTACCAAATAGGTGTACCCAGAAAAATAAAGTACCAGCCCAACGAAATTCCTCAACATAGTTGCATCAGCGCATCTGATTGGTCGATACGAGTGGTGTGGCATCGCCTATGTCACGCGACCGTCACATGCCCTTGCCTATTTTTTGTCTGTCACTTCATTTCTAACTGCGCCTGCGTCTATACCAGCACCACAAGGTACGAGCCGGAGCGAGGGTCGCCTGTCCTGTCTTGCAATCTACGACCTATTTAAACTATATTATACTAAACAAATACTAAATACGACTATACTATACTATTACTACTAAATTACTAATATTATAAACGCGAAAGTTTGCAAGTATGTATGTATGTCTGTATGTGACATTGTTACTCCTTCACGCAAAAACTTGGAATATATATATAGATTGAGACCTAGATTAACACATAGGCTCTATCCCGATATTCCCGCGGGATCAGGACTTACGCGGGTCAAACCGGCGGGCGGGGTGCAGCAATATACTGATCTAGTAAAACAAGGCCTCACTTTTTCAAATTCAAATTTTGAAGGGTTGTTTTTATTTTTGGAAACGTAGTGCTTAACTAAAATGCCATTTCATTTTACTAGCTACAACGATCTCCTGTACTTTTTCCCTAAATAAGATAATAAAAAAAGAAATAAAAAACAGAAAAGAAATAATCTTTAGTTTGAAGAACTAATTTCACGCGCGACTTCTTTCGTAGAAAGTACTATAACTGCGTTTTGTTGAATGTACACTCAGACAAAGTTACCCGTGCAGAGAGCAGTGGCGCTAGTTTACATAGAAACTACTATTTTCTCTAAGTCAATCTTTAGTTCTGTTTTTGTCCGTATGAATAGGTAAGTTGGTGGTGGAGCTGATGCAATATCGACGTCATATTAGTGAGTGTCGAAGGAAGTACAAATTTGGCGCCAATCGATTGTCACCGTTTTTTTTAAATTTCGTGGAAAGAGGGTCAAGGGAAAGGATGGTATAATGAATAGGAAAGATAAATTTATTTTATTTTTGAATGCCTTTAAAAAAATGGGTTAATGTTCAAAATTCGGCCAGTTTTATAATGTTTTTTTTTCTTATTTTAGGTGAATGAAGATAAGGATAACTCAACTCAACTCAAAATTATTTATTCATTTAGAACGTATATTATACACACATAGTACGTACGTTTTGAAACGTCGAGATTTTATTTTACCGATTACATCTTTAGAGTAATGAGCAAGATAGCTCCTCAATCATCAGTTATCTCTGTTAGGTAAGAATTGGTGGAGTATCTGGAATCACTTTCTCATCATGAAACTCCTCAACAGACAAACTTTCGGGGTTCAATTTGAAGAATTTTTAGTAAAACAAAATGTAGGTACGAAAAAAGAAAAATAACTTGAAAAAGGAGACAAAATTAAAATTAAAATCTACTTATACCATGCCTACGTTAAACAACTACTAATAGGTAATTATTTTCTTTTTTTAAAGTTTTTTTTTAACGTTGAATGACGCGACTCGAATTTTATCAATAAAATGACTAAACTGTGGCTAAGTATTTTAAAAATTACAAACTACGGCATTAGCTTTCAGTATTTTTTGACAATTATTTTATTTAACAGTAAGATGTACACACCAAAATACACTTTTAAAAAGCTTCAAATTTATTAGTAACCAATGATGTGGTATCGAAACTCGCCCTTCGATGACAATAAACTACAAAAAAAACCTCATGGTCACAAGGCGAAATAATTATTTTATTACAAATAGGTACAAAATACGTAACTAATTAGATTTAAAATAAATCAAGAATGAACTTACCAATTTTGTACTAAAGATTCAGTCAGTTTATCTTATCTGTAACACTACACTTATCTTTAAAAAGTCACTATCACTTTTAAACAAATTGTGTCAAATCTGTGTCACTTCAAAATTAGAAGTGAGCGTTAGAACTTTTTAAATAATTTAGCGACGAATTCAATAATTTAAATTTCGTACGAAAACTTTTATTTTTGTATTCGACCAGTGTTCTTTACTTGTATTTCATTTTATTTTTTTACGTGGAACTATTTCTGAGCGAAGAATTCAATTTAAATTTCGAACGAAAACTTTCCGAATCCGACCAGTGTTCTTTATTTGAATTTAATTATTCTTGGGAGATTTTTTTTCTGAAAATATACTTTTTTCTTTTTTTCGCGTGTTAAGGGCGCGTGCACACGGTAAGTCCTCTATGACATTAGGTATAAGTAATACTGGAGGTCTGTGTAGGGCGGATTATTACTTTTATACTTACAATCGCATGACTCATATGGCGCAGAGGTTGTCAAACTTTAATTCTACCGTTTTTTTTTAAAGAATAAATAAATACATTTTGCAGAACGTTGCAGAAGTGATCTAGGCCGAAATTAAGCGACTAGGCTTGTATTATGGGTACTTACTAGACAACGAATGTATGTATGGCATAATTATACTTTTTTAATATATACCTACATATCTTACGTATAGAAAACACCCAGAACTAGAAAAAAAACATTTATGGTCAACATAAATACTTGGCCCGGCGGGAATTGAACCCGCAACCTTCTGTGTCACAGTCAGGTATTTACCCCACACGCCAGAGAGCATTAGTTATAAAAACATTGACATTTTCAAAAGGTACTTAATAAAACTAAAATTTTACAAGAATTTTATGAAAATTGACATTTTGACAATTTTTTTATGGAAGATAGGGTTGTAGTTCAAGATGGCGCGCGATGATAAGGTCTACGACGTAGCATGCTTAGAAAGCAACCTATTTACACTCCCAAGGTTGTAGTTAAGGGGGATTATCGACGCGGGCAGTGAGTTCCATTTCATACCAGAAATGTGAATGTGTCGCTTTTTGTACGCGAAAATTACGCGCACCTTGAATAGAGATGAAGATTGTTAGTACTTATTTATTCCTCGTTGTTTGGTAATTTCTTTATATTTTCTGTCTATGGATAGAGGAGCTAGAGAAAGTGATTTTTTGCCCAACAAATTATCGGTCACCCATCCAAGTAAGGGTCCGTAATTTTTATGCGAAAAACATATGCTCGATTCATGGATGATCGACTGAACGATTGTTCGAATGGACTTTAGTGCGAAACTACATTTTGCCGAAAATCGCTACATCGAAAATTTATTGATCGAGGGACTGCTTTTTCGAAAGTTGATACAAATGTTGTCATTAAGACCAAAATGTTGCCTATCTAAAACGTTCAACAACTGTGAAGTCTTAAATCTCTATGTATCGGAAACCATTGACCTCATCCATATTTAAAATAATTAATAACAAGTTACAAACATGTACACCTATTTATTTATATGTTGTCTAAAATCAATAAAAAAAAAATACAGTTAAAAATAAATTTAAAAAAGTATTTAATACAAATAACTGCAAATAGTATTTAATAACGGAATATTTATCTTGTTTAATATTTTACCAGAATTACACAGATTACTCGTCTATTGCGTTCGTTATTGCGATGTACAATAACGTAACGCCCGCGCCGTAGGCGAGTTATGGTCCGTTCACACAGACCGGCTCGGAGAGGAGGGCAGATTTTTATGACATTTAAAACAGAGTTTTGTATTATTGTAAGGGTTTGCTCTCAAGCAATCTCAATAATAAAAGAAGTGACATGTAAAAATAAACATTATTACAATAGTTCAAAACTCTGTTTAAAAAGCATAAAAAATCGACTCTCTTCAAACCGGTCTGTGTGAACGGACCCTTAGGGAGGAGACACTTTTAAGGATATGGCAGTGTTTGTGGACGTATTAGTTACATTCCTAAAACTACCTATTGATGTAAATTTCACAATTTCAGCTTCACAGTTGTTGAACGTTTTAGATAGGCAACATTTTGGTGTTAATGACAACATTTGTATCAACTTTCGAAAAAGCAGTCCCTCGATCAATAAATTTTCGATAAATTGTTCATTCGATGTAGCGATTTTCGGCAAAATGTTGTTTCGCACTAAAGTCCATTCGAACAATCGTTCAGTCGATCATCCATGAATCGAGCATATGTTTTTCGCATAAAAATTACGGACCCTCCAAGTAATGACCACGCCAAGCGTTGCTTAACCCGCACGAACATTCAAGATCGGCAGGTACAGCTAGACCAATGAGCTCCTAACGATAACCATATGATAAATAACGACTACCGACCTACCTAGTGTTAGAGTTTTCAGGTCGTCCTAAGGCCCAACGAAACGTCCTACCCTGCTATCAGAGATAACAATCGGGATTAATTATGATTGCTTAATGTGCCTTTTGCAGCTCGGGAAAGATGTAAAAAAGGCCGGATGAAACAATTTGTGAAATTTAGAGAGTGTGTTCTTTGTTATGTGTAAAAATACAGTAAGGATTTTTCGGAATTTCAAAACTCATTACTAAATCAAAAATTAAAATTCCTCAATGAAATGACATAATATCCGCTTTGTTCAAATTATACAGTTAACGTTTGAACCCTCGAGGTACATTGTCAAGGTCCTGTAAATTATCGAGGCCCTTATCCCAGAAACTCATTTGTCTTTATTACAAATCGAAGTCTAAGAGTAAACCACGGTTTAACGTCAGGTTACTCAAACCGAAAATGTCTTTAATTTCAATTAAATAGTATAATTTCTTTAAAATCTATACTAAGACCATTCAAAAGTATCTAAAACTGCTTCCGAATAGGTTTGAAACTACTACACTGAATTCGAAAAAAAACACCAATAGAAAGCTACTTTATCGCGGAGTAACATAAGCTACTTTTAATCCCGATATTCCCACGGGATCGGGACTTACGCGGGTGAAACCACGGGACGCACGCCGTCACTTTAATTTAAAACAAAATCCCCTTGCCGGAGTTCTTTGACTAGACTTACACTTAAGAGGACAGTCTACCTACTCTTTCTCCATACAAACGTAGTCGAACGTATGTTTATGCCATAAAACCTATATCTGCCATGACCATGCCCCTACGTTTTGTTTTTTTTTCATTTTTTAATTTAGAATAAAAATTAAATTCAGAAAAAATAAATAATAAAAAAATCATAACGTCCCCCCTACCTCATGGTCGTTGTTGATATAGTAGGACTTATGGCATAAACATATTTTTTCTACTATCTTTATCTAGGGAGGAAACAGTCGACTACGTTTGTAAAGTTTGTATGGAGAAAAGAGTAGATAGACTGTTCCCTTAAACCTCTATTTCTAATAAAAGGGACTTAGAAAACGTCAAAATTAAAATTCCTCGATCGAAAAGACGTAATATCCGCTTTGTTCAATTAAACAGTTAAAGTTTTGAACCCTCGAGGTTCATTGCCAAGGTTATGCCCGTCACGGCTCATTTGCTCATTCCACGTCAGTCGGATGCCCTGCTTTAAACCATTAAGATCGCTGATAGGATTGTGTGAGCGGGTTATTCTCAATCGCTTCTACTTTATTGTTCTCATAGACATATTTTTTTATTTTTTTTAAGATAATGCACCTCACCTTTAATCATTCGTGTGATCCTCTCCATAGCGAGGTTGTCTGAACGACACCACTCTCAGTGGTAAGGCCGCCTATTGTGCCACTATAGATTAAGATTTTTTCGTACCTACTTTATTTTAGTGTAATTTATTTTTGGTGAGAACAATAAAGCGTTCTATCTATCTATCTATCTTTGAAATGAAATGAAAAATGAAAATGAAAAAAAATTATTAACCAATAAAACCTAGTTACAAATAAACGATTTACAGCTAGACACACTAGACATAGTCTGTGTGGTGAGGTGCCAGTTTTTTTTATTTTTAAACTTATTTTTAAACAACTTTACTAAAGGAATCCTACTAATATTATAAAGCTGAAAGTTTATGAGTATGTATGTGTGGGTGTGTTTGTTTGTTACTCAATCACGTAAAAACCGCTCAACCGATTAGCATGAAATTCGTTATGTAGATAGCTGGAGACCTGGAATAACACATAAGCTACTATTTATCCCGATAATCCAGCGGGATCGCGATTTACGCGTGTGAAGCGGGGTGCAGCTAGTAACAAATGAAAATAAATATTTTACTTTTAGTTTTATTTTTCTTCTGTTTTCGCGATGTTGGATCTCCTTCAGGATCTGTAATGATCTCAAAACGTCGGGCATTGATAAAATAGGTACTAAAAATAAGAAAATCAAAGTGATTTAAACCCAATTATGAGTTTGAACCATAATAACATCACTTTCTTGTCCGTCTGTCCGTCTGTGTGTAACCACCGATTTACCCAGAAACGGGTGATCCTAATTTTTCAATAAATAGATAAGTTCCCAGAAGGGACCAAATAAATAGATAAATAGACTTAAAAATATTAATTAATTAAGTTAATAGGTACATTTCCAGGGGTTTCCTTGATGCTAAATATGTAACGATTAAACATGGAAATCATTCGATTGTATAATAATATTAATAATCAAATTAATCCTCAATACGCGATAAATTTGTGATTAAAACTAATTACGCAACTGATAATAAATATAGCACATTTAAAACCACGTGTATATTTTACTAGCTGCGTCCCGCGGTTTCACCCGCGTAAGTCCCGATCCCGTGGGAAAATCAAAATCAAAAGTAGCCTATAGCCTTCCTCAATAAATGAACTATCCAACACTGAAAGATTTTTTCAAATCGGATCAGCAGCTCCTGAGATTTAAAGCGCGTTCAAATAAACATACAAACTCTTCAGCTTTATAATATTGCATGTAAGATAAGATAGATGACAAACTAGCTGCTCGGCGAGGTTTGACCCGCGTAAGTCCCGATCCCGCCAGATAATCGGGATCAAAAGTAACCTATGTGTTAATCCAGATCTCCAGCTACCTGCGTACCAAGTTTCATAGCAATCGGTTGAGTAGTTTTTACGTGATTGAGAGACAACTAAACTCTCGCACTTTTAATATTACTTAGTATGAATACATTATAATTTTATGCGAAATTAAAACTTATCATTATTATAATATTTAACCTTAATTTTTATTAGAGTTTTAAATAGAACTTAATTTTTTTATTTTTTTTCTATTTAAAATCTACATAATATTTTACACGCTTTCAAATTAGTCTAATTTTAGATGATTACTACGTCGGAGAATTGACCGTTATAGAAAAATATAGGTACTTTATTTGGTCAAGAATTTCGTATAATTATATAATAATTTCTACATGAAGGAGTTTCAATAATAAATTATTAAGTCTTAAAATTTATATGCTCACTAATATTTTTTTAGATATTTGTTTCGAGATAGAAAAACTTTAATCATAAGCCCCCTTACTTATAAAAGATGATTAACACCTGCATAAACTACGTATCGTTAGTCTTTTACTGTGACATGAAGTTTCAAAGTTGACAGACAGAGACAAACGTTACATAACTAAGTAAATAAATAAATAAATTCTGTGAACAACACACAGCGCCATCTAGCCCCGTGGTAAGCGACTAAGCTTGTGTTACGGTGACTAGACAACGGATATAATACTTATATTTATTTTTCTTTTGTAAATACATACATATTATACATAGAAGGACACCCAGACCAGACACAAATATTTATTTTTAAGCATAAATACTTGCACCCGGCGGGAATCGAACCCGCAACCTCCTGCATTGCAGTCGCGCTCTCGCACGACGCGCCACAGAGGTCGTCAAAATCATCAGTCATATGTTAATTATCGTTTATAAGTAAGGGATACGCAATTAAGAACCTACGCATAGAATTTAATAAATATTATCTGTACGTACTTAATTTGATATCAATAATTTGGGGTTTTACGGGACCCCGGGCTCCCGAGAGGGATGCAACACCGGGAACATCTCTCAGATAAGAAGAAAAATATAATTAATTTATTGACAGGTAATAATAGCTTCGGAGCGTTTGGGCATCACCCAGTTCAAAGTTTTTATTTTTTACAAATTAATTATTTTCTTACCTCGATGTTTCAACCATGTTACAATAGTCTTCGTCGCGTGGGTCTGTAATAGGGGTCCCGTTCCGTCGGATACGGAACCCTAAAAACAAACAGCGAGACAAAGATCAATACGCGAATAAGACGCGGGAAAAATTTTAAATTATGAAAATCGTATTAGTTTAAAAAATTAAATAATTTGATTTATTTGAAGAAGTGTTTTTCAAGAATTGCACCCGACAGGGTGCAATCCATACACAATCCAAGTGTAGGAAACACTTTAAAAAATTAAAAAATCATTAAATAATTTTGCAAACAAAACTTTGAGAATCTCAACAAAAAAGAATTAAAATCAAACACAGGTGTTCAATTTGAACAAGTTTTTTGTTCTAAAAAAAGACCCAACATTTTAAATCATTGAAAATTTGACAGCACTGTCATTATACTAATCAAAATCGTGTTAGAGATTCATTCCTTAGTAATTTACGACCTCAAAAACTGCAAAGAAAAACCAACTCTAAGGAGGTAAAATTTGGCCAATACTCTTTATTCTTCCATCTCTCTTTATCATGAAGCTGTATTACACAAGTGGGAAAGAGAAATACGAACAGCTTGCGAATTCAATAAGAGTGATGTTTGTTTGTTTATTTTAAAAAATATATTTAATTTATGACTCAATTATAAGTAGGGTTATGTTAGTAGTCATTTCAATTTTTGTTTTAAGTTTTTTTTTTGGGATTACCTCATTGACGATAGGTCGTTAAATATAGGACCTAAATATAGCACTTTGAGTACATTATTAGGGTGTAAAATAGGCAAGTTTCACTGGGTAATTCTTGCATGCAACTTGCGTAAATACAGGTTTGAAACCTGCAAGTTTATGTATCTTACTAATATGCAAGTTGCCCAAGCAACTTGAATGGGAAAAATGACGTTACGTGCTGCGTGCATTTTTGTAATTCTTCTTCTTTTCGTAAAGTGGTGTGTCTCACTTAGTGTTAGAGTTGTCAGGTCGTCCTAAGGCCTTTAATTTGACCTAACAACTGGGGCCATAACTCCTTAACGTGCCGCGCGAAGCACGCAAGAGCACGAGAAAATTATTTTTGCCACACACATTATCGGTCACCCATGACCGTTCAAGATCGGTAGGTACATCTAGACCCGTGGTCGTCAAACTGCGGCCCGCGGGCCGCATGCGGCCCGCCTCCGATTATTGTGCGGCCCGCGACAAAACACATTATATCAATAGTTAACTAAGTAAAGTTTTGGGATTTTTACGCGAATTTGTATGTGTATGCTGAAGGCACTCGAGCTCGCACTGACAATATACTTGATACAAGGACAATAAAGCTACATACATAATTAAGCTAAACCCGCGCTCGTGAGATAAAAGTAGGTACTGTAGTTACTAATAATAATTTAGTTACGCTACATAAAAAATATCAAAACAGATTTGATTTTTTAAAAACCACCTAGCCACTAAAAACGTTTACCTACAAGACTGCGCACAATTTGTGTTAACGTTATTTTCTTGGACTTATTATCTCTGTGATACTTAATTTTCAAAAATAAGCTTCTTGAAAAACAAATACCGCAAACATCTTTCAACTAATTTGGAAGACACAATGAGGATTGCATGCATCCACAGATGTCGATATATACAAGCAATAATAAAAAAGTTCAACGACATAATTCTTAAATTATAAATATGTTATTTTGTTTTAAAACATGTTACAATAAATTTCTTTTTCTAATATTATTCTAAAAAAAGCCGACTTCAAAAACGAAAAAATAATAAAAAACCGTAAAATAACGCCTGAAGTTTGAAGTGGTGCAGTTTTACGTTGGATTTGTTTATAATTCATCTGCCCGGCTACAGACTTTACGGGTTTTTTTTAGCGAATTTCTATTATTTTTCTTCGTATTTGAAGTTAGTTTTTAATTTAATTAAATTATTTTTTATTTCATCAGTTATAGCGCATATCTACTGAAATTAAAGCCTTTTGATCGAAAGTGAAATATTAACTGGATTTTGAGGACCAAACTCGTTCGGTTCGATATCCGAAGATCAGATCAGGTCAGATCCATTTCGGGCCCATTTTGGAGCTTCCCACCTTGCAATAAAAAAAAAATCATCTCAATCTGTCAAGCTTTCTAAAAGTAATCGGTGAACAACATCCCAAAAAAAGATACGCGACGGATTGAGAACCTCCTCGTTTTTTTTAAGGCGGTTAAAAATATGTGTGATTTTGTTTTCAATTTACTTAGGGCGAAATAAATAACAGAATTAACCGAATGCGTATCAGTAGGCAAACGCCCTTACTCTGCGGCCCAGTGCTGATACCCACATTGTCCTGTGTGGCCCTTGGCCATAATAGTGTGACGACCGCTGATCTAGACCATTGAGCTCCTCAATATAATTTACGTACCTACCTAAATGATTCTTAAGAGGGCAGTCTACCTACTCTTCTTTAAATACAAACTTTAAAAACGTAGTAGACTGTTTCCTCCCTGGAAACATATATTATAAAAAAATATGTTTATTTTAGAATTCCTATATCAGCCATGACCATGCCCCTACGGTTTGATTTTTTTCATTTTCTATTTTATCTTAATTTTATTTCTATTCTAATTAGAAAATGAAAAAAAAAAAAAAAAAACGTAGGGACATAGTCATGGCAGATATAGGTTTTATGGCATAAACATATTTGCTCTAATGTCCTTATCCAGGAAGGAAACAGTCGACAACGTTTGTATGGAGAAAGAGTAGGTAGACTATTCTCTCACTGGGTAAGTCTTGCATGCAACTTGCGCGTAAATACAGGTTTGACACCTGCAAGTTTATGTACGTGTATGCAGGTTGCAAAAGCAACCTGACTGTCACCAGGCTGTATCTCATAAACCGTGGTAGCAAGACGGTTGAAATTTTCACAGATGATGTATATCTGTAGCCGCTATCACAACAAACAAAATAAAACAAATATTTAATTTATCATGATTTTCTCCTTTTATAAATTTACACTTTAGCAATAAAAAATACAGTAGGTAAATTGAGCAAACATACATACATTTGCATTTTCATCAATCGACATTTTATTAAGACAATTCCAAGAAAAACCTACCTATTACTAACAAATAAAAATAAATTAAAAAAAACCACGAACATAACTCACGGCTAACGATTACGTAACTAATCGCCAAGAAAGTATGACTCACTGCGCAAGAGCACGACGGAAAAAGGAAAAAAAACATGGCCGCCGCAAAAAGAGCGGGGAAAAAAGTGACAGGTGTGACGTTTGAAGGTCACGATGAAAGTACCTATTTTGTGAGGATTAGGGTTCCTTTAGATATCATTGAAAAACCCTTTGATCAACATTTTAAAGATGGGTAGTTAGTTACGTAGTAGTCGACATAATCCGAAGGTTGTTTTTAAGCTATTGCATAGCTTTTATCGCGGGCTTAGAGCGCGGCGACCGAATCAAGAAATTCCGTAACGAAAATGAAACCTAACCCCCCACTCCGCCAACCATGTTGCCATGGTTACCATGTAGCTCGGCCGATCGAACCATGGCAACATGGTACAAAATAAATTATAATTGCATAAGTTGATAGTAAATGCTATGCAATAGCTTTACCGCGGCAGTCTCCGAGTGACACACGTTTTTTTTATTATATTCATTTCATGAAGTTTCATAAATTTTCAATTATTTCAATTTTTATCGCGAGTGGCTACTTTTCTTTCTTTACTTAGTGGATCGAGACTTACGCAAGTAAAACCGCGGGGTTTTGCTAGTCTATATTTATAAAAGGCTTTTTCCTGACTGACTGACTGACTGATAGATGATAGATCAACGCACAGCCTAAACCACTGATACAAGGGAACTGAAATTTGGAGAACGTGTTCTTTAATTAAATAAAAAATAAAATAAATAAATTCTGTGAACAACACACAGCGCCATCTAGCCCTAGCTTAGCGTGGTAAGCGACTAAGCTTGTGTTACGGTGACTAGACAACGGATATAATACTTATATTTATTTTTCTTTTGTAAATACATACATATTATACATAGAGGGACACCCAGACCAGACACAAATATTTATTCTATAAGCATAAATACTTGCATCCGGCGGGAATCGAACCCGCAACCTTCTGCATTGCAGTCGCGCTTTCGCACGACGCGCCACAGAGGTCGTCAATTATGTACCTACTTTCGAAAAATCCTTTTTTATCGGATGCCATCCGATAACCGAATTTTCGAAATTCCAACGAAATCGGGACTTACGCGGGTGAAACTAGCTATTGCAGCTAGTTATCATAAAAAGTAATACCTATTCTACGGAACCCTGTCTCTCTAAATATTCAGCAAATGAAACAAAAAACCGCCACGAACGATAGCATTTCTTTCGAGCAAGGTGACTGCAGAAAAAAAAAGAAACAAAAGAATGTAGCCAGAAGGAAGATTATGACGTAAGCCATTTCGGAGAACCAAATCGTGACCTTATTATGAGTAAAATTTTGGGGCTGTCTGTTTGTCTTTCTTTCTTTTCGTATAGTCATAGTATAGAAAAGTCCGATTATGTCGGAATCATAGTATGCTTGTTAAATCAAGGGTACCCAAACTTATTTTGTCTACCGCCTACTTTGACAATAAATTATTTTTTAGCGCAACCCTTTTTTCACCTAGGTACTTAAAAACGACTATACTAGCGGGGATTAAACTACTTTCGTTTCGAAACAGAGCGACCTATTGACATGATGTTTATTTTATTTATTCAATTAAACAGGACAGATATGAGAGAAATATCGAACAGAGTTAATTTGAGCAATTTCTTAATTAATATTGGTTGATGTTCATATGTTGTAGTTGAGAGCCGAGAGCCCAGTCGGTGTCTAAGAGTCCTTCTAGGTAGATACAATTACAAATCGCCCCCTTAGCCTCTACACAACGCCCACATTTTTTTCTGGGTCTCTTACCGCCCTTTAGGCCTGCAGCGCCCACAAGGGGGCGTTATCGCCCACTTTGGGAATCCCTAGTAACTAGTCTAGAAAGTAAGTCCCAAAAAACTTATTTAAAACATAGGTAGGTACCATTGTTAAGTTTGACGTCTTCTTCCGAATGGTATGCGAATCCACCCGCGACATGACTTTTAACATAACTTTAGAACAATTTCCTATTAAATCTTCATTGGCCCATATTTCCGAAACGTGTCAATTTTGGGACATCATGTAATAGAATATTTTTTGTTTGTTTAAGAGGAGTATATACGCCAACGACCTTGAAACTGAAAATCCCTGTCGGGCTCATCGAAAATTGTTGATTATTTCATGACGGAATAACGTAGAACTTTTTTTTGTGCACAGATTGTAGGTGACATTGTTTCCTACATTTTGGTGTAGTTTTAAAACAAGAACCTCCTATTGGTGCAAAGCCTATCCAAATTTTAGACAAAAAATGTCTGATTTGGCTAAAATGTCGATAGGCTTCAATACGTTTTGACATATTTATATGGCAACTGCACTAAAATATCGGAAACAATGTCGCCTACAATCTGTACACAAAAAAAAGTTCTACGACATTCCATCATGAAATAATCAACAATTTTCGATGCGCCTGACATGGATTTTCAGTTTTTCAGAATAAGGCCCTTAAATCTCCTCTATCTAAATTTGTAGGTTTCATCGTGCGACAAGAGATCGAAAAAAAATCAAGTTGGCGTGTGTTAACTATGCCAGCGACTTAATAGGTCCTTTCTTACTCTAACTTAATAGGACTTAATAGAGCGGTGTTGGTCTAGTGGTAGATACCTCGACTTGCATTCCGAGAGTCGTGGGTTCGAATCCAGGCCGACCGCGCACCAATGTCTTTTTCTTTAAGAAAAAGGTATGTGCGCTAATAACATCGCTCTTACGGTGAAGGAAAACATCGTGAGGAAACCAACATGTCCTAGGACTCACCACGGTCCGAAGACATGAGATATTCAGTGTTTTCTATGTATCATATGTAGTATATCCGTTGTCTAGTACCCATAGTACAAGCCTAGTGCTTAGTTTGGGGCTAGATTGCGCTGTGTGCTGTGTGTAACGTCGTGCATTATGTCGTCGTCGTGCATTTCTGAAAACTATGTTTTTTAGAATATCTTTTTAGAAAAAGACAAATGAGCAACTCAACTGTGTTTAGTTGTGGATTCGAACCCTGTCACGGGACGATTTTTGGTGATGTATATCTCCTTGTAAATAAAATATAGTTATTGTTCGGATATCCACCGTGTAAAAAAATCTAAGACAGGCTGTTCTGAGAACGAAAATTTAAGCCGAAAATCCGAAATTTAAGTCTAGGCGAACCACTTTTGTTCTAAGGCTTTTGAAAATTCACACATTCTAGTAGAAGGCTATAGTAAAATACAAAATTCCATGAATAATATACAGAGTATTCCATTGACTGATGTAAGTCGAAATGGGGTTGTTCTAGAGGTCTAGGCGAGCAACTTTTGTTCTACGACTTGAGCCTTGAGCAATGAAAGTAAGAAATATACAGACAAAGACATTTTTCGGTTTGAATTGCGTGGTGTTTATTACTTTTAGCGTCAATCCTGATGAAGAGACCTGTAAAGGTCTCAAAACGTTGACCGTTGAAACAATGCTAAAAGTAATAAACACCACGCGATTCAAACCGAAAAATGTCTTTAATTTCAACACAACATCGCGAAAACAGAAGAAAAATCTAAGTAAGTATATAAAAGACAATCCAACCCACAGGCAACCACTAGTCAAAACAGCTTGGTCTTGACCTTGAATCTTTTACTTTTTGCCAGTTGATGGTAACTTGACACTCTCTGTGCAAAAAGATAACCAAAAAAAATGTGCAAATCACGACTGCTAGGTAGGTATCTATAATATCAACCTTTTTATTTAAAAACTAGCTGCTCCTCGCCGTTTCTACCGTATAAGGCTACCTTTTTATTACGAACCGATTCCAAGGGTTAAGCAACGCTTGGTATGGTCATTACTTGGATGGGTGACCGATAATTAGTGTGACAAAAATCACTTTCTAAAGCTCCTAAGTATATTTCGCAAGGCACGTTAAGCAGTTGTTATCTCAGATAGCAGTCGTTAGGTCAAGTTAGAGGCCTAACTTGACCTAACGACCTAAGTTAGATGCACGCAGCACCTGACATCATTTTCCCTATCAAGTTGGTTACGCAACTTGCATATTGGTATGATACATAAACTTGCAGGTGTCACTTACAAAAACAAAAAAAACCCGGACGAATTTCGAACCTCCTCCTTTTTTGTAAGTCGGTTAAAAGCACCTAGCAGTAGGCTAAGATGTAAAGTTATGGAAACCAGTGACGCCGATCGCAAAGAACTGGGTCAGTATATTGCATTTCAAAGGGAATTCTGCATTTACGTCAATATCACGTGACGTGAATAATGACTGAGTAAGCTGTGGTGCTCAGAACAAATTCTTGAGCAAACCCTAACCATAGAGAAAGATGGGTGCCGTCAAACAACGTGAAATAAATGGCGAATGCGCAGAAGTAAATTTTTCATAGAAGTCGCATGTAAATTTACTGGGCGAACTTACCACTGTCACGTCAGTATTTTTCAAGATGTTTGCCGGCACCTGTATCTTATAGTGTGCAAGCTTACCTGTTTTTTGAATCATGTGTCAAATTTCCTACAAAAACAACGTATGTCACGTTTCCTACAACTTATGTGACGTTTCCTACAACATATGAGACTTTTCTACAATTTATGTGACCTTTCATACAACTTATTTGACCTTTCCTGCAACTTGTTTGACCTTTCCTACAACTTATCTGACCTTTCCTACAACTTATCTGGCCTTTTCTACAACTTATGTGAGCTTCCCACAACTGATGTGACCTTTCCTACAATTTATGTGTCCTTTCCTTACAACTTATGTAACCGGTCCCGGGAACCCAATTGTATGAAAGATGGTCAACTGAAAGAATGCTCCAAGGAGCCAACTACCAGGTAAACTGGTACGCCCTAACTCTCGAAAGGTAAGATCATTCTAAATCTACTGGAATTATTATTTGATTTTCCCAGTAGATCCGTTATCCGATTCCTTTCTAAACTATGAATCTACTGGGAAAGAAAACTCACTAGATGCACTCGAGAAAAAAACAAACGATAACAAAAGACGATCAAAATAAAATCAAAAGACGATCGAAGCGAAACGGGTCGTATAGCCCCCTTTAGACTATCAACCACCCATTTAATCAACACATTTTTGGCCAGCCGCGTCAGATTGGCGGTCATATATGGCCAATCACGTCAGAAAGTCGTTCTTATTTGGTCTATCGCGTCATAGAGGCGGTCATATTTGGCCAAACACGTCAGAATGACGTGTATTTTTGGCAGTCTCTGTAATTGAAATGTTAATAATGGATTTTTCTTCTGTTTTCGCGATGTTGTATTGAAATTAAAGACATTTTTCGGTTTGTAATAGTGTTAATAATGGCCCAGACATCAGCACATAGCAGTCAATCTCGAAATCGAAACTTCACTACAAATACTTATTCAAATAATACCCGTTACCCTAAAGATATCCCGTAATCTTAAGTTAAGAAGATTGAATACCGGGGGCGCAGTAAATATAAATACGGAGACTATAATAATACGGTCGAATTGAGAACCTCCATCATTTTTTGAAGTCGGTTAAGAAGTTTTCCAAAAAACAAATCTCTACCAAAACTATTTAGAGTTTTGGTAGAGATTTTGGAACGAAGTTCCTTATCGCGCGTTGCGAAAGGGGGCTAGACTATAAAAAATAAGACCAAAGTTGTAACGACACCTTTTTTTGTTGCTTGGAACTTCGTTCCATTCGGGTGTCCCTTGACACCTCTCATTTTTTTAGAACTTAGAATCGCGTCATTCGGTGGAACGACTACCAGGGGAGCGGGGATAGGTAAATTGAGTGATTCTATCAGTTCAACTTCGTTGGAAACGCAGCCCTACTCCTACTAAACCCCCTTCTGCTTTTACGACCTTGAACCGTTTTATGCAATTAAAAACTGCACTTGTAGACCCTATACCTACCATTATCTCATCTACTATGCTAGGACATGCGCTTGTCAATCCGTCACGCGGGCACAATTACTCATAGGAGTCATAGCTATTAATTACCTAAGTACTAGGTCGCCTAGATGTCTGTCATACCTAACTAGGTAGCTAGTGCTGCCTAGTAACCAACCAGGAAGTGGGTACATATTCGTAGTTCAGAAGTGTCTTTCTCGAATTGCGTCATAGATTACCTATGTAGTATTAAAGGTGATTATTATAGTCTAGGTTTTATGGCACAATTTATAATGCCATATATTGATAATTTATCATGTTTCAATTGTTGAGGGCCTGGAATCCAGTGGTTAAGTTGTGTAAGCCTATGAAGAACACTATAGGAAATTCTCGAACCGATACTGTGAGTGTCGTCTATCGAGTACAGGATCGAGAACATAGTGAGCTTAGTGACAATAGTAGGGGACCAGTGCAAAGGCGCGGCACGCGAATTAGGAAGAGGGTAGTTCGATATGGACGCCCCTAACTGTCATCACCTACCCGCAATCTTCAGTCTCGTGAACAAGCCAGTTGAAATTATTGGCGAAAAATCGAGCTCGTCCAAAAACAAATTAAACTATGGCAATGGGCGGCAGATTAGTTAATGTACTGCGCGAACTTTCCCCTTCCATGACAAAATTTTTCAACTTATCTGCCGGTCACTGTAAATTCCCCGTTATTAATATTTTTTGTAGTGAAAGCAACAATGTAAGTTTAAAATCGTAATAATATCGACATGCATCGAATGCAGCAGCCAATTGACCAGGCAAGACCGCCCAAGAGTATATTGGATGCAGTTGTTACCGATCAGGCGAACGGTTAACCAGTTGACGAGCCTTGATCAGAATGAATGCGTGTATTTGAACTAATGTACACCGGGTCAGATGTCAAGTGGGGTAGACCGCTTGGCGACAGAACCGGGGATGTGTGGACGGGAGATTTCTTGTAGTTGTTTCTTTCTTAATAGGGAATAGATATGGGCAAGCAAACGCAGTTCTCTAATACCTACGCATATATGTTATAGCGGCCCCAGCTATGACCAGCAAGGGTATAAAGAGAGGGGTCCGCTGTACCGTCAGGCCACCCCGAGAGGCAGCCGTCAGGGATCAGTTATAGTGTCCCCAAATGCTAGATTCGGTTCTCTAAAGGAGAGCTACCTCGTGCCCAAAATGGCACTACCAGTTGTCTAGACTGGTACCGGAGCAATAAAGCCGCTCACCAATCGTTCCTCGGAAGAGGAGCTAACGACAGCCTCGCTGGGGCCGGCAGAGAAGCCACTTGCCATATATCCATGTGTGGTACCGGAGTTGTTAAAGGCACGCTCAGTTCCCGGCATGAATCCACATGCCTACCTTTGAACCTACAAATCCTGGTAAGGACCGGTCATCCCCAGCTAGAACCCTACGCTTTATGGCACAGCGCAGCCGGAGTTGCGGCGCCCCGAAAGGCACCACGAAAGGCACCACTAAGGCTACTGCCTTAGTGGTGCCTCGCTCACTCGTCGAAACGACGTGCAAAGCGCTCGTCGCGTATGAGGACGACCCCCGGTGACAAGCATACCGGAGTTGACAAACGTGCCATCCTCCTCCTTGCCCCGGGTTTCTGACAATTCAATTCAATTCATTTATTCACACGTCAAGTATGCTCCTCTTCAGCGGCGTTACTTGTTTGTCCCTTTTGCTGTTGAAGCTTGTGGGGCTTGGGGCAGTGAGGCCATCGGTTTCGTTCGGGAGATCGGGCGTCGGCTCAGGGCCCGGGGGTTGGACCAGCGTGCTGGTATGTTTTTGGTTCAGAGATTGGCTATAGCCGTTCAGCGGGGGAATGCGGCGTGTGTTCTGGGGTCTTTTGGGTCGGGTGCGTCGCGGGGTGGGCTCTTTGATTAGGTTCAGGTTCAGGGTACGGGATGGGTAGTTTAGTACTTAGTTATAGTTATTTTTAATGTATGTATGTATGTAATTGGTTAGTTGTTTATGTGGTTTTATTTGCTTAGTTTTAGTTTTGTGTTTTTAATTTAATTGAATTTTATTGTACTTATACCTAATTGTAATATGAAATAAATTATGTTTACAATTTTTATAAATATAGAAGATTTAAATAAGGTGTTAACTAAAAGGCCAATAAATTCATTTATTGCGAATAAAGGTAGGTACAATAATGTGGTATTACATAAATATAAATGGAACACTCTATTCGGCCTTGAGGCATGCAATATTAGAAACTAATAATGTCATACTAGTCATCAATTCATTACATAGGTACATATGTCACAAAATCAATTAATTTAATATATATAGATATTACACCCGATATATTGTCCGGGTCTCTGACAATATTAGGGAATGAATTTAGGGAATTTCGTATCCTGTAGCCAGGGTCTGGGATAAATGCTCGTATTTGTAGGTACACCGTGTCTGATGTCAAGTGGGGTAGACCGCTAAAAAACAATATTAATGCAATAAAGGGAGGAATTAATGGCACTGTAGTCGCAAGTTTGCAGAACCATAGCCACTGGCTGGAAACAGTACCCATGAAAGGCTGTCATCTCTAGAGAAATCTATTTACTGGCACGTGAAGCTTTATGTATAGAGACGGTATAAGGTAAGCTCTAATAGAAACTTCGGTTATTAAAAGAAGATGTTATATTTACACGTGGAGCCAGAGAATTGTGATCCGTAGAGACGCCATGTTGTAAGAAAATGGTGAACAAATCTTTAATCTACATCTACACTAATCTTCACTTCTATACACTAATATTATAAAGAGGAAAGATTTAAATTGTATTTTTGTGTGTCGTATGTTTGTAATGAATAAACTCAAAAACTACTAGACCGATTTCAAAAATTCTTGCACCATCAGAAAGCTACATTCACGCTGAGTAACATACTACTCCCGATATTCCCACGGGATCCTGACCTACGCGGGTGTAACTGCGAGACCCAGCAATAATCTATATGGGTTGGAGATAATCTTCGAAACCACTGGACCGCTTTTGATAAAATTTAATATTTATTTATTTATTTATTTATTTATTCAAAGAAAACATACAGCTTCTTATATTACTTATAGATAAAGTTATAATATAAATATTACGCTAGCCAAAACAGTTTTCAACTCTAAAAAATACATAGTTATGAAAGACTACAAAAAAGACGGGTGACAATGAGCATTTTCGTTATATTAATTTAAATTGGAATAGGGACAGAAACAAACTAACTTTGGAAGATAAGACATAATAATATGGCAACAACATAATTTTACCCAAAATCAAAATTGATATATATATTATAAATATTGTTCTACATTTATAAGATATGAAACAAAAAATGTAGGTACTTAAATGAAATTTATGAATTTATAGAAGTGATTTGCCTTTTACTCTTCTGACACTTGAAATAAAACTATTTATTTTACAGAAAAATATATCTATGTGATGATAACGGTTGTTATGTGTTATGCAAGCTCTAATGAGAAATCTATTTTCCGAATATCGAGTATTACAAATAGGTACAGAAAATACAGCTGTGTTGGAGCGTGTTCTAGGATTGGAACACCTGAGTAAAATACGACTCATTAGAAATGGAGAATCAATAATGTTATTAACTATTTTATATAAAAATATCTGATCCCTGTGTTCACGCCTCAGTTCCAATGTTTCTAGCCCAGGAGTAGAACCTAATGAACCAACCATATGAACCATACTAACCATATGAAGAAACATTGCTTTTTTAGGAATAACATGCTACATTTTATCCTGCTACTTTCACGGGGTCGGGAATTGCGCGGGTAAAACATTAAAATTTTACTGATGTCATATTCGCTCTCATTTAAAAATTGCTCTTGCTTCACACTAGAGGTAATTTAAAATTACCCTCACTTTTTGTAGCCATGAAAAGTCAAAGAAGACACGTCTAAAAGTACTCGTTCTATATGACACATCATTGCATAGAGGTTGTATTTTAAGATGTATCTTGATTCACGAAATTATTTTTCTCAGTTTTTGTTACGAAATACCGAGAAAATTGTTAGTTTTTCACCGAAAACTCAGTATTTTTTTTATTTTAATAAAAAAAATACTTCGAAATAGGTACGTAAAAAACTTTTTTACAGTAAACTTTCCTCAAAAACGTTTTTACGATGTGAAATGCGAAAGTAACTCTGTCTGTCTGTTACGCTTTCACGCCTAAACCGCTTAACCGATTTTGATTAATTTTAGTATAGAGATAGACTAGTAGTTCTGCGAACAGTAGACCTAGCGAACATCATGTGAACACAAATCAAAGTTTACTTGATAGGTAATATTCTAACAGTAGCTAATTCATGTTTTTCCATCTTTTTAGAGTTCCGTAGCTAAATGGTAAAAAACGGAACCCCTATGGATTCGTTATGTCTGCCTGCCTGTCTGTCCGTCCTAATGTTACAGCCACCTTTTTCTGAAACTATAAGAACTAATATTGGTGAAACTTGGTACCTAAGTGTCACACAAAAATAGAAAAAAAATTAAGAACGTAGATACGTAGAACTAAAACTAAAAAAAATCAATAAAGGGGGCTAACATCCCACACAATAAACATGATTGCGAAATATGGTGAAAATACAAAACCTGTTGTATAAACAATGGTAATAATACCTTCGTGCGCGAGTTCAACTCGCACCAACTCGCACTTGGCCGATTTTAAAGATGTGCGAGTAATTTCCCTCCAGTTTGACGTTTGGAACTGGTTCGTCTCGTCCGTCAGAGACGAGTTTGAAACGGATCACTATCAGGCGACCTTTCTCCTTCTAGTCTCTAATAGAGACCAGTCCAGTTCTACGGACATAGGCCACTTTTGATCCCGATATTCCCACGAATTGGGACTTACGCGGGTGAAACCGCGGGACGCAACTAGTCTACACTTATATTATAAAGAGGAAAGATTTGTATTTGTGTGTGTGTGTGTGTCTGTATGTTTGTAATGAATAAACTCAAAAACTACTGTGCCGATTTAAAAAAAAAACACCAAAAGAAAGCTACATTATCTAATAGAGACCAGTCCAGTTCTACGGACATAGGCCACTTTTGATCCCGATATTCCCACGAATTGGGACTTACGCGGGTGAAACCGCGGGACGCAACTAGTCTACAATAATATTATAAAGAGGAAAGATTTGTATTTTTGTGTGTGTGCGTCTGTATGTTTGTAATAAATAAACTTAAAAAACTACTGTGCTGATTTAAAAAATTCTTTCAAAAGAATGCTACATTATCGAGGAGTAACATAGGCTACTTTTGATCCCGATATTCCCACGGGATCGAGACTTACGCGGGTAAAACCGTGGAGCGCAGCTAGTATAATAGGTATAAATTAACCTCTAACTCATCCTCAAACGTTATGTGACGCAAAAAAACGTTATAAATTCTTTTAACTGATTTATATTCTTGATAACTTGAATTATGTCGAGGTTACACGTGACGTCACAGGCACGTCATTCTATTATGTTTTAGGGTTCCCTGGTATTAATAGAAATGACAACACAAATTTCGTATATTTCGCTATCGCGTTTCTTGGTAAGTAATGTAACTTGCTTGCGAACATATTAATATCCTACTAATAATATAAATGTGACAGTTTGAAAGTGAGTAATTTACAAATTAATTATCTAAGCATGTAGGTATGTTACTTCTCGCAAAACTACTGAACCGATTGCATACAAACCCGACGTTAAAAGACACTGAGGTGCGTAGCGGGTTTACCCATAGTACAAGGCTAGTGCTTAGTTTTGGGGCTAGATTGTAACTTCTAGCAATATAAGTCCTGCAATATTTATTGCTGCAATGCAGCCAGTATTCTGGGCACTTTTCCCTCCACCAAAAGTTTAACTGATTTCGATTTATTTTAGTTTTTAGTTAGTTTTATTTTAATCAGTTTTAGTTTTAATTTAGTTTTTAATTTTAATTATGTTTTATAAGTGTTTGGTTTCATAATAATTTATACGTAAAACTTTAAAAGAAACACTCTAAAAATGCCACGGAACCCGTCAGCAACACAACCGCGTGTCACTTCATCCATGCGACAGTTCATTCATCCACTACATTAACAGAAAGTACATATTTAAAAAAAGTTTGATTATGTACTATTTCCGTTGTCTAGTACCCATAGTACAAGCCTAGTGCCTATTTTAGAGCTACATTAAACTTTAAAAATGCTACGGAACCCGTCAGCAACACAACCGCGTGTCACTTCATCCATGCGACAGTTCATTCATCCACTACCTACATTAACAGTAGGTATGTGACAGATGACGCGTGTCGACGTACTTTGGGTGCCGAAGTCCAATTGGTAGGTCATACGTTTTCCTCATACATATAGATATAGCTGCGTCCCGCGTAAGTCCCGATCCCGTGGGAATATCGGGATCAAAAGTAGCCTATGTTACTCAGGGTGAATGTAGCTTTAAATGGTGAAAGAATTTTTGAAATCGGTCCAGTAGTTTTTGAGTTTATTCATTACAAACATACGAGACACGCACACACCCATACACACACACAAAAATACAAATCTTTATTCTTTATAATTTTAGTATAGGGTATCAACTAACTACTAGTTGATAAATCATGCAAATTTCTTCTTCTTATATATAAAATTTCCATGTCACAATGTATAGTTACCGTACTCCTCCGAAACGGCGCGACCGATTTTTACCAAATTTTATATGCGTATTCAGTAGGTCTGAGATTCGGCTATCTATAATTTATAAGGCAAAACAACGTTTGCCGGGTCAGCTAGTATCTTTATAAATTAATACGCAATTTCAGATTATGTATAGCTAAGAAATAATTATTTTAACTATGTCGATTGACTTTAATTTAAGTAACTTCATAATTTTATTATCTCAGTAATACAGTAATTTTATTATCTTGTGTTAGGTACGAGAAATTGCGCAGGATTGTTTGACCTAGGTACCTATAGTTAATTAAAGAGGTGACTAAAACCGCGAAAATCCGACACCGAAATGATATTTCTTCATAACTAGAACAGTCTACTATTTTCTCCAAACAAACGTAGTCGACTGTTTCCCCCTGGATAAAGACATTAGAGAAAATATGTTTATGCCATAAAACCTTATCTGCCATGACCATGCCCCTACGTATTGTTTTTTTTCACTTTCTAATTAGATTAGAAATAAAATTCTGAAAAATTGGATAATGATTAAAATCAAAATGTAGGGGCTTTGGTCGGTGATGGCTAATATAGGACTTAAGAGGATAGTCTCTATTCTCTTTCTCCATACAAACGTAGTTTACATTTTCCTCCCTGGATAAAGACATTAGAGCAAATATGTTTATGCCATAAAACTTATATCTGTCATGACTATGCATCTACCTTTTTATTTTTATCATTTTTTTATTTTTTATTATTATTTAATTAGAAAATAAAAAAAATAAAAAGGTAGGAGCATTGTCATGACAGATATAGGTTTAATGGCATAAACACATTTGCTCTAATGTCTTTATCCCGGGAGGAAAATGTAAACTACGTTTGTATGGAGAAAGAGAATGGAGACTATCCTCTTAATGCCATAAACATATATTTTTCTCTTATCTTTATTCAGGGAGGAAATAGTCGACTACGTTTGTAAAGTTTGTATGGAGAAAAGAGTAGGTAGACTGTCCTTTTAATATTTATATCATAGCGTATACCAGCTGCGATTTCACCCGCGTAAGTCCCGATGCCGCGGGAATATGGGAATAGAAAGTAGCCTGTTTTTTAATCCATTTATTTCGAAAATAAGTAGAATGGGTATCCGTTGTCTAGTACCCATATTACACGCCTAGTGCTTAGTTTGGTACTAGATTCTGCTACCTATAGTACAAGCCTAGTGCTTAGTTTGGTTCTAGATTCTGCTACCCATAGTACAAGCCTGGGGCTTAGTTTGATTCTAGATTCCGCTGTGTAACAACGTCGTGCAATATTAACTTATGTATTGCAATTATTGCAATGTCATCAACATTCCTAGTTAGCGGAAATGGAAGTGCCATTCTATTTCCGGTACAAATAATGTTGCAATACACATTCACATTTGTAGGATTTCATATTGGAAAGATAATCTTTACAAATACTAGCTGACCCGGCAAACGTTGTTTTGCCTTATAAATTATAGATAGTAGCCGATTCTCAGACCTACTGAATACGCATATAAAATTTGGTAAAAATCGGTCTTGCCGTTTCGGAGGAGTACGGTAACTTACATTGTGACATGGAAATTTTATATATTAGAAGACTAGAAGAAGATTATAAAGAGGAAAGAATTATATTTGTGTGTGTGTGTCGTAGTATGTTTGTAATGAATGAATAAACTCAAAAACTACTGGACCGATTTCAAACTATATCTGTAGTCTGTACATATATTATAAAGAGGAAAGATATTTTGTATTTTTGAATGAGTGTGACTGTGTCTGTATGTTTGTAATGAATAAACTTAAAAACTACTGGACCGATTTCAAACTATATCTGTAGTCTGTACTAATATTATAAAGAGGAAAGATTTGTATTATGGGTGTGAGTGTGTCTGTATGTTTGTAATGAATAAACTTAAAAACTACTGGACCGATTTCAATCTATATCTAAGTAGATATATCTACACTAATATTATAAACAGGAAAGATTTGTATTTGTTTGTGTGTGTGTGTGTGTGTAGGTATATTTGTAATGAATAAACTCAAAAATTACTGGACCGATTTCAAAAATTCTTTCACCAAAAGAAAGCTACATTATTGAGGCTACTTTTGATCCCGATATTCCCACGGGAACGGGACTTTCGCGGGTGAAACCGCGGGACTCTGCTAGTATATATTATAATATTATTAATACAATATTATTATAAAGAGGAAAGATTTGTATTTCTGTGTGTGTGTGTGTGTGTGTCGTATGTTTGTAATGAATAAATTCAAAAACTACTGGACCGCTTTCAAAAATTGAAAATTATTATAATATTTTATGATTTTATCAAAAACATCATGCGTTTAATTGCTGATATGACTGATCCGATTTTGATAAAAAAATAAAATGTTTTTTCTATTATCTTTTGCCAATCTTAATGGTCAAGACAAAACGCTACTTTCGATAAATGACAGAGTGATAGTGATATGATAACGGTATTTTCGCAGAATGTCACAAAAACTGCTTTTTGCAAAAGTGACGTTCTGTATCGCGACTTGTACATATCTACTGATTTCGCATTTTGCTATCATTTAAAAATTGGATGTTGTAAACCACGGAACCGGGTGGAATCGGAACTATCCGAAGCCCGACGGCTTTCGGGTTCCCATCTTGTGTTAGGATAAAATCCTTTAAAAACTGGCCAAGTTCGAGACGGAGTCGCGCACGACGGGTTCCTAACCGACTATCACAAAAACCACACTTTTCTTCTGTTTGCGCGGTGTTAGATTGAAATTTAACTCATTTTCCGGTTTTAATCACTTGCTTTATTTCTAGCATTTTATCGATGCCCTATATTTCGAGATCTTTACAAGGAAAAAGAAAATGCTAAATCCAAGATTCTAAAAATAACAAACCCAATGCTATTAATGGTAAATGAGTTTAATTTTAAAAAGCCGTTTTAGTCTGTTTTTGGTTATATTAGGTATGTAGGTATATAGCGGCAACAGAAATACATCATCTGTGAAAATTTGAACTGTCCTCTACTTTAATTATACGAACTAGAAAATTTTCTTTCTTTCGTAAGAAACGATACCAACTGTCAACCGTCCAGCAAAACCGTCGGAAAATAAAATATTCTTCTGGAATAAAGTAGACAATGGACTCTTAGTAAAAGGAAAAGGTCCCGTTTAACCCAAAACACAAACAAAATTGCACCTACTGATTACTTGGGAATTTCCTAATCCTTGTCATTATTTTTTTATCAGAACCGAATCATCAAAGTGCATGATATCAGTCAATTAATTATCAATCTAGATAACCAGATAACATAAGTATCTATCCTTATATATTTACAAAAAAAAAAAATAATATGTAGTCTATCCGTTGTCTAGTAGGTACTCATAGTACAAGCCTAGTGCTTAGTTAAGGTTTAAAGACATTTATTCTCATAAAGACACACACGTCACTGACATGAGAACATGGTTGAATAAAAACAATCACATTTCATTGTCGCATTTAGAATAGAAAAAAAAAAAAAAAAAAAAAAAAATTGAGGGTAGTAGGAAAAAATAAGAAAGGTCATAAACCGTTAGCTAATGTACCTAAATAATGGTAAGATTCAGATCAGCGTTACATTAATAATGTAATATGTATGTAGTTCGGGGTTAGATTGCGCTGTGTGTAACATCATGGAATATTTATATTTATTACTTAGATGGTGGGTATTCTAACGACTTTCGAATTTTGATCCATCTTTTTAGGGTTCCGTAGCCGAATGGCAAAAAAACGGAACCCTTATTGAAATGTGTGAGCACTGAAATGAAACTATACAAGTACGCTGGAATAATAATTGGTATACTATACAAAATGACATTAGATCTTTGTGCCGATTTGATCTGCACCATGTTGCCGTCCGTGGAACTAATAGTTTCGCAGACGGTCACCATCACTTTCAATAGAAAACGCGCGACAACAGCGCAACATGGCGCAGATCAAATAGGCACAAAATTCAGTGCGAGACCTCCTGTCTAAATAATTCGGGTCAGTGTGGTGTGAGTAATTTCCCTCAAGTTTGCGGTTTGGAACTGGCTCGTCTCGTCCGTCAGAAACGAGTTTGAAATGGATTACTAGAGTGCGTTTTATCTTTAAATTCCTATGCCGTCATGTTGGTAGCAAAACAAAAATGTGCAAAATACAAAAAAAAATATGTGCTACCTTGAATTTAGGGGGATTTGTATATAAAGAATGAATGAACGAATCTTCCTGTATGGTTTAGGGTATAGGACATTCAAGATATTAAGGCAAGACTTTTTTGTTTTGCTACCAACATGACGGCATAGGTAATTAAAGATGAAACGCACTATATCAGATGATCTTTCTACTTCTAGTCTCTAATAGAGACCAATATTAGTTCTATGTGTCTATCTATTCATAGTATGCCTACTTACATATGCATAGATCAATGTCTAGATTGGAAGTATATAGGTACCTATCTATATCAATTAATATTCTTTTTATACCAAAGATAATGTATTCAAAATAATAATAATTTTACAGTAAAGATTAGATAAAACCATTCTATTCCAGTCTTTACTACAAGATAACCCTCCTTTTGTCGTAGTCGGGTAATTAAACAAGTAAGTAAGTAATTATGTAAGTAAGTATAGAGTATGTTTGTTAGTCCCTCAAGGCAAAAACTACAGAACCGATTGTGATGAAACTTGGCAAGTAGATAGCTGGAGGTTTCTTTTTAGCCCGAAATTCTCGTGAGATCGGGACTTACGCGGGTGAAACCGCGGGGCGCAGCTAGTTTCCTCGGGAACCCTATGTCCTTTTCCAAAGTCCCATCTATTTCTATACCAAAATTCATCAAAATCGGTGAAGCGGTTTAGGCGAGAAAACGTTACAGGCGACATAACTACTTTCATGATTATTCAATAAGATATTCACATGATCGTTTTGAATCGTATAATCTAGTGTGTCTTCGGAATACGACTTCCAATGAGAAGAAGGCACAAGAAACTCATGGGGTTTTTTCCAGTGATCATTTGATTTACATTGTCGCATATTTTCATAAGCGCACTAACTATTAGGTAAACTGTGGTATTACTTAGTTAGGTACCTCTTTCAAAATCAACAGCTAAGCTATTAAGTATTCAAAAGGAATCAATTTGAGACCTAGATTTACAATAGTTCGACCTATATCTCGTGTAATCTCGATCTAGGTCCGTGAGAGTGACCTAAGGTGACTCATACGAGTACAAAAGAAAGAATGCTAGCCTACAAATGCCGTGGGAAGCTAGATTGAAAAATTTGTCTATAGATAATCTAGAATCTAGATTATGTTATTGTATAGGTACCCGTTGGTACCTAGGTAGGTACTATATTTTTCTTCGGTTTTCGCTATGCAGCTAAGTTATAGTCCAGGATCCCTAGTACATTTTTGCAAATTGATTACTATCAAGCTAGTTTTCTGTGAGTAGCTTCATTTTGATGAGACGCCCAACAATTTCATTTACCAAACTCTCGATTGTGGTAGATAACAGAGGTAGGATCATTTATAAATAAATAAATAAATATTGCACGACGTTACACACAGCGCAATCTAGCCCCAAACTAAGCACTAGGCTTGTACTATGGGTACTAGACAACGAATATACTAAATATTATACTTTTTTTTTTTTTTTTGTAAATACATACATATGATACATAGAAAACACTAAATATCCCATGTCTTCGGACTATGGTGAGTCCTAGGACATGTTGGTTTCCTCACGATGTTTTCCTTCACCGTAAGAGCGATGTTATTAGCGCACATAACTTTTTCCTATAGAAAAAGACATTGGTGCGCGGTCGGTCTGGATTCGAACCCACGACTCTCGGAATGAAAGCCGGGGTATCTACCACTAGACCAACACCGCTCTGCTCATTATATAGGGATCGTATAACTGACACCTCTCCAGGAGGGTTACTGTCGGTTCGTTTCGACACGACATCGATACGATAATACGATGATTCTACTGTCACATTCTGATAGTAGGGTGACAGTAGAACCATCGTATCGTTGTCGTATCGAAACGAACCGGAGTAACCCTCCAGGAGGGTTACTTCGATCCTATAAGTGTTTAGGCTGTGTGTTGATCAGTCTATCATTACAAAGAATTTTATAGATATAGATTTTCCGTAATAGGAACATGGAATATGTTTAAGACATCACTTCTAGTACTAGTAGGGAAGCGTGGGCTAGTTGTAACAGTTTTTAGTTTTTTCGATAGTGATGTCAAACCATTGAGTGTAAATTTCATGAGTATTAATTTTCAAGTGAGAGAGCATATTATTATATTCCGGTATTATCTAGAAAGGTTAAAATGGGTTTAAATTAACAAGCTCTAACAATATAAGTGACTTTTTGTGAAAGAAGACAGATGTTACAACTTACCCCTTACTTGGGGCAAGTAGTAACAACATAATTAAACGACAATTTTTTTATGGATATTAGGTTTTTTTATGTATCTTAACTGTGTAACAGCAAAACATGACTGCCGAGTGCCGAGTAATGAAACGGTTACCTCTTATCCCCGTTACAACTAGCCCCCGCTCCCCTACATAGTTTCTCAATGAAATAAGTACTAGAATTTGATGCGCAAGGGCATGTCCCGGACATCCTTTGAGTCGTTGACCGATGACAACAATATTATTGACCAGGGATACCTAATAGATGAGCCCCAGCCCCAAACGTTACTGGCATAGCGAAAATAATCTACATCTGCACTAATATTATAAAGAGGAAAGATTTGTATTTTTGTGTGTATGTGTGTCTGTATGTTTGTTATCAATAAACTCAAAAACTACTGGACCTTGGGCTTGCTGGACTTTTGATGCCGATATGCCGGATCGGGACTTATGCGGGTGAAACCGCGGGATGCAGCTATTTAAAATATTTCTATTATTTAATATTTCTATTCAAGGCATTTTTGCTAGAAATCCGTGCCGAACCGAGCTATCGGTAAACAAAACAGGGAGGAAGCACAATCGTTTTAATTCACCACGTCACGTGGGTTCCCATGTGGCGCAGTGGTTAACGCACTCGCCCGGCAAGCGAGGGGTAAACCTAAAAATTAAAGATTTAATTTGGTTGATGTGAAATATCTATAGGCGAGGGGTAAACCTAAAAATGTTCGTGGCGATGTGGCGATACAGGCCATGGCGACGCCTCGCCATGTTATAGGTATATATTGTTACGTGCTAGAAGTGCTAGTTAATTTTGAGTGCCTTACTAATGGCTCGTTAGCCGGTACCGTAGAGTCTCGGACTTCTGGTCCGAAGAGGACGGCGTTCGAATCTCCGGATAATGAAATCATTTTGTTGGCTTAAATATTTTTTTAGAAGACATCAACAGCTTCTATTTTGATGTTTCACATCTGCCAGGCGTCCCATGGCGGCTCCTTAGATAAAAACAAAATAGTAGATACGGTATATTCTAACATTGCGTATTCGAAAAATGAGCTAGAAACACCTACATGCATTTTCATAAAATTATTGTATTTAAAAACATTTGTCTTTAAGAATGATTCAGTCTTTGTAAATAAGCAAAAAGGCATTATTATGGATGTCAAAAAGATAATCGCAGTGTGACAGCACGTGCTCACGCGGCAACGGTTCGACATACAACTGAGGCTAGTGCGTCAGCTAGACGCAGTTTTATCGTCTCATTTTCCGAGACTAGGTACCGTATCTTTAGTTTTTTGTTTTAATCTAAGGACGGCTCACATTTTTTTCTCTATATAATGTGCCATGGAGATGTTTTTGTCTGTCCTATGCGTATGTATCCTCCATATAATGCGTAGTACGCACGAGTCAATGTCAAACATTCTGTTTAGATAGGAAGTTAGTCAATTTAGGAAAATATCCATCTAAATTGGCCGCATGTGTTTACTAAGGAAAAATATGTTTTTTTGTAAATCGTCATTTGTTTCAGTTTCGATCGTCTATTGTTACAGTTTCGATCGTGTTTTGTTACAGTTAAAAGTTTTTGTAACTAGCTGCGTCCCGCGGTATCACCCGCGTAAGTCCCGTTCCCGTGGTAATATCGGAATCAAAAGTAGCCTATGTTACTCCTCGATAATGAAGCTTTCTTTTGGTGAAAGAATTTTTGAAATCGGTCTAGTAGTTTTTGAGTTAATTCATTACAAACATACACACACGCACACTCTCACCAAAATACATACTTTCCTCTTTATAATATTAGTGTAGATTAGTGTAGGTGAATGTAGATTTGGTCAGAAATATTTTTACAAGGAGAAATTGCTGCAAAATTTCTAACGTGAAAATGACTCCCGTCCTCCTGTCATAGAATTTCATAAAAAGATGCATTTCTCCTTGTAAAAATATTTCTAAAGAAATCTTTGATGGTTTGTCAAGTAAAGTACGATTCCTCACACGCCGTCTTTTGTCACGGGTGACAAATATTCACCTTCAGTGTTACCAAGCTGCGATAATAAAGAAAACATTCTTCTGTCCGCATTCCGCAAATAAATCAATTATAATCAAAATTACACGTAACTTTTACAAATCGATTAAATAACGGTTCATAAAAAAATATTAAAATAACCTACCTACCTACAAATAGTTGTTTGGTTAAAAAAAATAACTTTAACTAGCTGACCCGGCGAACTTTGTACCGCCTTAGAGGCAAAAATAGAGGGGAAAAGCATCCTATGCCCTTCTCCTGGTTCTAAGCTACTTCCCCACCAATTTTCGGCCAAATCGGTTCTGCCGTTCTTCTAAACTATCTATACTAATATTATAAAGAGGAAACATTTGTATTTTTGTGTGTATGCGTGTCGTATGTTTGTAATGAATAAACTCAAAAACTACTGGACCGATTTAAAAAAATCTTTCACCATTAGAAAGCTACATTCACTCTGGGCACAGAATACATAAATACATTTTTGATCCCGATATTGCCACGGGATCGAGACTTACGCGGGTGAAACCACGGAACGCAGCTAGTGAGGTATAAATAGTGTAACTAACACGACTTTCTTTTCTACATACCTATAGATAAAACTCATTTTTACGTTTCCGTACCTACCTCAAAAGTTAAAAAAAAAACCTTTATATGACTACTTTGCTGTCTGTCTGTCCGTCCGCCTGTATGTCAAGTTTAGCCCCGCGGCTTCACTCGCTAATATATCCGATCGACCGAGACTGCACGGGTCATCCAGATTAGATGTAAAGATGGTCTCTCAACGGGAGCATTTGTCTGTAATATTGTGTGTGATACAGAGTTGCGCACTTAATCATTATATGGAATTTAAGGAGCTTACCCAACTAACCCACTAGAAAACAGTAATAATTACTGTTTTCTAGTGGGTTATTAAAAAAAATGTTTTTATTTTCTACTTAGGTACCTACTTTTGTTGCGGTTCACAAAATATATCTACTTACTATGTTTCAACAGTATAGCTCTTATACAAAGAAAAGTGGCTGTGACATACGGGCGGATGGACAGACAGACATGACGAATCCATAAAGGTTCCGTTTTTTGTCATTTGGCTACGGAACCCTAAAAAGATGGATCAAAATTCCAACGTCCGTCGTATCCATCATCTAGGTAATCTAAGACCGAATGGTTTCTTAAAAACGAATTTCCCGTAGACAACAGAGCTGCACAGATAAATGCTCTCAGTACAGCAAGGGGGTTTATGCAACTGACTCTAGGCACAGGATTACAATGTAACAAATTGCAGCTACATACAACGACTAAGTATTCAGTTCCTCTCTCAGATAAAAAACGGATGGGAAAATTGTGTCCGTCCAATCTCTTAGTCTCCAGGGATAGGTATTGCGAGCTACTGTCGTTTTTAACCGACTTCCAAAAAAGGAGGAGGGCAAAATTAATTTTCCTCATGCGATTAAAACCGAAAAATGAGTTTGATTAGTTAGATCTGAGGACTCCAAAGTTGTAGTTAGGGGGGAAATCGACGCTTTGAAGAGGTCGTACTGTCTACATACTCTATCTCCATACAAACGTAGTCGCTTATTTCCTCGCTGGATCTTTACTTTAGATCAAATATCTTTATGCCTGTAATACTTTTATTTGGAATAACCATGCCCCTACGTTTTGTTTTTTTTTTTTCATTTTCTAACTAGAACAGAAATAAAATTCAGAAAAATTTTAAAATGAAGAAAAATCGAAACGTAGGGGCATGGTCATGGCTGATATAGGACTTATGGCATAAACACATTTTCTCTAATACTAGTATCTTTATCCAGGGAGGAAACAGTCGACCACGTTTGTAAAGTTTGTATGGAGAAAAGAGTAGGTAGACTGTCTCCTAAGAATGTTTATGCTCTGTTGCTCAAAAATGTAACTTTTGGCTATTGATACCTTCCCAAAGAGATAATAATATGACATTGACAAAGTCAAGTGTCAATATCAATGTCAAAATTCAATATCAATGTCAAAAACTAAAAAATCGGAGTTTTAGCGGGAACGCGGAGACAACATGTCGTGCGCCAATATTATTTTCGTGAAACTACATTGTAAACCGGATTAATTTGTGTAACTTTAGTGGAATCTTATTCAATTTAGTTCCGTGAACAATTTTGTTTGATTGTTTTAATTAATTGTATTTTTTTATGTTTGGATTGTAATATTATTTAATTCTTTATGTAATCAAATTGTTTCTTGTAGTTGTAAATAAACCGCAGTTCCGTGAATGTGCACAAGTTCTACACTTGTGCACATGAAAACAAAATTGAGTGATAAACATGGACTTTTCTCAATATTCTATTTTAAGTGCTTTTAGCCTGCACTGGGCTTTCATAGAAATATTTTAAAGAAACAATACTTCTGCAACATCGGGGTGCCGCAAAACATGCCTAAGTTGTAATAGATGAAGCAATACTTGCGAAAATACAGCGTATGAGTCACCGACGCCGGTAGACTAATTGGTCAAGTCGTGCTCCCGGTTTGAGTAAGATGCGGGTTCGAATCCTGCCCTGCGTCTATCGTGCGTTGTGTTTTTGGAGAAGTAGGTATTGTTTCTTTAAAATATTTCTATGGACTTTTCTCGTTCCAAACCTCCTTCAAGTTGTGGTAAAGTTGCCACCGCTTTACCATGGCTCCTGACTTGATGCAAATTATACTTGAGATAATAAGATATGAGGTACCTAATAAGATTATCTCATTTCGCACGACGCGCCACAGAGGGTCGACCTCTGTGGCGCGTCGTGCGAAAGCGCGACTGCAATGCAGGAGGTTGCGGGTTCGATTCCCGCCGGGTGCAAGTATTTATGCTTATAAAATAAATATTTGTGTCTGGTCTGGGTGTCCCTCTATGTATAATATGTATGTATTTACAAAAGAAAAATAAATATGAGTATTATATCCGTTGTCTAGTCACCGTAACACAAGCTTAGTCGCTTAGTCTAGATGGCGCTGTGTGTTGTTCACAGAATTTATTAAAAGAAGGAACTCTTTTTCTTAACTTGGTGTTTCCTACACCAAGTTTAGAAAAAAAAACATAGGTTAGGTACTTATTCCCAAAGTCATTAAAATTTCTTTTAGAATCTTTAAAATTTCTTTAAGAATTTAGTAATGAATGACATTAATTCGGATGACAATCTAAACCTATTTATGTTTTAGAAGTTTTTGAAAATAATCTTCTCATGGAAAAGTACCATTAAAATGTAATTTTGCGTGTTTCGTCCCGCATTTAGGGTGCTGCAGACTAAATACTTTACATCGGCCGAGAGTAAGTTTAGAAAGAAAGTAGGTACCTAGTGACCCTGAGTAGGTAAATCCCAATCCTTGACATATATTATTATAACAGTGAAAAATCAAATCGAATCATTATAAATAAATAAATAAATAATAAATACATCCATACATCGCGGTATCGTTGCGATTTAACGTGTAAAATCCCATATCTTGTATTTCCATACATGCCCCGGTTAAATATTTGTTTTACTTTGTTTTTAGTAGGTAGGTAACCTATCAGTTGTTAAAGCGGCTACAAAAATACATCATTTATGAAAATTTCAACTGTATAGGTTTCAAGATAATATATCATTCTTTTATACCCTATTATTTTATTTAACCATGTTCAAATGGTACAAAGCGTCTAAATATGAGAGCGAAAGTCGGCGAGATATCGGGCGACTTTAAAGTCGTCAGTCTACGTTCTTCACGTGGCGTGCAATGACAATTTAGAAAGCAAACTCTCCAAATAATGACAAGACATACATACCGACACAGTTATGTAATTATTTTATTATTATTAGTGATTTTTCGTAGATTTGGCTATACATGTCAGTAGGTATTTCTTCACTAGGTAGTTCCTGCGGCTTAATTTACGTGGTAAATATTTTTATTTTTTGAATTAAATAAGTTTTTGTTTTTTTTTATATTAGAATTCAAAACTAGTAGTTACCTACCTTTTAAATAGGTATTTAGTATTTACCTATTTAAAAGGTAGGTAACTACTAACTACTAGTATATTATTACTTAAATTAAATATAATACTTAGGTAGGTACTAGAGATGGGCCGACTAGTCGCCGACTAGTCGTCAACTAACAATTATGCAAAAAAACTAATATTTAATTGAATTAATAGTTCGTAAGAAGGTGGATAGTCAGAAAAATGTATACAAAACACGTCATAGCCTACATACATCATCTTAACATCAAACATCTAAAATGTCATAACTATGCTTCAGCTCCATGAATATTTTTTTCCAACTTTTATTTTCATTTAAACATTTTTTGGAAGTTTCCTTACAGCTTTCGAAGTGCAAATTTATCCAAAAAAACTAACAATCGCCGAGTGGTCATGATTAACCCAAATATCTGGGAATTATAATGATCTGCATTGCCGACTAGTCGGCCGACTAGTCGGCAATGCAGATCATTATAATCCCGAGATATTTGGGTTAATCAAGATCACTCGGCGATTGTTGCCATTTTTGAATAAGTTTGCACTTCGAAAGCTGTAGTGAAACTTCGAAAAAATGGTTGAAATAAAAATAAAAGTTGGAAAATAAAATGGAGCTGAGGCATAGTTATGACATTTTAGATGTTTAGATGATGTATGTAAGCTATGACGTGTTTTGTTTACGATTTTCTGACTACCCACCTTCTAAACTGTACTACTAATTGAATAAATATTGGTTTTATTGTATAATTGTTAGTCGGCACCTGCCGACTCGGAGTTGGTTGAACTGCCGACTAGTCGGCTTTCCCGACTAGTCGGCGACTAGTCGGCCCATCTCTAATAATTTGTAATTGAAAACCTCATGAAATTGAGTCCTTTTATCCTAAAGGTTCTTTTTTTCAGTGGGACCTGCCCATCTTGGCGCCCGAAGCGATACTCATTACATTTGCACGATAGACGCTTTTTACCCGACTGCGCGACGCAAAGAAGGGTTATGTGTTTATCAGTCTATGTATGTTTGTTCCTATGTGGCGCTCTAGAGGCTAAACGGCTAGACCGATTTTGATGATTCGCACGTCAATCGATTCGTCTTAATCCTGGGAGTGTCACTGAAGACATGACATTTATCAAAATTCAAAATGGCGTCCACCAGCCGCCATATTGTAAAAAAGAAAAAAATAAAAATTGTCTGACTATATCGAGTGGGGTATCGTCGAATAGGTATTTGAAAATCATTCTTAGTTTTCCTTGATCATTTTTCATTTAGTTCAACTATTTGGGATCTACAACGACTTAAAGTTGGTTAAGAAAACAAAAGTTGACTGACTATATCAAGTGGGGTATCGTTGAATAGGTATTCAAAAATCATTGTTAGGTTTCTCTAACCATTTTTCATTAAATGTAACCATTTGGGATCTACAACGGTTTAAAGTTGGTTAGAAATCGTCCATATCTACCTTAGATTACCGCAGCTTACTGAATAATCCTCAACTTAATAACCCTCTCAATGAAATGATGCGATTGCGGTTAAAATACAATAAAATTGATTTAATAATACGTCTTGCACCTAATGCTGGCTAAAAAGCGCAAAATAAAAAACTTAAATAAAAATTTAAAAAACCCGCCTGCTTAAAAAAACTTTAAATAAAAACATATACATAATAAAAACTGAAAAGAAAATAAAACAAGTCCAGTAGTCACAGAATATAGCGACTTTAACAGTCGGGAGTCGGGACCCATTACTGAAAAGGTATATTTTGAGCTAGATTTTAGGTAGTCAATGGGTCCCGACTGTTAAAGTCGCTATGTTCTGTGACTACTGGACTTGTTTTATTTTATTTTCAGTTTTTATTATTTAACATAGGTGAGCTCGTGTGGTCTAGTTGGAATAGACGTTGGGGTACAGACCCAAAAACTCGAGTTCGGGCCTCGCCGCAAGTGAATTTTTGCACGCGTATTGTTGCCTTAAAAATATATGTAGTAAAACAAAACTGCCTAGAGGGCCTGCCTGTTAGGGTTCCCTAACTTTTTTGAGGCGCGCCCCCTTTCGACCATAAAAAAAATACGTGCCCCCCATCCTCAAGTCCAGATTATCAGGTCAGAATAAAAAAAAAAGATTGCTCATTATCCTTACTTCCTTACTTAATATTATAAATGCGAAAGTAACTCTGTCTGTCTGTCTGTTACGCTTTCACGCCTAAACCGCTGAACCGATTTTGATAAATTTTGGTATAGAGATAGATGGGACCTCGGAGAAGGACATAGGCTACTTTTGATCCCGTTAATCCCGCGGGATCGGGACTTACGCGGGTGAAACCGCGGGCGCAGCTAGTAATTTATAAGGCAAAACAACGTTTGCCGATATCCATTGTCTAGTAGTCATATAAAAGGTATTTGATAAGTAGAACCAAATCAAATACCAATTATAGTTCCCGTAAAGTTGGCGCGGGAAAAGTTTAGAGGCTGGTTCCACTGAGAGGTCAATATTATGTTCTTGACTGGCGTTAATTTCAAATAATTTAATTTCATTAAGCAGTCGCAAAGGAATGCATTGTCTCAGCGATCGCAGGTGGCCCGCGCCCCCCTGTAAGCCTCCCCCACCCCTTTTATCCCTAAAGTCTCCCGACTTTAGTCACTTAGGAAACCCCTGGCCTAGAGCAATAAAAAACTAATTATTAAAATTTTAGGCTAGTTTTGATCATTTCAAATGAAACCGTGAAGCGAAGTTAGTAGAACTCATACAAATAATCTACAAAAATGCTCTCTTTCTGTTTTTATGTAAATTAAATTTATATTAATAAAACGGGTTTAAACCGAGTGTTAAATTTAGCAGAGTCAGTTACTTTTACTGGCATTGGCTGATTAAATTCTAGGTCAGCTGTGAGAAAGAACGAACCCGCGGTCGCGCTGGTGGTTCCGTAGAAAATTCATTTGGAATTAAATTCACTTTTCCATATTAGATCGCGTTTCTTTTATTCCTTTAGTGCCAAAAGGTTGAACTTCCCAAAATGTTGTATCTCAAAATGTTGAAAAAACACCTAGAAATATATCGTGTTTAAACACTTAAAAAATTCAAAAAAAAATTGTATGTTAAGCATTTTGTCAACGCTATAAGTTTTGAAATCTTTCCAGGCCTCTTCCTGGGCTAGAAAAAAAGGAGTCTTGACAGACGGACGGACAGGCGGACATCGGATCTTATAGGGGTTTCTTTTCTTACCTTTTGAGGTACGGAACTCTAAATTAGTTTTTTTTTCAATCCAACACCGCGAAATCAAAAGAAAAATCTAAACATAAAAAAATATTTTTAAAGAAAAATGTTGCAACAAAAAATCTTTCGCGATGCGTTTCGAACCTGTGCATCCCGTGCTGTGTTGACAACATATTTTAGGCCACATGCTACTTACTTATTTAAAAAAAATTACAAATTTAAAACAGAACTTCAAAAAACATAACCTAACCTATCTATTAAATACTATACCTAGGTATTTAAAAAAAACAATTAAATAATTGAAAATGTTAAAGCGCCAAAAGGCCAAAAGGCAAAAAAATACGTTCAGCAGTAATCGATGTTGCTTAATAATTTCAGTAATTAGATACCTACCTAACCTACCTATTAAATGTTATGTATTTTACATAATAAACATAATTAATCAAGTTAAGAGTTTAAAATCGTGACAACTAGAGTTGTGCCGACTAGGAGTTCTGCCGACTAGCAGACTAGCCGACTAGTCGGTTCCAAAATTGCCGACTAGTCGGCAATGCATTTGGGTTAATTATGATCACTCGGCGATTGTTAGTATTTTTGGATAAATTTGCCCTTAGAAAGCTGTCGCAAAACTTCCAAAAAATGGTTGAAATAAAAGATGGAAAAAAAAAATGGAGCTGAGGCATAGTTATGATATTTAAGATGTATGATGTTTAAATGATGTATGTAGGCCATGACGTGTTTTGTTTGCGTTTTTCTGACTACCCACCTTCTGACTGTACTACTAATTCAATAAATACTTATTGGTTTTATTGCATAATTGTTACTTAACGACTAGTCGCAATATTTTGCCGACTAGTCGGCCCATCTCTACAGATGGGACAGACAGTAGTTTCAAAGTTTTGCGTTGTTAGTAGTAACAACGCAAAACTTTGATCGCCTCTTGTTTCTGTTTTGGTCGTCCTTTCTTTCTGTTTCGACCGTCAATCGCCTACTCCATCTAACAATGTTCGCTTTTTGTTTTCACATCAATCGTCATTTGTTTCTGTTTCGATCGTCATTTGCCTACTCCATCTAACAATGTTCGTCTTTTGTTTCTACTCCGATCGTCATTTGTTTCTATTATGATCGTCATTCGACTGCTCCACCTAACGATGTCGTCTTTTGTTTCTACTCCGATAGTCATCATCATCCGAGCGATGTTCCTGGTTGCATCCTTCTTGAGACCCCAGGGTCCGATTTCTTACTTTTATGTCTCCACTTCACACGGTCTTCGCTATCCCGCTTAGTGAGGCCATTTGCACGCATATCCGATCTTACGACGTCAAGCCAGCACTTCTTGGGTCTTCCCAACTTGGCGGAGGCGCCATCCATAGCAAGACATTTGTTCTCCACGTGACTAGCCGGTTTTCGTAGAACGTGACCGTACCACCATAAGTTTTTGTACCAAGGCGAAATACGGGTGCAAAACTGAATCAACGCGGAAAGATCTAGTCGACAAAGGTTATTGACATACGGTACCCTAAAAATTTACGTAAATACCTACTCACTTGCGTTTGGTGATATTATAAATTCCTTTTGTACCTATGTACTAATTAATATTATAATGTATGCACATTTATTTTCAATTGCTGGAAAATTCTTACGTATCTTCAACTTAGGTGTACTTACTTAAAAACCATAGTTTTAAGTTATTTAGCCTGATTTCATTTGCGTAAGCTGGAGTTAAGGTTTTCGGCATCGATAAGTAGCGGAATTAAACTAGAAATTGCGAATTAAGGGCCCTATACCTGCTAAACTCAAAATCCATGTCGGGCGCATCGAAAATTATTGATTATTTCATGACGGAATGTCGTAGAACTTTTTTTTGTGTACAGATTGTAGGCGACATTGTTTCCGATATTTTAGTGCAGTTTCCATACAAATATGTCGAAACGTATTGAAGCCTATCGACATTTTAGCCAAATCAGACATTTTTTGTCTAAAATTTGGATAGGCTTTGCACCAATGGGAGGTTCTTGTCTTAAAACTACACCAAAATGTAGGAAACAATGTCACCTACAATCTGTACACAAAAAAAAGTTCTACGACATTCCGTCATGAAATAATCAACAATTTTCGATGAGCCCGACAGGGATTTTCAGTTTCAAGGTCGTTGTCGTTGTAATTCCTCTTAAGGCGAGACTTATCGGTGCGCAGCTTTTGTTATTATTACTAACTAGGCTGAGAAGGTGGTATAGGTGTTAGGCAAGCCTACTTCACCTAATAATGTCCCGGAGACTACAGCGCCTAAATCCAGTTTTTTAAAATATGATTTGTAGTGAAAACATGTTTAAAATTGTGTAGCAAAATAAATTATATTAAGATGATGATGATTAGATGATGATTGAAATCACTCGCAAAAAGATGGCATAACATTTCTTAAAATTAGGGTCCCGTTTTTGGATAAAAACTAAGTCAAGTAAGTAAGTGTGTAAGTAAGGTTATACTTAGAAGGAATTCTTTTTCAAAGACAGATCCCTCAGTCAGCGACCCCCAATTGCGCTTGACCGATTTTACTTAAAAAAAAAGGTATGTCAAAGTTTGACATTTGACAGTTTGATGACATAACGTAACTTTGTATAATGACTACACAGAGTTTTCGGCGGGAAAGCGGAGACAACATGTCGTGCTCCAATTTTATTTTCGTTAAACTATGTTGTAAACTCGGTTAAATTGTGTAATTTTGGTGGAATCTTATTCAATTTAGTTCCGTGAATGTGTGTAAGTGTGTGAAGTGTGTGAAAGTGTAGTGAAAACAAAATTGAGTGTTAAACATGGACTTTCCGTCGTTCGCGCCGAAGCTCCTTGAAGGTTATAGTAAAGTTGCCACCGCTTTACCATAGCCCCTGGCCCCTGACTTGAAACTATAGGCCCGATCGGGCTAATTTCATGCAAAATACTTGATACTGGCAAGATGTACAAGATGTACGACGCCAAAACTAATATTAGGTCCTTACATAAAAAATTGGCGTTTTGTCGTACTGGCCACTTTGATCTCAAATATCTCTTCTTTAGTTAGGGATTCCAATTTCAAATTTATACAGCAATTTATTCATACATTTGTATTTCGAAAACCGTAATTCATTTGTTTTGTCCTCGTTTGGTTTTTTCTTTGCGTCACGCAGTTTACAAAATGGAAATCTTGAAATATCGCGTTATTTACGAGTACGAGTTCCACCGTGGTACCAGTGCTGCAGAAACGACTCGAAGGATTAATGATGTGTATGGCGGCGGTGTCGCAAAAGAAAACACAGTGCGTTTTGGTTCCAACGTTTTCGTTCTGGAAATTTCGACCTGCAGAACAAGCCCCGTGGACGGCCGGAGACTAAAGTTGCTAATGAAGAATTGAAAGCTATTGTGGAAGCAGATCCATCGCAAACCACGTCCGAGTTAGCTGCAGGCTGCGGTGTTAGTGATAAAACTGTTTTAATCCACTTGAAGCAAATTGGAAAGGTGAAAAAGCTTGAAAGATGGGTACCTCATGAATTGAGTGCAGCAAACCGACAAACGCGCGTCAACTGCTGCGTTACATTACTCAACCGGCACAATAATGAAGGGATTTTAAATCGGATCATTACCTGTGATGAAAAGTGGATCCTGTACGATAATCGGAAACGCTCATTGCAATGGCTGAATTCTGGCGAACCAGCCAAATCCTGCCCCAAGCGAAAATTGACTCAAAAAAAGTTACTTGTGAGCGTTTGGTGGACTAGTGCCGGTGTCGTTCACTACAGCTTTCTTAAATCTGGCCAGACGATTACATCAGATATCTATTGTCAGCAACTGCAAACCATGATGGAAAAGCTAGCTGCTAAACAACCGAGGTTGGTCAATCGCTCTAGGCCACTGCTGCTTCAGGACAACGCTAGACCACACACTGCACAACAGACGGCTGCCAAATTAGAGGAGCTTCAATTGGAATGTCTAAGACATCCACCGTACTCCCCGGACCTGGCTCCAACAGATTACCATTTTTTTCGAAATTTGGATAACTTCTTGCAAGGGAAAAAATTCAACTCCGATGGGGCAGTCCAAAGCGCCTTCAAAGATTTCATTAATTCTCGTCCTAATGGTTTTTTTAGTAAAGGGATCAATGAACTACCTATGAGATGGCAAAAGTGCATAGATAGCAATGGTACATACTTTGATTAAATAAATATATTATTATAAAAAAAAAAGACTTTATGTTCCTCCCTTACAAAACGCCAATTTCATATGTATGTAATGAATGACCTAATAATAAGAAGAAACTTAAAATATTCTAAAACTTGACCCTGACTATTCCAAATTGGCCATATCGGTCTCAGACCGAAATAAATAAAAAAAATGACTCCACAGGCAAATTGAAGTGTGACAAAATGCTGTAACCTCAAAACTAAATAATAATATAGGTACATATAGTAGTCGATGTGTACGTAGGGTACATAATATGTTAGAAAAGTCTGGTTTTTTTTTCAAAATTACCTACTTGAAATTAAACTCGACTTTTCATTTAAAAAGTTAATTAAAAATGTTAGTGTAAGTACTAAGTTGTTAATTAAATAAGTTAGGTAGGTTACTTAATTAAAAAAAATAATACGTAAGTATTACAGACAATAAGCAGAAGTAAAAGAAGAAAACTTAACCTTTCTTCTAACTTAACTGTAAAATTTTAAAAAAAATTAGACAGGTAGTTAAAAAAAACAAAAACTCACCGGCAAAAGCAAAACAATCCACGCCCCCAAATTACTTTATAGCAAAATACAAAAAATACTGTATTCTATCATAAACATATAACATCTTGTTCCTTCACTACAAAAAACCTCACGCACACGTGGTGACGGAAAAGTGAAGCAAAGTCTTATCGAGTGTCGATAAAAACGCGATAAAAATATCGATATTTCTCTATATTATTTTATTATAATACGTGTGTATTCTATAAAACGCGTTCTGCGACTGCGCGGTCAGAAGTTTGCTATCTTATGATGACTTGACAGTACAGAAATTTCATTGAAAATAATCGTTTTGAGTAATCCGAAACATGGAGTTTCATTTCAAATGACAGGCGCCGCTTTGGGGTTAATGACCTAGTACTACTATACCTAAGGCCGGTCGCAGTTTGGATACGTTTTCGTCCAAATTACATACGTACGCTAACGTACGAAGACGTACGAATAATCCGTTCCATCCAAATACTTACTATTCAAGTGTAGTATACGTTTATCTAGTAATTTACGTGTATTTCTATACCTAAGGCCGGTCGCACTTGGATTCGTTTTCGTACGTATTTCTTTCGTGCTCTAACGTACGAAGACGTACGGACAATTCCATTTTTCCAAATAATGTAAAAGTGCGCAGACTGTATACGAATTAGTCGTACGTGAATCCTAACTGGATTGATTTTCTATACCTAAGGTCGGTCGCAGTTTGGATACGTTTTGTCCGTATTTTCATTCGTGCGCCACCGTAGTAATACGTACCTAAGGACAATCCCATCCTTTCAAATAGGTACTAAGTATGAAAGCGCTTAACCTGCATATTAATAAGTAGGTACGTAGGTAGGTATACGGAATCGTTTGCTGTCTGCGGGCTTCGGATACGTTTTTGTCGGAATTTCATTTGATCGCTAACGTACGAAGACGTAGGTACGAACTAACTATCCCTCCAGGAGGGTTACTTCGGTTCGTTTCGATACGACATCAATACGATAATACGATGATTCTACTGTCACATTCTGATAGTTGGGTGACAGTAGAACCATCGTATTATCGTATCGTTGTCGTATCGAAACGAACCGCAGTAACCCTCCTGTCCTTCCAAATACCATGAAAGGGTGCATGCAGTCGTATGCAGTCTGCGCACTTCCATAGCAGGGAGTTGGATGTATGGAATTGTTCGTTTGTCTTCGTACGTTAGCGCACGAGAGAAATTCGGACGTAGACAAACGAATCAGTACGAACAATCTCATCCTCACAAGTATGTACTATGAATACGCGCAGTCTGCATACAAATCAGTTCTCTAACAAATTAGTCGCACGACTAATTTGTATGCAGCCAACGCGTTTCCATATTACTTGGAAGGATGGGATTGTCCGTACGTCTTCGTACTTTAGCGCACGAATGAAATTGAGGTTTTGTTTCATGGGAGCTATCTACTTTTTAGGGTTCCGTACCTAAAGGTAAAAACGGGACCCTATTACTGAGACTTCGCTGTCTGTCTGTCTGTCTGTCTGTCTGTCCGTCCGTCCGTCCGTCTGTCTCCAGGCTGTATCTCATGAACCGTAATAGCTAGAAGGTTGAAATTTTCACAGAAGATGTATTTCGGTTGCCGCTACAACAACAAATACTAAAAACAAAATAAAACAATTATTTAAAAGGGGCTCCCATACAACAAACGTGTTTTTTCCATTATTAACCGGCTTCCAAAAAAAGGAGGAGGTTCTAAATTCGTCGGAATATTTTTTTTTATTTATTTTAATGTTTTTTTTTATGTAGGTACCTATGTTCTCGAATTGTTCATGAATTACTGCAAATTCATTAAATTTTTCACTTTCGAACAAGTGGATTTTAGTGACAGCAATAATGCACTAAAAATGAAGAAACGAAAAAATATTTAAAAATTAAAATCCGACTTCAAAAACGGTGAAAATTATAAAAAATCGTAAAAAACACCTGAAGTCTGAAGTCGGGCAGATTAATTATAAACAGATTCTACGTAAAACTGCACGACTTCAGACGTCAGGCGTTTTTTTACGATTTTTTAAAATATTTCTCAGTTTTTAATTTTTTTTTTTTAGTTTACCCGACCTAGGACTCGGTAAAATATAACTGCTTATTTGACGTAAATTCTATATTGTTGTTGGCAACGCTGGTAAAAACCCCACATCGTAGTTACTTACTTACCACTACCCACGTCAATGGAGTCCTCCAATTTCAACCATTAGCAAATAATTACACCCCTAGCGGTGGGGGTGCCAACAATCTAATCCAAACACAGCTTGAACTAATCATCTTCTATTATATACAATAACATCAATTAATTAAAGGATACTTATTAAATTAATTTGTTCCCTGTGGTTAAGTTCGGATAGCTATGGGATTACGTGGGAATTTCCAAAACAAATATCATCTATATCTTTTTTTTAATTGCACGACGTTACACACAGCGCAATGTAGCCCCAAACTGAGCACTAGGCTTGTACTATGGGTACTGGACAACGGATATACTACATATTATTATACTTTTTTTGTTTGTAAATATATACGTTTGACACATATAAAACACCCAGACCGGACACAAATACTAATTTTTAAGACTAAATACTTACACCCGGCGGGAATCGAACCCGCAACCTTCTGCATTGTATTGTCTGGCCTTCCCCCGACGCGCCACAGAGGTCGTCCCTATAAAACGCTTTGTCCTGACTGACTGATCAACACACATCCTAAACCAGTAATAGTAGAGAGCTGAAACTTGGAGAGTGTATTCCTTATCTGATGTAGACATCCGATAAGAATTTCCAAAAGTCGTAGAACAAAAGTTGTTCGCCTAGACCTCTAGAACAAACCCCTTTCGGCTTAATACCCTCTCCTCGGAGCTCCCTGTATTTAGATGACTTATTTTATCTTCATCGAAAATCTTTAATTACTTGTTCCCTTCAGAATCGAATCTAGAACCATTGGTTAGCCCATCGTGCTACAAAGGTCGCCAAAAAGTGTGACCTACAGCATACTATCCGTAAAAGGAAACCCGGATGGATCTTCGTTTAGTGAACATGTAACTCTAAATAATTAGAGTAGGTATATTTTAAACATAGCTTATTGAATGATTGTTCAACCAGTTATGACATCCAAATACGAACCTTACACGTGTTAGATATAATATCACCACCGAATATCTAATCCAACAGAACAACAGCTTCATACAAGCCCTACTATAGAACTTCATTCGTCAATTTTGTAGTGCTAGTAAGAATTGTTATAGTATAGATTGTTGCTCCAGTTCCACTATTGTTCAATAATAAATATGCGACAATGTAAATCACATGAATACTGAAAAAAATATATATAAAAAAACCCATGAGTTTCTTGTGTCTTCTTCTCATTGGAGGTCGCGTTCCGAAGACACAGTAGATTACATTCTATAATTGACGATTCAAAGAGATATATTGTAATATCCGAATGAATAAAAGTACTTTTAATTTTGAATTTTGCCCGTGGCGTGGGTACTACACTACATGCGCAGCTATGTGTGCGTGACCTCTCTCACTGACAGTGCGCCGACGGGTTCACGTACGTGAGCCGTAGTAGGCGCTTCGGGCGGCCTCGGCAAACCCGAGCGGAAAGCGGTGGGACATCACGCACAAATAGCTGCGCATGTTCCTCGATTTATAAATAAACTACCTCCGGAATTGCGTACTTTTCAAATTATTAGACCCAACAATGTTAAATTAAAATTTAAGTCCTATTTCTTAGATAATATGATAGACGTCGTAGATTAGATAGTATAACATTTGTTACAAACCTCATTGGTTTTTTATAATGTTATTTAGGCAATTGTTTTTGTTTTGTAAATTTTTAGAAGATAAATAAATTTAAAAAAAAAAAATGTAGTGAAGTACCTACCTACGCAGCGCTGCGGGCTTGTATGAAGCTGTTGTTCTGGTGGATTAGGTATTCGGTGATCCCGGTCTACTATTTTTTAAATCAGAAAAATATAAGAAATCAACATAATTTACCAGACAGAACAAATCGCCCAGACAACAAACTAAACATCTGTGATTTTTTGAAAACTCATACATTATTGATCGACATAAGTATCCGAAATTGAACCATCTTTGTCACATCTGCCTTTGATAAGTGTAAGCGATAGAATACGGGACGGAAATATATCAATCCTAGAAGCAAGATGGTGAAGAATTATAATATTGAAATGTATTGAAGTCGAAGACTTTGATTGATAGAAGGAATACACTTTGCAAATTCATAAGATTTAAACATGTTTTCTTATGTCTTGGCCACACTGCCGGGAAATGCCCTTAACTGATGATGGTCGTTGAACGTTGGTGTAGTCACTCCATTAACGGGTGATGAAAAGTAAAATGTCCACCTCAGGAGCAAACACTATTAATTACATGTTTGCTTCCGAGGATTAAGAGGATAGTCTCCATACAAACGTAGTTTAAATTTTCCTCCCTGGATAAAGACATTAGAGCAAATATGTTTATGCCATAAAACTTATATCTGTCATGACTATGCATCTACCTTTTTATTTTTTTCGTTTTATTATTTGTTATTATTATTTTAATTAGAAAATAAAAATAAATAAAAAGGTAGATGCATTGTCATGACAGATATCGGTTTTATGGCATAATAGTTATTTGTTATGCAAGGCTGCAAAGTTGGTTTTTGCAGTGAGTACTTGTATTGAAACCTGAGCTAGCGAAGCATTCTAGGATTGAACCACGAGCGCAAGCGAATGGTTCAAATATAGAATGCTGAGCGTCGCAAAGGTTTCAAAGGTACGAGATGCAAAAAACTTTGCTGCAGAGTGAAACACAATTTTTCACCTCACTACAGCGAGGAAAACGCTAGGTGCATTTTCCGGTAGAAAACTCAATTCAGCATTATAAACCGCTTATTGTACCGTAAATAATAAAAATAAGCAAACAATCTCTAAATTGAATAATTCATAAAAAAACCTGCTTGATACTAATGATAATAAACAATAAATACTACATTGGCAATGTGCAACAATACTTCGTGGTTCGATGCCATGAACAAAAAAAAAAGAAATGAGGTTCCGGTTAGCGCATTTTCAAAGGACTTGGCTCTATATAAAAGTATCGAGAAGACAGATTCGAATTTTAAAATCTCTTTCCACGCTAGGGCGCAAAATGCGATTTTGCACGCAGAAATCAGCGTGCAAAACGATCCTTTCCGAGGTTGTGAGGTGAAAACATATTTGCTCTAATGTCTTTATCCAGGGAGGAAAATTTAAACTACGTTTGTATGGAGAAAGAGAATGAAGACTATCCTCTTAAGAATTCCTCGCTCCTCTCTGGATTCAAAAAACACTCTCGCCGGAAAAATTGTATGCTAGGTATAGGTAGGTACAATCTACTAATCTCCCCTTATGATCAGCGGCTTTATTCCACAAAAAACAACCGTGTAGACGCCGGCTAGCTTCTACACGGTTTGCGAGTTATTTTGTATTCTAGATGCGCTAAGAAGTCACGTGACGTGCTGTGTAGCAATAGCGACCTGCCTGCAGGCTTTTTGTTTCATTGGCTTCTAGAATACCGAGGGTAACTTAACAAGTTCCAATGAAGTTTTAAAAAAGTTGACTGGAGTCTACATCGGATCTATGTAGTTTTTTTCAGGTTGCAGGTCGTCGAAAAAGCAATTTGACTTGGTAGTAGGTAATATGCCGAAAATAATGTCTAAAAAGTATGCCTGATATATCTGATAACGGGCCCGGGTAACTTACGAGTGACGTATAGATTACGGACGACAGATAAACTAATTAAAAATGTCGTGACACTACGGGAGTATGGTCACGTAGGTACCGTGACTACGTGACAACTGAGATGTCATAGTTCTTGAGAAGTTTTTTTTAATTGAATGAAATCTTTTGTTAACGAGTTAAGTTTCACGAAAACAAAATTCTGGACCTCGCGTTCATCAGGGCGTCTCAAACAGAACTCCCAAGTTTCATTTTTAATAGGACAGTCTCCGGTCTCTTTCTCCATACAAACGTAGTCGACGTTTTCCTCCTGGATAAAGACATTAGAGCAAATATGTTTATGCCATAAAACCTATATCTGTCATGACTATGCGTCTACCTTATCATTTTTTTATTTTTTATTACTATTCTAATTAGAAAATGAAAAAAAAATCAAAACGTAGGGGCATGGTCATGGCTGATACTTATGGTATAAACTTAGTTTTTCTAATATCTTTAACCGGAGAGAAAACAGTCGACTACGTTTGTAAAGTTTGTATGAAGAAAAGAGTAGGCAGACTGTCCCCTTAGACATTAAACACAAAATTGTAGATAGCGCCACCTCAGTGTCTCCACGGGGCTACGTGTAATCATGAACATATCGCCCCTAATACCTATTTTAAAATCGTCACCATTTTATCAAACGATCAAAATATTTAAGCCATAACTCACCGACGCAGGCGCCATGAATCTTGCCAATAAGTAGTAGGTATTGTTGCATCATATTATTCGTATCCATTCAGAAATTTCAAGGAATTTACAACTGAAGCCGGTGGGAATAACCCAGTTTTTTTAACTTCTATATTTTATAAATAGGTGAAGATAAGGTTTTTAATTCTTTTGGTTTCGGGATGTTGGATTGAAATTAAACTCATTTTTTGGTTTTATGGCGTGGTGTTTATTCCAATTTTTTTTCCGAATTATTTACCTTTTATTATCTTTCTATAAAAAAATAAAATTAGATTTAAGAACATTAAGACATTAGAAAATATAACCATACCAACAGTATATTATACCATCTTAATTCACTTAATAAATTAAAATAATTAAATTTAATAATCCAAATATGAGTCCTTCTAGGTATGGTACCCAAAAGGCAATGCCCCTTTGGATAGCAATACCTACATATTTGTTGGCCAAAGTAGCCGCCAGCCCTTTGGCGCTTATACGAAAGCGCTGGCGCTAAGAAGCTAATACTAATAATTTTATAACATTCTAAAGTCTCGGTTCCCCCCAACGCGACGTCTCAATTGCAAACGGTAGAAATATGCATCCATCGCCAATGGAAGCATATTTCCGCCGTTTTGCAATCTCCTACTTTTATTCACACAATAGTTTGTTACTATACTCCCCACGGTTTCACTGTATTTTCCTTTTTTTAGAAATTATTTCTGGACTCTCGAGATACAGGACGAGTTCCTAGTTCGAGGTCCGTTGTTTATACTCAATCCATTTGTAATATTTCTTGTTTAATAAACTATTTATTTATTTATTTATTTTAGCATTGTTTCAATGCTCAGCCATAAAGAATCCTGGTTAATCCTAAAGGAGAAACCTGTAAAGGTATAAATAAAATTAATAAAAAAAATAAACTCTGTCCAATTGAAGTTCTGAAACATCCGAATAATTCTAACTCTATAAGAAAGTATGGTAACTGGTCGTTTAGGTGCAGAATGTCCAAGTTGCAAAATGTCCAGTTCGCAGAATGTCCAGGTCGTTTATTCAAGTCTGAGCCAACACTGATCTTAACGTTAAGAGGAAAGTCTAGCTACTTGTTCTATAAAGAAACGTAGTCGACTGTTTCCTCCCTGGATAAAGACATTCGAGCAAATATGTTTATGCCATAAAACTTATATCTGCCATTACCATGCAAACCCCTATACGTTTTGGTTTTTAGGGTTCCATGCCCAAAGGGTAAAAACGTGACCCTATTACTGAGACTCCGCTGTCTGTCTGTGTGTCCGTCTGTCACCAGTCAGGCAGGACTTTGAATTTTACAAATACAAAAATGCCGTCTACCTCGGCATAGAATAGGGTTACCCAATATCTTCCCGCGCCCTTATTCGCCTTTTACGAGAGATCGATCTGAGGGAGATAAGGAAACCTTAAGTTCTCCCCGCGCGGTGGCGGATAAACTGCTTGGTCCCTGGGATGGCAAAAATATTGCCATATTTATTTACAGAAGGTATGGTGAATGATGAATGATGATTGATTTATGACTTTCCTATCTGTGAAGACCCCAAACTATTTGGGGGTTTAGCGGACCCCAGGCTCCGTCAGAGGGACGCGACCGGGAACATCGTGAGGATGAGGAGGTGCAACTAAAAGTTATACCGGGTGTTCCGAGGAGGGATATTACCTAAGCAAACAAGGAGGTTGTTCTATAGATATAAGCGAACAACTTTTGTTTTACAACTTCTGGAAATTAGAGGTAGTTTTCAAACAAAAAATAGTTTTAAGTTTGCGTGAAAATCAGCTGTTTCTTAAAGTTTGAGGTCATTAATGCGTCCTTTTATGTAGTTTTTTTTTTATTTTATGTAGACAGCAGTTTTTTTTTCTCAGTAAAATAACTTTAAAATGTTAGAAAATAAAGTTTGAATTTCCAAAGTCGCAAAGTACCACAGTCGTAGAACAAAACCCCCTCCTCGGATCACGTCATACAAATTAAAATTTTAAGCTATTTATTTATTTTTATTATTAACGTTGTATCTGTTGTGTTTCTATGTAAGGTAGGTAATTATGTTGTTAAAATAAAGCGAACTTTATTTTTTTCCTAATATAAAATGCTTTGGCCTGACTGACTGATCAACGCACAGCCTAAACCACTAATAGTTTAAAGCTGAAACTTGGAGAGTGTGTTCTTTAATGATGGAGGCATCCGATAAGAAAGGATTTTATAATAATAATAATAATTAATAATTATAATAATATATAATTATAATAATAATAATTCCACTTTGGCCTAGTGGTAAATACCTCGACTTTCATTCCGAAGGTCGTGAGTTCGAATCCCGACTGTGGACCAACTATATCTCTATCTTCAAGAAAAAAAGATGTGCGCTATTAACATCGCTCTTACGGTGAAGGAAAACATCGCGAGGAAACCCACATCTTAAAGTCTCTTAGGAGGATAATTTCAAAAATCATTCAAAGTCCAGGAGTTTTCTGATGAGAAGGTGGATTTAGGTCTTCATTAATCTGTGACTAGTTCTTTAGGAGCTGATTCTATTGGTAGAAGTCCACAAAGTAGTAATTTACTGCATTCTCGGATGCTATTCTGTTCATCATTCCGAAGATACTGATCGGATCATCACCGAGATTTTATGGGACCAACTTGGGACGGTGAGACCTTCCAAATAAAAAAAGAATTATTGAAATCGGACTTTATATGCCGAAGTACGGCGCGGACATATCCACATACATGCAAACATACAATAGGTACGGGTTGAATTGAGAACCTCCTCCTTTTTTTGAAGTCGGTTAAAACGCCCAGTTTTTTTCTTTTTTGTATCAAAAATAAGACCTACATTTCTAACTAGGTAAGAACAAAATCCACGTGTAAAAATTAATTCCGAACCGGGATTCGAACCTAGACCTCGCAAGTTTGCAACTGACTCGGACCAGTTATTGAAGACCCTTAACTTTTTCTGACTCATTCTGGTTACTGTTGCTACGGTATATGATGGAAACATACGGGAGAAGATTGCGTTATTAAAATAGAAAATATTTCTATTGTTTTTATTGCTCAAGGCATATTTTCAGGGGTCCGTACCCAAAGGCTAAAAATGGGACCCTATTACTGAGACTTCACGGTCTGTCCGTCTGTCTGTCTGTCACCCGCGGCTGTATCTTATGAAGCGTAATTGCTAGACGGTTGAAATTTTCAAAGATGGTGTATATCCGTTGCCGCTATTACAAAATAAAACAAATATTTAATGAGTGAATGAATGAATGAATGTCATTTATTTGCACGAAATATGGTTACAGCAGCTGGTTTAAGGGGGGCTCAAACGTGATTTTTGACATACAACGCAACGACACCGCGATGTATTTTTATCACTGGCGCCGTCTAGTGAGACTGGAGAAAGACTGATGCCAATTGCAATGGTTAAATACATTTTAACGATCGCGCTGTGTTCACAAATTGGTTGGTACAGTATTCATTTTAGCATTTTAGGGTTCACAATTATCGCAATTATGATAGTGGTGCGGAACCCTTCGTGCGCGACTCTCACACTTGAACGGGTTTTTATATATTTATTATACATATTTCAAAAACTTAGATCAAAAACGTAAACAAAATTCCCATACATTTATTTGAAAGTGACAGCTCATAGTTACTTTTTCCCTTTATAAATTACATTTCTTTGTTTACATCTTTGATCAAGTTTCTGAAATAAAGTATTCCTCAAATTTCCAAAAGTTGTAGAACAAAAAGTGTTTGTCTAGACGTCTAGAACAACCCCTTTTCGGCTTAATACCCCTTCCTGGGAGCATTCTGTATATACTTTTTTTGTAAATACATACCTACATATAATTATGGCATAAATACACCAGGCAGGAATCGAACCCGCAACCTTCTGCATTGCAGTCGGGCCTTCGCCCGATGTGACACAGCCGCCTTCGTGTATAGATTCACTGCCATCAAACTAGAGGTTCATAATAAAATGCCAAGTCCTGCCGGACTGATTGGAAAATTATGTACATCGGGACTTACGCGAGTAAAACCGCGGGCTCTGCTAGTTCAAATATTTTAAATGCATATCGTTTGTTTGAATAATTTGTTTATTTAAATGGTGCATGTATTTAATTAAAATAAAAAAAATAGAAATATTTATATCAATGGCGTAATATTGACCTATTATTATTGCGAAAGTGTTTCTATGTATACAGTGTGCTTCGGGGAGGAGCTGATTTCCAAGTTAACTTTGAATTCAATATTTTTGAAAACTATTTCAAATTTCCAAAAGTCGTAGAACAAAATTTGACCTATATGTCTAGAACAACCCCCTTATATTACCGTCCCCAAAACACGTTGTATGTTTTTTTTAAATTATCGTCCACTTAGTACATCTTTATTTATAAAAGAAAGTCGTGTTAGTTACACCATTTATAACTCAAGAACAGCTGAACCGATTTCGTTGTAAATTAGTGAGGAGGTAGCTTAGAACAGGGAAAAGGACATAGAATACGTTTGATCCCGTACATCCCGCGGGATCGGAACTTATGCGGGTGAAACCACGTGGCGCAGCTTGTAGTTATAATAGATCGCACGTGTGAATGGCGTCATCATAAATATACATATACCTACCAATGACACGACAAATTTAACTTGACACTTAGCTCGCACAAAACAGTTCTCGGTCACGTCTCTGCTTATGTTGGTTGTGTTAATATCTACATCTAACCAAGGAATTCCATTCATAGGCATCCCATTTTTACGGCTTACGGTAGAAGCGATGTACCTATCTACTTGGGCACAGAACAAGTCTAAGACGTAGCGCCAAGTGGACCTTTCCCTGTTAGATTAAAACAAAATACTAAAGATACGGTACGTAGTCTCGGAAAATTAGACGATAACTGCGTCTAGCTGACGCACTAGCCTCAGTCGCATGTCGAACCGTTGCCGCGTGAGCACGTGCTGTCACTGTCACACTGCGATTATTTTTTTGACATCCATAAGAATGCCTTTTTGCTTATTTACAAATGTCTGAATCATTCTTAAAGACAAATGTTTTAAAGTACAATAATTTTATGAAAATGCATTTAGGTGTTTCTAGCTCATTTTTCGAATACGCAATGTTAGAATATACCGTATCTACTTTTTTTTTTTCATCTAAGTCCAATACATAGAGCCGCCGCTAAGAAAGACAGGTAGGATCTTGGATTTTTTTTCGGTTTTAGCGATGTTGTATTGAAATTAAAGACTTTTCGGTTTGAATCGCGGGTGTTTATTACTTTTAGCATTGTTACATACAACGCTCAACGTTTCGAGACCTTTCCAGGTCCCTTCTTCAGGATAGACTAGGTTGTAAGTTGTTGCTCAAAGCTCCGTGGCTAAAAGTAATAAACACCACGCGATTCAAACCGAAAAAATGCTCAAAGCTCCGTGGCTAAAAGTAATAAACACCACGCGATTCAAACCGAAAAAATGTCTTTAATTTCAGGTAGAATCTTTTTCCATTGCTGCTGTCTTTCTTCTTCTAGATGAGCGTGCTATATCTTAGACTATATCGTCTCTTACCATCAGGTGAGATAGTGGTCAAACGGCACTACGACATAATTCAAATTAAACAAAGATTATTGTAGTTTAACACTAAGAAATAATCCTATCCTACCCTTCCTATCCTATCCTATCCTACTAATATTATAAATTTGAAAGTTTGTATGGATGTTTGGATGTTTGTTACTCTTTCACGCAAAAACTACTGAACCGATTGCGATGAAACTTGGAATATAGATAGCTAGCACCTAGAATAACACATAGGCTGCTTTTTATCCCGTAATTCCCGCGGGATCGGGACTTACGCGGGTTTCACCCGCGTAAGTCCCGACCCATAATCGAAGAATAACTTAAAACTAAAGTGGCACAATGGGCGGCCTTATCGCCTATGGGCGGTCTCTTCCAAGAAACTAGTAAGTCTAGAATAGCTCAAACCATGGTCAAGATTTGAAACCATCCATAAACTGCCATTTTTAGGGTTCCGTACCCAAAGGGTAAAAACGGGACTCTATTTCTGCGACTTCGCTGTCTGTTCGTCTGTTTGTCTGTCACCAGGCTGTATCTCAGTATCTCATAAACCGTAATAGCTGGACGGTTGAAATTTTTACAGAAGATGTATTTCGGTAGCTGCTATAACAACAAATACTAAAAATAAAATGAAACCAATATTTAAGGGGGACTCTCATACAACAAACGTGATTTTTGACATAAACGCAACGATACGGCGAGGTATTTTTATCATTAGCGCAATCTAGTGATGACTTAACGTTCACGTTGCGTTCACAGATTGGTTGGTCTAGTGTTCATTTTAGGGTTCCGTTCCCAATTGTGATAGTGGTACGGAACCCTTCGTGCGCATGTCGGACTCCCACTGGGCCGGTTTTTAGGGTTACGTACCGAAAGGGTAAAAACGGGACCCTATTACTGAGACTTCGCTGTCTGTCTGTCTGTCTGTCTGTCTGTCTGTCTGTCTGTCTGTCTGTCTGTCTGTCTGTCTGTCTGTCTGTCTGTCTGTCTGTCTGTCTGTCTGTCTGTCTGTCTGTCTGTCTGTCTGTCTGTCTGTCTGTCTGTCTGTCTGTCTGTCTGTCTGTCTGTCTGTCTGTCTGTCTGTCTGTCTGTCTGTCTGTCTGTCTGTCTGTCTGTCTGTCTGTCTGTCTGTCTGTCTGTCTGTCTGTCTGTCTGTCTGTCTGTCTGTCTGTCTGTCTGTCTGTCTGTCTGTCTGTCTGTCTGTCTGTCTGTCTGTCTGTCTGTCTGTCTGTCTGTCTGTCTGTCTGTCTGTCTGTCTGTCTGTCTGTCTGTCTGTCTGTCTGTCTGTCTGTCTGTCTGTCTGTCTGTCTGTCTGTCTGTCTGTCTGTCTGTCTGTCTGTCTGTCTGTCTGTCTGTCTGTCTGTCTGTCTGTCTGTCTGTCTGTCTGTCTGTCTGTCTGTCTGTCTGTCTGTCTGTCTGTCTGTCTGTCTGTCTGTCTGTCTGTCTGTCTGTCTGTCTGTCTGTCTGTCTGTCTGTCTGTCTGTCTGTCTGTCTGTCTGTCTGTCTGTCTGTCTGTCTGTCTGTCTGTCTGTCTGTCTGTCTGTCTGTCTGTCTGTCTGTCTGTCTGTCTGTCTGTCTGTCTGTCTGTCTGTCTGTCTGTCTGTCTGTCTGTCTGTCTGTCTGTCTGTCTGTCTGTCTGTCTGTCTGTCTGTCTGTCTGTCTGTCTGTCTGTCTGTCTGTCTGTCTGTCTGTCTGTCTGTCTGTCTGTCTGTCTGTCTGTCTGTCTGTCTGTCTGTCTGTCTGTCTGTCTGTCTGTCTGTCTGTCTGTCTGTCTGTCTGTCTGTCTGTCTGTCTGTCTGTCTGTCTGTCTGTCTGTCTGTCTGTCTGTCTGTCTGTCTGTCTGTCTGTCTGTCTGTCTGTCTGTCTGTCTGTCTGTCTGTCTGTCTGTCTGTCTGTCTGTCTGTCTGTCTGTCTGTCTGTCTGTCTGTCTGTCTGTCTGTCTGTCTGTCTGTCTGTCTGTCTGTCTGTCTGTCTGTCTGTCTGTCTGTCTGTCTGTCTGTCTGTCTGTCTGTCTGTCTGTCTGTCTGTCTGTCTGTCTGTCTGTCTGTCTGTCTGTCTGTCTGTCTGTCTGTCTGTCTGTCTGTCTGTCTGTCTGTCTGTCTGTCTGTCTGTCTGTCTGTCTGTCTGTCTGTCTGTCTGTCTGTCTGTCTGTCTGTCTGTCTGTCTGTCTGTCTGTCTGTCTGTCTGTCTGTCTGTCTGTCTGTCTGTCTGTCTGTCTGTCTGTCTGTCTGTCTGTCTGTCTGTCTGTCTGTCTGTCTGTCTGTCTGTCTGTCTGTCTGTCTGTCTGTCTGTCTGTCTGTCTGTCTGTCTGTCTGTCTGTCTGTCTGTCTGTCTGTCTGTCTGTCTGTCTGTCTGTCTGTCTGTCTGTCTGTCTGTCTGTCTGTCTGTCTGTCTGTCTGTCTGTCTGTCTGTCTGTCTGTCTGTCTGTCTGTCTGTCTGTCTGTCTGTCTGTCTGTCTGTCTGTCTGTCTGTCTGTCTGTCTGTCTGTCTGTCTGTCTGTCTGTCTGTCTGTCTGTCTGTCTGTCTGTCTGTCTGTCTGTCTGTCTGTCTGTCTGTCTGTCTGTCTGTCTGTCTGTCTGTCTGTCTGTCTGTCTGTCTGTCTGTCTGTCTGTCTGTCTGTCTGTCTGTCTGTCTGTCTGTCTGTCTGTCTGTCTGTCTGTCTGTCTGTCTGTCTGTCTGTCTGTCTGTCTGTCTGTCTGTCTGTCTGTCTGTCTGTCTGTCTGTCTGTCTGTCTGTCTGTCTGTCTGTCTGTCTGTCTGTCTGTCTGTCTGTCTGTCTGTCTGTCTGTCTGTCTGTCTGTCTGTCTGTCTGTCTGTCTGTCTGTCTGTCTGTCTGTCTGTCTGTCTGTCTGTCTGTCTGTCTGTCTGTCTGTCTGTCTGTCTGTCTGTCTGTCTGTCTGTCTGTCTGTCTGTCTGTCTGTCTGTCTGTCTGTCTGTCTGTCTGTCTGTCTGTCTGTCTGTCTGTCTGTCTGTCTGTCTGTCTGTCTGTCTGTCTGTCTGTCTGTCTGTCTGTCTGTCTGTCTGTCTGTCTGTCTGTCTGTCTGTCTGTCTGTCTGTCTGTCTGTCTGTCTGTCTGTCTGTCTGTCTGTCTGTCTGTCTGTCTGTCTGTCTGTCTGTCTGTCTGTCTGTCTGTCTGTCTGTCTGTCTGTCTGTCTGTCTGTCTGTCTGTCTGTCTGTCTGTCTGTCTGTCTGTCTGTCTGTCTGTCTGTCTGTCTGTCTGTCTGTCTGTCTGTCTGTCTGTCTGTCTGTCTGTCTGTCTGTCTGTCTGTCTGTCTGTCTGTCTGTCTGTCTGTCTGTCTGTCTGTCTGTCTGTCTGTCTGTCTGTCTGTCTGTCTGTCTGTCTGTCTGTCTGTCTGTCTGTCTGTCTGTCTGTCTGTCTGTCTGTCTGTCTGTCTGTCTGTCTGTCTGTCTGTCTGTCTGTCTGTCTGTCTGTCTGTCTGTCTGTCTGTCTGTCTGTCTGTCTGTCTGTCTGTCTGTCTGTCTGTCTGTCTGTCTGTCTGTCTGTCTGTCTGTCTGTCTGTCTGTCTGTCTGTCTGTCTGTCTGTCTGTCTGTCTGTCTGTCTGTCTGTCTGTCTGTCTGTCTGTCTGTCTGTCTGTCTGTCTGTCTGTCTGTCTGTCTGTCTGTCTGTCTGTCTGTCTGTCTGTCTGTCTGTCTGTCTGTCTGTCTGTCTGTCTGTCTGTCTGTCTGTCTGTCTGTCTGTCTGTCTGTCTGTCTGTCTGTCTGTCTGTCTGTCTGTCTGTCTGTCTGTCTGTCTGTCTGTCTGTCTGTCTGTCTGTCTGTCTGTCTGTCTGTCTGTCTGTCTGTCTGTCTGTCTGTCTGTCTGTCTGTCTGTCTGTCTGTCTGTCTGTCTGTCTGTCTGTCTGTCTGTCTGTCTGTCTGTCTGTCTGTCTGTCTGTCTGTCTGTCTGTCTGTCTGTCTGTCTGTCTGTCTGTCTGTCTGTCTGTCTGTCTGTCTGTCTGTCTGTCTGTCTGTCTGTCTGTCTGTCTGTCTGTCTGTCTGTCTGTCTGTCTGTCTGTCTGTCTGTCTGTCTGTCTGTCTGTCTGTCTGTCTGTCTGTCTGTCTGTCTGTCTGTCTGTCTGTCTGTCTGTCTGTCTGTCTGTCTGTCTGTCTGTCTGTCTGTCTGTCTGTCTGTCTGTCTGTCTGTCTGTCTGTCTGTCTGTCTGTCTGTCTGTCTGTCTGTCTGTCTGTCTGTCTGTCTGTCTGTCTGTCTGTCTGTCTGTCTGTCTGTCTGTCTGTCTGTCTGTCTGTCTGTCTGTCTGTCTGTCTGTCTGTCTGTCTGTCTGTCTGTCTGTCCGTCTGTCACCACGCTGTATCTCATGAACCGTAATAGCTAGACGGTTGAAATTTTCACAGAAGATGTATTTCGGTTGCCGCTACAACAACAAATACTAAAAACAAAATAAAACAAATATTTAAGAGGGGCTCCCATACAACAAACGTGTTTCAAAAACTACAAGGGAATCGAGTAGGTCGTGGAATTCAAAATGGCCGCCCTGTCTGTCAAATATACCAGTCTACCTTCACTTACCAAAGAGTTTCTTATAAGTTTTAGATTTTCTTTGTGCCAAAGTTTTTTTTTCTTTTTTTTTGAGTGGTGTGGTCGTATGAAGGGAGTAAGGATCGAAGCTAAATATTTCACATTTTCCTATCAAATTTAAAAATTGGATGTAAATCATTTTAGGGTTCAGTACCCAAATGTCATAGTGGTACGGAACCCTTCGTGCGCGAGTGTCGCACTTGCCCGGTTTTTTATTTTTGCCAGCACGCTTAAGATACGACAGCAGAAAAAAATTGTCGACCGACAATATCGTTATTTTGTCTGCTAAGCATGCCGATGCCGTTGCAAAAAAAAACATTTCCTATGATTTCACCTATCAGTCGACAGTGTTGCTAATCGAGATAAAATCCTGGAAACAAATAGGTTTCTACGTACCTATGACAAATCAGACGAAATGCTTGTAGGTAAAAATTTTGGAGGATGGCAAAAAATGCAGATAAGTTGCCAATTCAGTTGTTAAAAATTACAGAATAATTCTTAGAATCTTTGTATTGAGTTTCACGAAATATTATTGCGCAAACGCAGGCTGATTCATTGTTATACTATGTATGTATACATGTAGTTATAGGTTTAGGTACATTTACTTAGATAAATAAATAAATAAATTAAAATTAAAATTAAACTAATATTATGAACGAGAAAGTTTGTATGTATGTCTGTATGTATGTTACTTTGTAAGAAATAAGTTCTTATTGATTAACGTAAGAGAAACTTAAGTTTACTACTAAATAAATTAGAATAATTAAAATTAATAATCCAAAAATGAGTCCCTAGATATGGTACCTAAAAGGCTGGCTGCATTGCCCCTTTGGATATCAATACCTATTCGTTGGCCAAAGTAGCCGCCAGCCCTTTGTTACTCTTTCACGCAAAAACTGCTGAACTGATTGCGATGAAACTTGGAATATAGAAAGGTGGAGACGTGGAATAACACATAGGATACGTTTTATCCCGTATTTATTTATGTCGGGAATTACGCGGGTGAAACCGCGAGGAGGAGCTTACTAAGATAAATAAATAAATACTAGGGGTTAAAAGAATACTGAGATTTTTCATTGCAGAATGTAGGACTAAGATTTGACACATTTTCCTTAAGAAAAAATGTCATAGACAAGGAAGCAAAACGTCAGCTGATAAAGTATTTTTATTTTAAATTTTGTATTTTTTTATTTTAGGTGGAATTGTTTGTTTTAGTTTTGTAATTTTATTCACTTTTGTAGATTATAAAGGTACATAATTTTGTGTTTTTCATTTTATTGATCTTTACTTTTAAATTGATTGTAACTTTAATGTGTTGAAATTAATAATAAATAAATATTTTTTAATTAAGTTTTATTAATTAGTTAATTTAATTAATTTTATTAATAAAGAAATTAAAAAAAAACGTACCTATCATAGATACCTACCTATTTGGGTAGGTATCAATTTTTTTTAATTTATTTAATGTAAGTAATATTTCATTTATTTTCTTCGGTCTTCGCAATGATTTGAAACCGAAAAAATAAATTAACGATAGATATTACTTTCCATAGGTAACTAATTTCACATGCATTAGGCCATCATAATATAAAATCTAATCAAATTACCAACATTCCAGAGAAATTCCTAACGAATTCTAGAAAATCTACCTATTTAGTGACATTATTCCTCCTACCTTTCCTAACGAATAACTAACAAACTAACGAAACTCGCATGCAATCTTTCATCATAATAAGTCTCGAATTATATTCTAGGGAAAACCCTAAACAACACTAAAAAGTATACTATTCTACGACACAATTCTGTCCCGTGTTTTCCTGTCGAAGAATCTAATATAAATACGCTAGGACAATATCTAAACTCACTACCGTGCGAGACGTGCTCCTGGCAATACATAGATAACTACATAGTTACTACGGCACGAGAAAAACCGAGTGTTTATACCTAGTTTATTAGGGTATTTGTGAAGTGTGATATTAATTAGGGGAAAGACTTTTTTTGAAGACGTTTATGCGGAAGATTTTTTTTGGGTTAGTACCTTAGACGTATCTATTTATACATATTAAATAAATACTGCAGGACATTGCACACAACGCCGTCTAGCCCCAAACTAAGTAACTAGGCTTGTACTATGGGTACCTACTGGACGACGGATATAAGTACTACATCTTATACTTATTTTTTTGTAAATACATGTGATACATCTACTCAGAACCAGAAACAGTTTAGTTAGCATAAATACCTGTCCCCGGCGGGAATCGAACCCGCAACCTTCTGCATTGCAGCCGGGAGTCCGCCCAAAGCGCCACAGAGGCCGTAAAATTCAAAGTCCTGGGTCGGTATTACGCTCCGCAATCGTGTTTCAATAGTGTGTCGATAGAATATTAATCGTCATATTTGACGTGTATTTGACACATTTGGCAGTTTCGTATGTTAACTATTCTATCGACACACCACTGCGACACCACTGAGACACCACTGAGACACCACTGAGATGCCACTGATGGAGTATCGATAGTTGTCAAAACTCTAATGACAGGATGGATTTTTAACAGACTTGACAGACAGACAGACAGAGAAGACTGGTTATCATGGTTACCTACTATTGCAATTCCACTGAGATACCATTACGATACTATTGAAGTCTACCAAATTTGTCACAGTCTCGATATAATGGCAATATTGTGTCGATATAATCGTAATAGTATTGTCATCTTGTATCATTTAGTGTAATACCGGTCCTGACTGATTGACTTAACTATATATCAACGCAGAGCCCAAAGCGGTCCTAGGGACGTGAAATTTGGAGAGTGTGTTCTTTGTCATGGTGTTGATATCAACTAAGAAAGGGGTTTTCGTCATTAATAACCGGATCTGCACTTCGTGGGTGAAACCGCGAGACCCTACTAGTCTACTTATGTAGGTAATGTGTTAAGAAAAATAAATATAAGTATTTTAAGTATTTCCGTTGTCCAGTTACCGAAACACAAGCTTGTTACATTACCCCGGGGCTAGATGGCGCTTTGTACTTAATGTTCACATAATTAATTCATAAATTAAGGTTTTTTGCGCTATTTTATCAGTTGCTTTACTGTAACCGGGGGGTTGGAAAGCCCCCGAAACGCCAGGTTTTGGAAAATCACAGATATTTTATTTTAGTATTATGTATTGATTATAAATACCAGTTTGTCTTTAAAAGTTGATAGTATTCCACTATCTGACTACGGTAAAAGTAGGGTTATGACTTTGATTGCAGGGTTCCGTAGACAAATGGCAAAAAACGGAACCCTTATGGATTCGTCATGTCTGTCTGTCTGTCCGTCCGTATATCACAGCCACTTTTTGTATGTATGTTTTTATATCGTGCTGGGGATTTACTTTCACCTCTTAATAGCAGGAGTTAACTCGTACAGTTAATAAACGTAGATTTTTTTAAAATTAATTTAAAAGTTTGCGGTCCAAATATGCTTCGCTGCTGGCGTAATTATTGTTTTTACCATTTTATTCACTATTAAGCTTATTTTATTCACTATTTTGGTGTTTGAATTTCGAACACACCAAAATATTCGACCTCCATCTCAATACTTGCCTATACAAACTCCTTGCGCAAAAAATACTCGATACAAACTCCTTGCGCAAAGAATACTCCACTGACTCCACATACAAACTCTTTTCTTTTCTCGTAGTCATGGTATAAAGTATAGTTTGCAACTCTTGAATAAAGTACGAATTTACATTGAGGGACATGAATCACTCGCGTCGCTCAGGATTCTACACTTGAATCCTTCACTAGCTTATAACTACGTAATAATAAGTATACTATTGTATGCGCTACTGAGTCGATCGCGTTTGTCAGGTCAATTGGCCGTCGTCTTAGGGATAGGGGTCTTGACTACCGCTCGGGGTCGTACTTGGTGCAAAGGTTGGCCATTGCCATACAGAGAGGCAATGCTGCTAGCACCCTCGGCTTCTTTGCGCCGGGTACGATGAAGGCGGTTTATTTAAATGACATTGTTTAATTTAATTTGACACGTGTTTTTTTATTTATTTATTAAAGAGCTTTTCCAAATGAACGATAGATAATGTCGCTCTGTTAGGCCATCATTGCAACTAATCAAAAAAAATCGCGGTAGCAGCAGTCAATTGGTTCTATTGTCGATTGGGTGGACGAAGTCGCGGGCACTGCCTATTATATAAAATCTAATTACTTACCACTTATTATCTAAAATATTTTATATGCTGTTGCCATTGAGTTATTAATTACATTCATAAATTGTTTCATTTCAGTTATCACAATTATTGAAAACAGCGCCATCTACTATCGAATAGCAGAATGTTCACCGTAGTGTCACTACTCGTAGCAGCGGCGCTAATATCGCAGCAATGCGGCTTCGAGGCAAACGCACAAATGGACTCCAACTTAAATAACAATATAGATAACAGTTTAACGGCAAATGGTGAGTTATTCAATAATAATTATCATTATTTTAAAATTTTCTTTTAAATACATTTTATTACCTATTTGACTAGCTGTGTCCTGCGGTTTCACACATTTTATAACATTTTAGTGTTTGACTGGCGCTTTCACGCGCGTAAGTTTCCGATCACGATTCGGGTATTTCGAAAAATCCTTTCTTATCGGATGCCTACATCATATTATTATAGATAACACGCTCTTCTTCTTCTTTCTACTATAAGCGGTTTAGGCTGTGCGTTAATCCATCAGTCGGTCAGTTGGGACAAAGCATTTTATAAATAAATAAATTGTGTGAACAACACACAGCGCCATCTAGCCCCGTGGTAAACTACTAAGCTTGTGTTACGGTGACTATACAACGGATATATACTACATATATTTATTTTATAGATATATAATTAAAAAAATATGTACCAAGTATAATGAATGATTTATAAATTAAGTGTATAAGGGTATATAAATATAGGGTAAACTATTTGGCCAATTTTGTGTTCACCTATAATTGGTATACACACGAGCGGGTGAATTAGTTATAATTTTAATTTATGTTTTTGTAATCATTTATTGTGTATCGTGCTGTTGGTGTTACTAAATAAATAAACAATAATGATAAGGGAATAAGAGTTTATAAATAAAGGGTATAAAACTATCCTATAGGTTTTTTTTTGTAAAAACGAAAAAATGTATCGTTTTGGTTACTTTACGGTTTAGTTTTTGCGTGAAAGAGTAACAAAAAATACGTAGATACTTGCAAACATTCGCGTTTTAACGTAAGTAGGATTTAAAAAATCTGACAAATACCCGACAAAGTCACCGACAGCAACCCGTTCCACGACTTCTACGCATATATGTTATAGCGTCCCAAGCTATAACCAGCTAGGGTATGAAGAGATGGGTCCGCTGTTCCGTCCGGCCACCCCGGAGGGCAACCGTGCGGGATCAGTTATAGACAGATCGTGTCCCCAAAACGCTATAGTTTCGGTTCTCTGATAAGGGAGAGCTTCCCCGTGCCCAAAACGGCACTACCAGATTGTCCAGACTGGTACCGGAGCAATGAAGCCGCTCACCACTCGTTCCTCGGAAGAGGAGCTAACGACAACCTCGCTGGGGCCGGTGGAGAGGCCACCTACCACATTTCCATGTGTGGTACCGGAGCTGTTAAAGGCACGCTCACTTCCCGGCATGAATCCACATGCCTACCAAGAGCCTATAAATCCTGGTAAGGACCGGTCTTCCCTAGCGTAGAGACCTACGCTTTCTGGCACAGCGCAGCCGGAGATGCGGCACCCCGAGAGGCACCACTAAGGCTAGTCCTGAGCCTCGCGCACTCGTCGAAACGACGTGCAAAGCGCTCGCCGCGTATGAGGACGACCCCCGGTGACAAGCATACCAGAGTTGACAAACGTGCCGTCCTCTGCGGCTGAAAACCACAAACCCCCGCGAGGCCAAACCCAAGTTGGGCGACATCTCCTTACTAAGCCACCGATAGATGTGGCCGTTCTGGCTGCCGGGCTAGCCCAACCCCGCGGTACCCTGATCCAAAGGAGGAGACCCTTGGTTCCCCTCCCGAAACCCACTTGCCTCGGGTATGTGCAAGCGGGCAAAGTCACCGACAAAAGGAAATCGTTATTAAGGCATTTAAATTGTAAACCATAGCTATCTGAGATCAAGATTTAGTTGAATTGCAAAACCACAGCCCGCCATTTTAAAGTTAAATCAATAAGTTTATGTATTTATTCAGGTTTATTCCGTTCTCCTACTTTACTGAGACAATTGTTTCATTATTTATTCAAATGCTTTTGCGTTTTTTTATTGAGATTATGCTACATTGTTGGCTGGGTAGGTATAAAAACGTTTTAAAAGTCTATTGCGGAATGTTTTTGTAAAACATTTTGAATAAGAGGATTATTTGACAGGCGAGCTGATGCGTAAAAAGAAAAACCTCTCTATTATTTATAGACAAGCCGAGTCTATAAAAAATAGACCTACTTTGGCTAAGTAATGCATTTGTCTCGCTCTTGTCAGTGACTTTCAACGTCTGTGAAAATGAGACAGAGATTTTACTTAGCCGAGATTTTAATTACTCGATTCGTCTATAAATATCGACCGACATTTTTTTGCTACAATAACAACACACAGTTGTAATAGAAACTATCATAAATAGGTCCGTTGTGTTACCTATCTAAAGTGTATTACATACAATAGCATGAAGTCCCAACTGAACCTTTGCCCAACCACGGTAGACAACGGCCTTCCATGGTCTACTATGGTTGGGCAAAGGCTGTTTTCGCAGAAGTCTCATTATAAATTTTCTTAATTACAGTGGTAGCCCCGCCAAAAAGACAGCGTCGTTTGAAGAAGTATGTCCACATCCAGTCGAGGCCTGAAGAGGAAATACGACGGTCTTCTGGAGAGAGATTGGAGATAAAATGTGAGGTGATGGGCAACCCACTGCCGGCGGTCATTTGGCAGATGAATGGGCGAGTTGTTATGGATGTAAGTTGGTGAAGAATTAAACTGCCTAATACAAAAGTATAAAAAAATGACAATTATATCTCCTCAGTCTACCCCTGAGAAATATTATGAGGTAGATAGATAGATTAATTCTTTATTGCTACACCACGAAACAAAAAAAAAGGTTTGGAAAGACACCGAAACGTAGGGCATTAATGCTTAAAATAAAAATAAAAACAACGCGATTAAAATGGGAAAAAGATTTAAATTTCAAACCAATAACATCGCGAGAACAGAAGAAAAATCTATAATGCACTTACTGTGTTTCCCACAGATAGAAGAAGAAGTGAATGAGATCCTCCCCTCAGGCACCACTGGAGCCGGCTTCCTCACCTCCAAACTGATCATCACATCTACTACACCTGGAGCTGCTGAGTACACTTGCATTGCTACTGCTGGAGCTGAATCAGACTCGGCTACCACAACTGTCTACACTTTACCTAGTAAGTTTTAAGGTTCCATTACCAAAGGGTAAAAAGAGGACCTCTTTGCTAAGGCTCCACTGTCCGTCTGTTTGTCTGTTAGTCTGGCTGTCTGTCTGGCATCTCGTGAAGCGTGATAACTAGACAGTTGAAATATTCACAGATGTATTTCTGTCTCCGCTGTAAAAGCAAATACTAAAAAACAGAATACAATTAATATTTAAGCTAGACGTAGTCTAAGATGTAACACGCTGATATAGAAGAAGGAAGATTGTTGTGAAACAAGATTCGACCCGATTTTCTTACTAGTTCCGTAGTGTAATTCATCAATTTCTCTCCATTTCCACAGTTGAAGACCCAGAAGAGCCTCTGCTACTCCAGAAACTGTTCCTGGCGACCAAACCAACGATCACCTACTATTATGACAGCGTACTGCTGGATATTGGCAGCGTGGTGGTGCTGCCGTGTCGTGTCCACAGCGGTAGTAAGACGCAGGTGTTCTGGAGGGATCCTAGCGATCGGGTTATTAGGGATAACCCTAGAATGCGGGTAAGGGTATAAACTTATTAAAAGGGTTTGGAAAGAAATCGGCAGAGTAGTGGTTAATCCACACCGTTATTAAGGCGCTATTGCTCTAGCTAGAGGGAACCTACCGATCGGGTTATGAGGGATAACCCTAGAGTTAGGGTAAAGTTATAAACTAATAGAAAGGTTTGGAAAGAAATTAGCAGCGTAGTGGTGAATTCACAGTGGTAGTAAGGCGTGGGTGCTCTAGCACCCACGCATTATGTAACAGCGAATGCGTGAATTAGGGATAACCCTAAATGCGGATTATTAGGGATAACCCTAAATGCGGGTAAGGGTGAAAACTTATTAATTACATTAATAGTTTATCCTTGAAACTTGGCTCTGGCATCTTTTGTTTCATAAAAAAAAAGATCCTACCTTTTTTGTTAAATTGTTTATTTTACTTTGACTTTATTTTTTGTTTTAACTTTTGTGATATTATTATATTTGTATTTTACCCTTGAAACAATTAACTTTATAATAATAATACTGTGTTTTCTTCACAGGTGCTGCCATCTGGCGATCTAGTGATCAACGGCCTCCGTTGGCCCGATATGGGCAATTTTACTTGTTACGTTAAAAACTTATACGGAAAAGACTCCATACAGACATTTGTCTACCCTACGAAAGGATGAACTGGTAAATTTTATTAATAATTATATTAGTAGATATTTTTACAAACAACCGACAGACGGACAAGCAGAAATTACTAAGTCTAGGAACTTAGAACACAATACAGATTTTTTTAAAAAAATTTTAATCTTTAGTAGCTAAAAAAAATGATAATATCGCCATCTACTCTCGAGTAGCAGTACTTAAATTTTTAATAGTTCATTTTGATTCTACTAGACAGCAGCGCATGTATGTTAAAATTATTAGTGGTTTTACGTAGAAAACCTATTAACTTTCTTATTTTTGTTTCTTTTTAGATAATTCGAAATAAAAAGGATAATCTGGAGACCCGCCGAATAAAATCAATGTTCCTATACCAATGTAACGATTGAAAATAACTTATTTTTAGTTAAGTTTTTAGTACCTAGTAAGCTTACCCAACTTGTACTTAGAATCACTAGTCATTTATGTTTTTAGTTAACTAAATATGCCTTTTTATATGTATTTACGTTATTTTAAGGTGCTAACATAATAACTAAGTACCAATACTTAAGAAAAACAGTGAGAACCATTCTTAAGTTGTAACTTAGGTACCTACTTAACTATGTTAAGAGGATAGGATGCCTTCTCGTTCTTCATGCAAACGTAGTCGACTATTTCCTCCCTGAATAAAGACATTAGAGCAAATATGTTTAAGTGTGCCATAACACCTACATCTGCCATGTGCCCCTACGTTTTAGTTTTTTTTATTTTCTAGTTAGAATTTTATTGAAACAAAATTTAGAAAATATTTAAATAATCAAAACTTAGTTGCATGGTCATGGCATATAGGTTTTATGGCATACCTAAACATATTTTCTCTAATATCCAGGGAGGAATCAGTCGACTACGTTTGTAAAGTTTGTATGGAGAAAAGAGTAGGTATCATTTCCCCTTAAGTATTGGATTAGTAAATGAGTTATTAAGTATTATACTTATGTACTACTATTAGGTACTTATATTCGTCTATTATACTTACCTACCTATATACAGCTTTACAAAGACCATTTCCTACAACATTCTTTAAAACTATTATCCAATAAAATAAAAAATAATAATATGTTTACTTAGATTTTTCTTCTGTTTTTGCGATGTTGTATTGAAATTAAAGACATTAACACCACGCGATTCAACCCGAAAAATGTCTTTAATTTCAATGTTTACCTACTTACGTCATATTTCTAAATCGAAAAATGAGTCCCTAGGTATGGTACCCAAAAGGCTGGCTGCATTGCCTCTTTGGATAGCAATATCTACCCATACTTAACACATCTAAGTATACAATAATAATTGAAAGTTCTGCCTGACCTGTATATCAAAACAGAGCCCAAACCGCTGCGCTGGTCCTGGAATTTGGAGGTTATGTTCTTTCTGAGGTACCCACTAAGAAAGGGTTTTTCGAGTGGTGTCCGTAGATTTAACTGGTTAAACCTAGCATAAGGTACCACGGCATGTATTCCAAAACTAAATCGTCTCAACATCATCTCAGCGTTGTTAGATTTTCCTCGAAAACGAATCGAATCCTCAAATTTTTGGAAATTTTGAATTCATTATTGATACCTACTTCAAAACCTGAGTGAAACTCTGCATGAAATTATTGAACCGATTTCGATGAAAAAATAGATAAGTAAACAAGTTAACACATATTTTATGTAATTTAAACCTACCTATGTGTATGATAAGATTAATTAATTAATTAAGTTTGTAATTGTATCAATTATTATATTTAACTGTTTTATTAAATAATATGTAACGATCTCTGTTAATTTTAAAATAAATGTTTTGACTAAATTGTAGCAGACGAATTTATTTAAACCGTAAATCCACATTCATTCCATACACAAAAAAATAATTTCGACTTAAATATCAACAAGTTTCGATTAACCCGACGGGGATTTTCAGTTAAGCCCGTGTATACCTACATTCGATACCGGAAATTTCAATTGTCGTAAAGGACATTTTGGCCAAAATTAGTTCATTATATAATATCATATCACCAACCTATGACACGGCGACCGCTTCATATTAGCACTCAAGTTATGGTTTAGAAATTTGACCAGAAAACCTGAAAAAAGATAGACTCATAACAATTTAACGTAAATAATATACAGCGAGATGCAGCCAATGTAACTTGTAGAAGGCAGGGCGAGGCCTACAAATCCGCAAGGTTGGTGGCAAAACTGTAGAGTTTCCGATACATTACATGCTTTTATCTACACTGAAATGTTGATTTTTAGGATTATAAGTTGTACCTAGGAAAGGTCACATAAGTTGTACCTAGAAAAATCACATTAAGTTGTAGCAAAAGTCACACAAGTTGTACCTAGGAAATGTCACATAAGTTGTAGAAAATTTGACACAAACATGATTTGTCAAAGCCCGTTTTCAGAAAACAGGCAAGTTGGCTTCCTATTACTTATTTCTACTATGCCTAGGACGACGTCTTACATCGTTCAATTACATAGTATTACAACTACAAAATGCTGTAATAAGTATTTTTAGCACACAACGATCAATAAAGCAATTAAAGTTGACATATTAGTTTACTGGATATTACATCAAAATAATAAAAGTTATATTGACAATAAAAAGTTACAAGTCAATTACAGAAGTTACAAAATAACTGAGCAGATATATAGGTATATAGATAGATACCCTATATTAACGCTTAATTGTACTAAAAACACAAATAGGAACAAATTATACAAATAAAAACTTAAAATAAAATAAATAATTATTGTACGACGTACCACACAGCGCAATCTAGTCCCAAACTAAGCACTAGTTTTTTTTATTATAATTATCAATTTACTAAGTATTAGGGACCTTTGTCATAGACTGAACATGTCGTCGGTCCCATTTTTAAACAATAGGTATAATTTCTAATACAAAAAGAATATACTATTATTTTACCCACTCACTTAAATTGTTCAGCAGGCCTAAGATAGTTGTTACAATCTATATTTACAAAAAATATTCCACACTTTGCCTAACATATCCTTAATTATAAAATCTAAAATAATCTATACTAATATTATAAAGCTGAAGAGTTTGTTTGTTTGAACGCGCTAATCTCAGAATCTCAATTTTTGAAAGATTTTTTTCTTTAAATAATTCTTTTGTGCACCATTTTATTGAGGAAGGCTATTTTTGATCACGATATTCCCACGGGATCGGGACTTACGCGGGTGAAACCGTGGGACGCAGCTAGTTTAATTATAATTTTGAATAGTTGCTCTATTTTTTTTTTTCTTCAAAACTATCACGAGAAAAAAAAATACCTAGGTATCTTTTAAAACTAACAAAATGTATTTTTAAGTTTCAAAAGAATTGTGTTCTTCCTCCACCACGCATTCCTCGCTTGAAAAATCTTCCAATTCAAAAACGGGATCCTTTTCTGAATCGGAAGATACGCGGGCGAAACCACGGCGGTAGTTATTACAAAACATTTAAAACGTCCATGTCCATTTATTGATTAAGGCTAAATTATATTTTCAAAAAGATTAGGCGGACAAAGTCGCTAGCACTGCTAGTAATAAATAAAAACACCTAGTTCGTCTCCAAGCCTTCTCTGTGCCGTAAATATTCGGTGTGCATGACCGAATAGCATTTGAGAAAGGTTAAGTTTAAACCGACTCTAGCGCAGCCCAACTTGATCTTAAAGCTGTGAGAACTTTACACTTACTTGCTTGAACTTACTTAGCTTAAAGTCTCGACTGTAGGCCAGAACTGGGGCTTCTACTTTAATTCTACGAACAATAATTCTAGAAGAAAATCTGTCATCCAACCGTCCAAAAATAAATTTTGAAAATAAGCTAAGTTGACGGATGACAGATTTACTTTCTTTCGTTCGTACGTTCGTAGAATAGAAGTACCCCTCCTGATTTTTCTTGGATATCTACTTACCTTCTATCTTCTTCTTCTATTTCTTCTATCTTCTTCTTCTATTATTTTAAAGCGGAAGAGTTTGTTTGTTTTTTTGTTTGTTTGAACGCGCTAATCTCAGGAACTTCTATTAGGTATTATAAAGCGGAGGAGTTTCTTTGTTTTTTTTTTCTCAATAATGTAGCTTTCTATTGGTGAAAGAAGTTTTGAAATCGGCACTGTAGTTTTTGATATTTTCATTACAAACATACACACAGACACACAGACACACAAAAATACAAATCTTTATAATATTAGTGTAGATGTTTTTAGGTATTTTAACTTAAACTTAAAGCAAAATGCTTGTATCCGTCCCATAAAGTCAATTAAGTGAATTTGTGAATTAATTATGTGAATGAATGTGAATCACAAATGACGCAAGGCACTCATTTATGCCGATTGTGAACCAATTTGCAGGAGCCCTTCCATCCAAGTATGGCATGGACGCTATTTATCACGAAGATGTTTCGCACTAGGTCACGAAAACGCAGCGGAAAAAGTAACCAGTATCAGTCCGTAGTGTCATAATTTATTTAAGTTAGAAAGCGAAAAGTGAGTTCTGTTTTATATCATAATCGCGGAAATAAGCATCAAACGTAGAAAAAATGTATCGACTTAGATTTACATTTCTAAGTATGTTTCTTCTCCCTTGTACCTTCTTCCTTTTTCCTCCAATACAACGCGGTCCGATTGAGCACTTTCTTAGCCTTTAATAACTTTCAGTTATTTTGTTTAGTTAGTCAGTTTCAGTAAAACAATATCTAATTTTACAGAACACTTAATTTTCTGTATAATTAGATATTTTTCAAAGCAAAGATTAAATTAGTCGAAAATTGTGACGATAGAACGTTAGCGAATTAAATTACCAGGCAAATGAAATTTCGCTGTTGCCAACTGTTCGATCATTGTAATCTGGGAAACGTATTTATAAAACAAAATATAGGTATAAAAACATTTTTTTCAGAAACAAAGGTACCATTGGTATTACTTTTTTGGTATTAGGTAGGAATAGATCCTATTAATTTATTTATCAATTTAAGACTACGAGCTATATGTAGACTGTGACTTGAAATGAAGTATGAAACCCAACTATACGGTTGACCAATTGACACTATTTTTTGACTTGACCAATTGTCCACTACATCCAATGTTTTGCTAACTGCCGCGTCTTCCACGACCGCGTACGAAATAATAAGTACGTACAAGCGGTCATTAAATTTAGAATGGCCTACACAACTAGTTGTAAGTGAGAGAGGCCTTACGTAGTGAATGTGATGGGTCAGTTCGGATCTGTTTTAGTACCTAGTGCGAACAAGGTTTCCAGTTATCAATCTTGACAAAAAAATGAATTAAACACTATGTTATTTTTTAGGGTTCCGTATCCAAAGGGTAAAAACGGGACCATGTTTAGTAAAAGGGTGGTCCTTTGGGTATGAAACTCTAAAAATGACGATACAGATATAGGTTTTATGGCATAAACATATTTGCTCTAATGTCTTTATCCAGGGAGGAAAATGTAAACTACGTTTGTATGGAGAAAGATAATGGAGACTATCCTCTTAAGTGATGTAAATAGGGGTCTTAAATTAAAATATTTTGGATACAATCACTTACCCACACAATATTTTATGTTATGTACTTAATCTAAAGATATTAAGCATTTTATCGATGCCCTACGTTTCGAGGTCTCCTACGGGATAGGTAAGAGGCCTGGAAAGACCTCTATTAACTTCCGGAGTGGTACGAAGAAGAATAAAAACATGATAAAAAAATCCTAATACGCTGCAAAATTTAATCTAATAAGTTATAATCTACTCTACGATTTTCATGTTCTCATAGCAGTAGGTACATACCTACATCATACCTATACCAACTAGGTATAATATATCTTTGAAACGCGCAATTAAACTGTCAAATAAAATAAAATGTAACATGATATCAGCAGTGGTTTGAGGGCTACCTCCTCCTTTATAATGACTGACAGACTGACAGCGACTATCTTCATTATTACGTACTAACATGGGTTTATTGTTATGTATGGAATTAAGGTATGGCCTAACCGTACGGTCTGCCAATTCATTAATTTATGAAGCTCATTTACCCTTTGAAATATATTACGAGTAGGTATAAGTCACAGGGTTTTTTGGCATGATCCCCACAAAAAGGTCCCCACCAGGTGGGGATTATGCTAATTTTCAAAACACAATTTGGCATTATGTCCACTCTCCTTGATAATGTTGGTGGTGGTGATCATTCCAATAAAAATATGGTAATTGGCATAATCCCCACTGGTGGGGACCTTTTAGTGAGGATCATGCCAATAAACCCTGCGCCTCGCTGTTTCAGTCTCGATCGGGACTCGTCTTAAGTCCCGATCCCGTGGGAATATCATGATAAAAACCGGCCAAGTGCGAGTCGGACTCGCGCACGAAGGGTTCCGTACCATTATCTATACAACAGGTTTTGTTTTGAAGGGTAAATTGCGGTTTACGATTTATGACGTATTAAAAAAAAACTACTTACTAGATCTCGTTCAAAGCAATTTTCGGTGGAAGTTTACATGGTAATGTGCCTACATCATACATTTGTTTTAGTTTTATCATTCTCTTATTTTAGAAGTTACAGGGGGGGGGGGGACACATTTTACCACTTTAGAAGGGTATCCTCCACCGCGCGGGAAGAACTTAAGTTTTGCTAGTCCGGCCCTAAATCCCTTAATTGCCTTTTACGACACCCACGGGAAGAGATGGGGTAATCCTATTCTACGCCGGGTATACACGGCGGTTACCCTACACACGGGTAAAACTGCGAGGCGCAACAAGTAAAATTATAATTAAAATCGGTCAAGTACTTAACCTATTATGTAAGTAATGTAATAACTTAGGCCACATTTCGTGTAGAAAGTATTTGACCCATAATTAGACCCTACGGCAAATAATAATTAGATAACTTCATAAAAGTCTCAATTGGTCAAGTCGTCTTCTATATCAATACTAATATTATAAAGCGGAAGAGTTTGTTTGTTTGTTTGAACGCGCTAATCTCAGGAACCGCTCGCTGGTCCGATTTGAAAAATTCTTTCAGTGTTGGATAGTCCATTTATTGAGGAAGGCTATAGGCTACTTTTGATCCCGATATTCCCACGGGATCGGAACTTACGCGGGTGAAACCGCGGGATGCAGTATTTTTATAAAATAATATTCGAACCAGCAACCGTATGCATCACATGCGAACGTTCGACCACTTTACAAGCTAAATGAAAATCTTTATTGACTTTGATTTTCTAGAACAACCACCTTTCGCCTTAAAAGAACGACTTGAAGAATTTGTAGATTTGGATGTCAATATTTTGGGCTTCTTTTCTTTTCGTATAGTGGTGTGGCTCTTCTAGTGTTAGAGTTTTCAGGTCGCCCTAAGGCCTTTAACTTGACCTTACGACTGCTATCAGAGATAACAACCGGGACCAACTGCTTAACGTGCTTTCCGAAGCACGGAGGAGCTCGAGAAAATGAATTTTTGCTACCCAAATTATAAGTCATCCATCCAAGTAATGAGCACGATAAGCGTTGCTGAACCGGCACGATCGTAAATGATCGGCAGGTAGGCCAATGAGCTCCTCAACTTTATTTTGGTATTTCATCGAGCGGTGAGAGCGGTGAGAGCGGTGTTGGTCTAGTGGTAGATACCCCGGCTTTCATTCTGAGAGTCGTGGGTTCGAATCCAGACCGACCGCGCACCAATGTCTTTTTCTTTAAGAAAAAGGTATGTGCGCTAATAACATCGCTCTTACGGTGAAGGAAAAACATCGTGAGGAAACCAACATGTCCTAGGACTCACCACGATCCGAAGACATGGGATATTCAGTGTTTTCTATGTATCATATGTATGTATTTACAAAAAAAAAAAAAGTATAATATGTAGTATATCCGTTGTCTAGTACCCATAGTACAAGCCTAGTGCTTAGTTTGGGGATAGATTGCGTTGTGTGTAACGTCGTGCAATATTTATTTATTTATCTCTTCCTCGTAGTGCCATCTACCGGCGAACTTTGCAGTTCAACTCGGCTTTTTACTAATTTCCAATATATAGGTACATGGAAATATTACAATATAAGATGACACATTCCAAACATTAACATTATTTCTTAGTGCTTGCTTACCCCACCTGCTCTATGAAAAAATGCTTATAAAACTTCACTACCCGGTGGGATTCAAACCTGCAGGTACATAGTACCTATTATTTAGAAAATAAGCAAGTGTATTGCCTACACATAATATCAGAATATCATGTAAATATATTCGTGATAGGTGAGGCCTTGCCGACACCGAGTGGAGGTGTTGGGCGTCAAATTCGGAGCATCATTCATATAGCTGCATTCTAGTGTGAAAAGGAATGCTAACACGCCACGTCCTTTATCTTCACTTCTACACTAATATTATAAAGAGTAAGGATTTATATTTTTTTGTGTATGTGTGTCTGTAAGTTTGTAATGAATAAACTCAAAAACTACAGGACCGATTTCAAAAAAATTTTCACCCTTAGAAAGCTACATTCACCCTGAGTAACATAGGCTACTTTATATCCCAATATTTCCACGAAAATAACCCATCCCTAAGCGTTCCCGATGCACAGCTGCCCAAAATGCAAGCAGCATTCCCGCGTTGAACCGCAATGAAATGAATGACATGAAATGAAATAATTTATTTTCCAGACCATAGGTCCACACACATACAATACACAATGATACATCAACAAACAAACAAATGGACAACCTTTGCAGCAGGAACGCCCCGGAACGGACATCATGCCCCCTCACCCTTAACCGGCCACCGACCTCACCAATGAAGGCCAATCCTTCATGTCACCAACCCCCTTGACGCGTCGGGGGGTTGGTGACATGAAGGATTGGACGTCTCCACGGCCACGGGAACAAAGATGTAGTTCTCCGACAACGGAGCATACCTACTTGACAATGGCTTCTTTCTAAATGGCCATAATCGGGTCAAACCGTATGAAGTAATAAAAATAACTCAATGATATAAGAATCACTGAAATGAAACTATATACAAGAAGGTATATAGATTCATAGACGACCTCTGTGGCGCGTCGTGCGAAAGCGCGACTGCAATGCAGGAGGTTGCGGGTTCGATTCACGCCGGGTGCAAGTTTTTGTGCCTAAAAAAACAAATATTTGTGTCTGGTCTGGGTGTCCCTTTATGTAAAATATGTTACAAAAGAAAAATAAATAAAAGTATTTTATCTGTTGTCTAGTCACCGTAACAGTCGCTTAGTCGCTTACCACGGGGCTAGATGGCGCTGTGTGTTGTTAACAGAATTTATTATTTATTTATTTATAGAACCCTAAAAGCTTAGCTAGCAATATCCAAGGAGATCGTTGCAAAGGCGTAGGTGTCTCGTTATCTCATTGCATTGTTGGCCAATGTTGTGGTATTGTGGATGGAGAGACATCTGCCGGATGTGCCTGCAAGGTTCTCAAAATAATCACCGAATAGATTGACAGGTATTGTTTGGGAATATTTCGTTTTGAAGGAAAGAATAAGGTAGCTTAGCAGATTTTGCAAGTAATCTACATCTACACTAAGAGGCATGATTTATATTTTTGTTTGTATGTTTGGAATGAATAAACTCAAAAGCTACTGTGCCGATTTCAAAAAATCTTTCACCAAGAGAAAGCTATATTATCGAGGCGTAACATAGGCTACTTTTGATCCCGATATTCCCACGGGATCGGGACTTACGCGGCTGAAACCACGAGACGAAGCTAGTTCTGCGATAAATAGAACTCTTATGCATAATTTATGCTAGACCGGGCGGATTGTGTCCGGGCCGGGGCGGGGCGGGCTACTTTTGTATGAAGACAGCACGAACGCGGCACGGACAACATGCAAAACAAAAGCTGTCTTCATACAAAATTGCCCGTCCCCGCCCCGGCCCGGACACGGCCCGGTCTAGCATAAATCATGCTTTACGCTTGGCGCAAACGGGCCACCGACCGGTAGCCAGCGACAGCGACTTAACATACTTTTTCATATTATTTTGTGTAGAGACGTCGCACACGGGTCGGAAGCAGGTCGCCCCATTCGCAACTCGTCACACATTCGCAGCTTATCCCATTCTCAACTCGTCCCGTTTGCAACTCGTCCTGTTCGCAGCTCGTACCATTCGTAGCTCGTCCCGTTCGCAACTCGTCATATTCGCAGCTCGTCCCATTTATATTTTTTTACAACTCGTGACCCCGATAACGATTAGATATTTACTACGTATACTTTATATGAAAATGACTCTAAAATGCATGCTACTAGACTCGTAATGAAATCTCTGCTTCAAAGTTTCAAACCATGACCTAAGTAATCCATCTTAACTGCACTTGAACCAAATCAATCTAAAAAGCTTTTGTCTTGTACTTGACCTTTCATTTGCACCATAACTAACTACACCACATTTTTACAATCGGTTAGACAAGTGTTGTGAACAGAATAGCTATCTAGTGCAGTGGCGTAGCTACTTTAATGGCGCTGGTAAGCATCGAGATATCTTTCTTCTTATATTATAAAGCTGGAGAGTTTGTTTGTTTGAACGCGCTAATTTCAGGAACCGCTCTGGTCCGATTTGAAAAAATCTTTCAGTGTTGTACAGTCCATTTACTGAGGAAGGCTATAAAGTTATATTTTATTTTCGCGGGCACTGCTAGTACTTTTATATATTTTCAAGTTGAAAATGAAACTTGAACTAAAAACATACAGAATGGAAATTAAACTACTTTTTTCGGTTTAAATCGCGTGGTGTTTATTACTTTTAGCATTGTGCAAACTCAAACGTTTCGAGACCTTTACATTTCTCTTCCTCAGAATTGACTTTTTAGAGTAAATCCTGAAGAAGAGACTTTTTTTAGAGCTACGGGTCAAAAGGTGTGATTCATTCAATCCTGAATCAATCCAACATCGCGAAAACAGAAAAAAAAATCGTTAAATAGAATGTTGGAGTTACTTTTGATCCCGATATTCCCACGGGTTCAGGACTTACGCGGGTGAAACCGCGGGACTCTGCTATAAGTAATGAAATTCTTGGTTGAGCATAATTTTTCGCTGGGTTTCAGGGCCCGAGAGCCTGCTCCACTCGTTACACTATAGCTACGCCACTGAAAGGTATCAACAACATAATATTCAATTGTGCGCGCGATAACGATCACCCAAATATTTGAGGTCGTCCTAAGTTCAAGTACGAAGCGTTCCTCTTTGTGCGCTCGCGTTTTTGACAGGTTACGTCATTTTTAGGGTTCCGTAGCCAAATGGCTAAAAAACGGAACCCTTACAGATTCGTCATGTCCGTCTGTCTGTCCGTCCGTCCGTATGTCACAGCCACTTTTTTTCCGAAACTATAAGAACTATACTGTTGAAACTTGGTAAGTACCTAGATGTCTTCTGTAAACCGCATTAAGATTTTCACACAAAAATAGAAACAAACAATAAAATTTTTGGGGTTCCCCATTCGTAGAACTGAATCTCAAATATTTTTTTTTAATTCGTCATAAACCGTAAACCGCAATTGACCTTTCATTCAATTCAAAAATATACGGAACCCTTCGTAAGCGAGTCCCGCTCGCACTTGGCCGGTTTTAGTTCAGCATTTGGCGCGGAAATTATTTTTTATTCTATAATATAGATAACGCTAAGGTTAAAGCACAGTTCACATTTATTTATGACAACAAAGTTTTTTTAAATTAATTAATGTTTTGTCGTAAGTATCGACGATTTCAAGTTTTATAACAATCGGTTTAGTTTTAGCGTGAATGTGTAAGAAACATATTCTTTTACTTACTTACTTAGACACAAACTTCACCTTTATAATATTAGTAGGATTATTATTTGACATTTTTTTTTAGAAAATAACCTTAAAAACCAAATGTTTGACTTACCTTTCATCTTTCTTCACTTCTTGTCCGTCCAAAGCGATAAGCCCGTCCATTGTGCGATAGATTTAAGTTGTTTGTGTTTTTCTTTTTAGTGTTATATTTTATTTTAGTGTTACAAAAAAGAATTTATTATCCAGGTACGTATACTTGGTTTTTTAATTGTAGACTACGATTTGACACATCTTTTTGAACAGCAAATGTCAAAGAGTCAAAACGTCAGATTATAGTCATTATAGGGGGGTAAGGGGAGAACGGTAATTAACATCTATACCGACCCTAATGTCAACCTCACCTGCACGCGCCCATAGGCGGCGGTGACCAACTGGTCACCGTGGTGCTCCCTGCTAGACAACGGACGAGGCTCTGGCGACCGAGCAATGGCGGTATAACCATACGCCCATCCAGGAGACTGGTTGGATGAGGCTTAGGCGAGCCTTGGAATCTAAATAGTTCCAAAAATGCCCTGAGTCGCTTAGGAGAGTAAAACAAAAATGGACGCAAACTTGGAAAACATACTACCCCAGGAGGGTACCGGCTCTGCCGGAGAATCCCTCCCTGAGCTTGTCTCAGGCAGCCCCTCGTATTCTGGGGGGGGCACAATTTTGCAACATGACGGAAGAGTACAAGACCCAACATCTTCTATAAACACTACAGGAGTAAACAAAGCGAAAATAAAAACTATATTGCAACCGTCTAAAATGGTACAACAAACATTTCATAAGGGCATGTTCCATAACAAGACTAGACACTCATCCATTGGTGACCTATCAGACTATCAGGTTATTAATACTTCCACAAACACTATACCTCCAGCAAGAGGATCAGTGGAGTGGCAAAGTCTACCTACACCAAGGCAACAAAAACGTCGTAGAACCTCTCGTACGCCATCACCATCAGAACAAAATGTTTCTATGGCTAATAAATATGGCACGCTAAGTATTGACGTTGATGACCCCGAAGTAACTAAATCACCCCTAAAAGAACTAACACATAAACCACTACCTATATTATTATATGGCATAGAAGACATATCCAAATTAACAGAATTAATTAGAACTGCATTGAATGAAAATGAATTTCTTATTAAAATAGTTACTCGAAAGCAGCTAAGAATTAATTGTTCCACCATAGATTCATACAAACGGCTCATGAAAATAGTTACAGGAAATAATCTAATTGGACACACATTTACTAGAAAGGACACCAGACCATATCGCATCGTAATAAAAAACCTCCACCACACCACACCTATCCAGGCCGTTAAAGAGGCCATGGATGAATCAGGTAATACAGTAATGGGAGAGATAATAAATGCCCGATATGGACCAGATAAAGTACCACTATCAACTTTCTTTGTGAATTTAGAACCACACCCTAACAACATTAAGGCAAAAAAGATAACTCACATCTTTAACACTCGTATTGTCATTGAAGACCCCATAAAGAAAAATACGGTACCACAATGTAAGAGATGCCAACAATATGGTCACACTAAGAATAATTGTCTTAGACCATACCGATGTGTTAAGTGTGCAGAAAGCCATAACACATTTGACTGCCCTAAAAAGGACAGAAATACTCCAGCGAAATGTGCACTCTGTTTAGGCAACCATCCAGCTAACTATAAAGGATGCCAGGTGTTCATTGAAATCAACTCACGGAAAAATAATAACCTCAAAGGAAAAACTGCAACCAAAATGAACAAAAATAATGACATAGTAACATACAGCAATCAACCTAAAACAACAGCAGACAAAAATATACCCGACATCAATCCGGTAAAGAGTAGCCAAGTAAACAGAAATAAACCCAGTCGCATAAGAGATCCACGAAGCAATCAAATGGAAAACGACAGAACGTATGCAGAAGCAACAAGAAACAATTCACAACACAATAAACCGACAGAGTCGAAATTAGAAATCTTAATCACACAACAAACTGAAAAGTTAGACAAACTCATAGACCAAATGACTATACTAATGAACCTTCTCACAACTGTTGTCAACAAACTGGTACGATAAATGGCTACCTTCAGAGTAGGAACACTGAACATAGATGGCTTGAACAAGCATAGACATGAGGTGGAAATTTTTCTTAAACACCAATTATTAGATATTTTATTGATTTCTGAAGCTCACTTAACTGTAAAACACAACTTTGCAATAAAAAACTACTGCACTTACTCGACTTTCCATCCAGATGGAACAGCTCATGCAGGTACAGCCATTATAATAAAAAAGAATATCAAACATGTGGTCCTACAAGAATATAAAACTTGCCAAATACAGGCTACGTCAATAATGGTGCATGATAAGCATGGATCTTTGACAATATCAGCGATATACTGTCCACCTAGGCATATTCTAAAAGAGGCACAGTTCACAGAATATTTTAAAACACTTGGCAATAGATTCTTGTGTGGCGGAGATTGGAATGCGAAAAATACACACTGGGGTTCACGACTAACGGTAACCAGGGGCAGAGAACTTAAACTAAGCTTAGATAAAAACAAATTGCAATTCTTAAGTACTGGGGAAGCCACGTACTGGCCTAGAGACCCAAAGAAATTGCCTGATTTACTAGACTTCTTTGTCCATAAGGGCCTACCGAACGCTTATCTTGACGTTAAGAGTTGCCATGATAGTAGCTCAGATCATACGCCAGTAATAGCCACAATAAGTTCGACAATAATTGAAAAACCAACTAAAGAAAGCTTATATAACAAAAATACCGACTGGAATGCATTTAGACACTATATCGAAGCTAATGTAAACCTAAAAGTCTCTCTCAAAACGGACTACGACATTGATGAAGCAACTACTAATTTTACAAACCTAATACAGACGGCAGCGTGGTTGGCTACACCAGAGACCAAAGTAAGAAAGGGTAGTAAGAATATACCTAAAGTCATAAAAGAGAAGGTTCTAGAGAAAAGACGACTAAGAAGAGTATGGCATAACAGTAGACATCCTGCTGACAAAACGATATTCAATAGGGCTGCCTCAGAATTAAAGTTGTACTTAAAAGGAATAGAAGACGAGACCCTACAGAATAGATTAGCGAACCTGACTGTATCCGCAAAAAATGAATATTATCTTTGGAACTCTGTCAAAAGGAATAAAATCGCACCACAGGAAGCTCACCCTCCTATTAAACTGGACAATGGCACTTGGGCTAGAAAGGATTCAGAAAGAGCCGTCGCATTTGCGTCATTTCTAAAAGACGTGTTCACCACAAATCCTGGTAATTCGGAACATGATAAGGATATACTGGACTATCTGAAATCCGATCTACAACTTAGCTTCCCACTCCACAGCTGCTCACCTAAGGAAGTGCATAGAGTAATAAAGAGTCTTGAATTAAAAAAAGCCCCAGGGTTCTGCCTGATTACTTCGGAAACTCTGAGACAACTTCCGAAAAAGGGTATAGTATATCTAACACAACTATTCAATGGCATCTTAAGAACAGCTCATTACCCTACTGTGTGGAAAGTTTCCGATGTGATAATGGTCCCAAAACCTGGCAAACCTCCCCATCTCACTTCATCCTTCAGACCTATAAGTCTTTTACCGGTTATGTCAAAGCTGTTTGAGAAAGTGGTACTTCACCGTATGAACCCCATCCTTGAAAGAAATAACATCATCCCTCAACACCAATTTGGCTTCAGGGGTGGTCATTCAACTATAGAGCAAGTGCACAGAGTAGCCAATAAAATTAGAAATGCACTGGAGAAAAAAGAATATTGTTCCGCAGTCTTTTTAGATGTCCAACAAGCGTTTGATAAAGTGTGGCATCAAGGCCTATTTTTTAAGATGAAGAGTGTACTACCACATAATCTCTATATGCTCCTTAAATCTTACCTGGAAGGCAGAATGTTTCGGGTCAAGGTCAATGATTCCTACTCAGACCTCTACAACATAAAAGCGGGCGTGCCACAAGGATCGGTACTAGGACCGACCCTCTATCTGATGTACACAGCAGACATACCGGAAACTGAAAACGTCCTATCCGCTACATTTGCTGATGACACTGCAGCACTTTGTAACAATAAGGATCCAAACCAGGCCTCGGAAATCCTGCAGAGCCATCTGGATAAAATAGATTTGTGGATGAGGAAGTGGCATATTAGGGCAAGTGCCAGTAAATCTATTCATGTAACTTTCACCCTTAGAAATGGAAACTGTACACCTGTCAAACTGAATGATGAATACCTTCCTCATAAAGTGTCAGCCAAATATCTTGGAATACACCTAGATAGAAAACAAACATGGCGTACCCATATAGAAATGAAGCGTGATGAGCTAAATCTAAGACTTATAAAGCTTAATTGGCTACTGGGAAGACGATCACATGTGTCTCTTAATAACAAGATCTTAATCTATAAAACTATTCTGAAGCCTGTGTGGACATATGGTATCGAACTGTGGGGCACGGCCAAGAACTCGAACGTAGAAATCCTCCAAAGATTTCAGAATAATGTCCTCAAAACAATGGCTAACGCACCATGGTTCACCATGATCTCGGAGCTGCATGATCACCTCAAAATCAGAACAGTGAAAGAGGAAATAGAGTACAGAACAAAGAACTATAAGCTTCGCATAAACACACATATCAACAGACTGGCAACGGCACTTAGCGAACCATTGTATAACAGGCGACTTAAGCGCCAGCACGTATGGGACCTGATTACTTGATCAGGTCAACTACGCTATTGCGTATAGCGTATTCATGAGAGGCAGGGTCTTCAATGGAAGAACAGACCTCGTCACGACATTCTCTGCACGGAGAATATCTGCTAATGGCTAGTGTAGCCGATCGCATGATATACCATAAAAAAAAAAAAAAAAAAAAAAAAAAAAAAAAAAAAAGATTATAGTCAGAAATTTAAAAAAAAATGTACTTTATCGACGACCTCTGTGGCGCGTCGGAGGAGCGACTGCGGTGCAGAAGGTTGCGGGTTCGATTCCAGCCGGGTGCAAATATTTATGCTCAGAAATAAAATATTTGTTTCTGGTCTGGGTATTTTCTATGTATCATAGGTGCCTATTTAATTACAAAAAAAGTTTAGTATGTACTAGGTATATCCGTTGTCTAGTACCCATAGTACAAGCCTAGTGCTTAGTTTGGGGGCTAGATTGCACTGTGTATAACGTCGTACAATATTTATTTATTTATTTATCGATCTATCTGTTATTTATGTATCGTACTTAACGCCAAGCAAGCACTCATGCTCAACATTTATGAGTCATATGGGCAATTTATGAACAAGCGTTGTAGAACCGACTTACTCTATCGACAACAAAGGCGGTAAATCTAAACACACTTGTGTCGGCGTCTCACTAACTAATGAATGGATGGATGGCGGTATGCTGTAGTGAAGCAAGAAGATAAATAAACTAGTCGTAAATCATTATATTTTTATTTATACTTCTTTATTTTCTTTCTTGTATAGTGGTGTACACCTAGTGTTAGAGTTTTTAGGTCGTTCTTATGCCCCTGTTTAGAACATGAGATAACATAAGTGAGTCAGTCATATATGGGCTATTTATGAACAAGCGTTGTAGAAGCGACATACTCGTTTGACAACAAAGACTGTGAATCTAAACACACTTGTGTCAGCGTCTCACTAACTAATGAATGGACGGATGGCGGTATACTGTAGTGAAACAAGAACATACATATATTAGTCGTAAATCATTATATTTTTATTTATTCTTCTTTCTTTTCTTTGTCGTATACACTAGATCTCTTCACTCTTTCAGTTAACAAAGCCGATAAATTCAAACACACTTGTGCCGGCGTCTAATAAATGGATGGATGGCGGTATGATGTAGTGAAGCAAGAAGATAAATCCTTCCTACTAAAATTATAAATGTGGAATTTTGTATGTAAATAAGTAAACATAAGTATGTTTGTTACTCCTTCACTTTAAAAACTACTGTTCTTATTGCGATGAAATTTGGTATTAAGATTTTTTATCCCGATATTCTTGCACAATCGTGATATGAAACCGCAGGGCGCAGCTTATTGGTCGGAAACCAACTTTAAATCCTTTAAAAGTAGAACCAATTACCGATATGTAACATAATTTGGGAAATGTTTAATAAGTTGTAGAACCGACACATACTCATAATATTATAAATATTTTCTATTCTTTTCTATTCTTCCAAGTTTCAAAAATGATAAATAATTGAGACAATTTTTGTTTGTTCTATGTGGCATAAAACCGTCCACTACAACACACAAAAGCTTCCTCTTATTTGTAATAAATTAACACCCAATTGTATGACTACATCCATAACGATGTAGTAATTAATCAAATAATAATCATTGTGCAATGGTATAGTTATTGTAGGTGTAGTAGGCGATTCTATGTTTTTAAAACAAAGTTCTTTCTTATCTCAAGATCATTTTCTAGTGCGAGCTTTTCTATACAAACGTCCCACAGATATTATATTGGAGTGGATGCCGCAAATGTACCTACGCTCCGGTCACATGGGCAACTGAGATCCGATAGATCGTTCTTTTTAGGGTTTAGGGCTCGTTCATTTTAGGGTTCCGTACCCAAATGGTAAAATCGGGACCCTATTACTGAAACTTCGCTGTATGTCTGTCCGTCTGTCTGTCATTCTGTCACCAGGCTGTATCTCATGAACCGTAATAGCTAGACTGTTGAAATTTTCAATTTTGTGATATCTGTGATGTACGATAGACTTCAATGTTCACGGATTAGTTGGTCCAGTGATCATTCTAGGGTTCCGTACCCAATTGTATATGGTGGTACAGAACGACATTCCATCGTGAAATAATCAACAATTTTCGATAAACCCAACACGGATTTTGAATTTTGCGGCTAAATAAAGAAAAACACAGTTAGATTCGAAACCACGACCTTCAGAATGACATTCGGATTATCTACCACTAGTCCAACACCGCTCTCTTTCCGTCTGTCTGTATGTACGTACTCAGAGTTGAGACTTACTCAATGGTAATCTAAGAAAGTTGCAACCAAACCTCATTTCTAAGTCATTTGATAGAAACCACAGTCATTTTGTAATGATCCCGTCTACTGCTAATGTACTTAGTTGATACAACTTTTTGTATGTCTGTCTGTGCCTTATGAAATCAGACTCGTAATGGAAGATAGATTATAGATATTACAAATATTACTAAATAAAGGGGTATTTACCATGTTTAAATTTATTTTTTTAACGGAGCTCGATATTTCGCCAGTAATTTCAACTGGCTTGTTCACGAGACTGGAGATTGCGGGTAGGGGATGACAGTTAGGGGCATCCATATCGAACTACCTCCTTCCTAATTCGCTCGCTGCGTCTTGTTCCTGATCCCCTACTATTGTCACTGAGCTCACTCACTATGTTATCGATCCATAACATAACACAAACATGGTAAATACCCCGTTATCTCTACATATAATAAATGTGTACAGAAACTGTGGCCTTTCATAACATCCATAAAGCATCTTAATCACATTGAATTTTTATTGTATACATAGTTATCGGAAAAAAAATATCGCTTGCGCGATTCAGGTAGGTTTTCTGTTTACATTCTTTGTTACCTAAGATCTTAAAAATTAGCTAACAGATTGTGGCAATATTGTATCCAAAACATTAAGAAAAATACGGATTAACATATAGGCCTATGTATACATTTACATTACATACAAATAATAATGATAATTACGAAAATAAAAATCACTAAAATTGTTGAATATGTCGATTGTCAACAAATTTTGGTAGCCATAGTAACGCCTGGTTTGCAAAATAATAATGAACAAAGTCAATAGATGTCGCCAACGACATGATACAAAATAAATAATAAATAAATAAATAAATTTTGTGAACAACACACAGCGCACATACAAAAGAAGTATTAACATTTATTCAAAAAATTAAGTCTTCTTTCTTTTCGTTTAGTGGTCTAGCTGACCTAATGTTAAGAGTTTTCAGGTCGCCCTAAGGCCTTTAACTTGACCTAACGACTGCTATCGGAGATAACAACCGGGACCAATTGCTTAACGTGCCTTCCGAAGCACGGAGGAGCTCGAGAAAATAAATTTTTGCCACAAAAAATATTTAGTCACCCATCCAAGTAATGACCTGGCCAAGCGTTGCTTAACCGACACGATCGTTCATGATCGACAGGTACAGGTAGGCCAATGAGCTCCAAGAGGTAAGTAATCTCTATCTATATTTATCTATTTGATCTATCTATACATTATAATAAAATCGTAACTCAGCGGTGTCTGTTATGGGTATCTACTAACGCAGTAGAACCTATTTTTCTGTTTTTCTGGTTGTCTGTTTTTGGAAGATACTAAAATAAAACAAATTTTATGAGTAGTATCCATTAACGCAATAGAACCTATTGTTAACCGACTTCAAAAAAGGAGGAGGTTCTTAATTCGACCTGTATATTGTTTGTATCTACCTATGCATGTAGATTTTCATCAATATAATATTATAAACACCTAAGTACAGATTGATAGACCACCTGAAACCACTTTCTCATCAGAAAACTCCTAAGTGATTAAAGTTACGGTTACAATTTTGATGATTTTTATTCAGAAATCATCAAAATTGTAACTTCAGAAAAAAGGGACGAAATAACCTCTCCCATATACCACCACCAACTTTTTTATTAAGTAAGATGAAATCAGGCAGTTTTACTGGGTAGGTACCTACATTCAGATTGCATGTAGTTTCCTTCCTGATGTACGTCCACCTTGCCGTGGTGGGGGGATTAAGTAACTGGGCGGCGGGCAGTGAAGCTACGGGGCACACAAGGTTGGAAGCCGGGCTTGACTGGCTTCTAACCCGTGAACCGGCATCAACGGGGTCCTTTTTCGCAAGGAAGGGACCGCGTGGAAGACAACCACTACAAAAAATTACGAGGGGGTGCCGGGCCGTCGTGGTTTTTGCCAGGGCCTGGCTGCCAACCGTAAGCCTGCGTCAGCGGCTCCGGGGGTCCTTTCGGCAAGGAGGGGGCCGCGTGGAAGACAACCACTTTAAAAAAATCACCTCAGCCCGTGGTGGTGAACTTGAGGCTTTCGGAGCCTCGGATTACCACCGGCTTTGAGAGTCTCGAGACGGTGGCGTGTCCGCGCCTCTTGGAGAGGGATTGTCCTTCGGGACCTTGACACTTGCGAAGCGAGGGACGCCGTGGGTAAACCTATGGCAGAGAGCCCACACACAGGCCGCTTTCCGACGTGAGTCACTGGACGGTGCTTAAGGTGCATTACCCACGTAAAAAAAAGATTGCATGTAGTTTCACTGCCCGACAGCATTATAACAGATAAATCAGTTAACAGATAAACACATAAAATAAGCTTTTATTTTCAACAAAGGCAAATTACTTTTGACCTTTGGCAAAAGCCTATACTACCTACAAGTTACCTACCGCTGCGCAAAATCAACACTTAAACAGACTCTGCCATGATTGTCTTCATCTCAGCAACGTTACTTCCCTGGTCGTTCATTTAAGCGTAGATTTTTGCGAAGCGATAAGTAGGTGTTCGAAAAACGCTGACGAAGTCGCGGGCACAGCTAGTTTAATAATAATTGTAGTGACAACAACCATGTAAAGTTTAAAATCGTATATTGTTTTGAACCCATATTATGGCAGAAACATATTTACTCTAATGTCTTTATCCAGGAAGGAAATAGTCGAGTACGTTTGTAAAGTAGGTATAGAGAATAGAGTAGGTAGTAGGTACCTAATAAATAGGCCGTATCTCATATGAACCGTGATAGTTGTTAGACAGTTGAAATTTTCACACACCATGTATTCTAGTGTCATTCATTATCCAGGAAGGAAACAGGGTTGACTACCTTTATATGGAGAAAGAGTAGGGCCTTTTACGACACTCATAGGAAGAGATAGGGTAACCCTATTCTATAGAAATATTTAAAAGAAACAATACTTCTCCAAAAACACAACGCACGATAGACGCAGGGCTGGATTCGAACCAGCATCTTACTCAATCCGGGAGCACGACTTGAACCAATTAATCTACCGGTGCAGTGACTCACGCTGTATTTTCGCAAGTATTGATGCATTTTTTACAACTTAGGCATGTTTTGGGCACCCTATTCTATGCCGGCGCTACACGGCTAAGGAATAGTTAGCTCTCGTTTCACACATAATCGCCTTGACACAAAAGCGCTCCGTTCGAAGTGCAAATATCATACATAAATTAGCATTTACAGTCGTATCTGTCTGTCTGCGCCGTTTTTATGGATCATCAGATATAGGATGCATACCAGAGATATGTGTACATTGATTATACTTTGGAATTTGTTGGAGTAGATCGAGAGGTGACTGTGTTTTAGTTAGTTTAGTTAGAAGTGCAAATATCATACATAAATTAACATTTACAACCGTATCTGTCTGTCTGTGCCGTTTTTATGGATCATTAGATATAGGATGCATACCAGAGATATGTGCTCGATACGACCAATGAAAATATCTGAAACTGTATATATACATATCCTAATAAGCAAAAATTTACACTTATTATGAATTGTAAATTTCGAACAACTAGGAAAAAAAATATAGATATTCTAATATGTGTGAATGAAATACAAAAAAAACTTTGACAAAATCTCACATATTGAAAGCAGTGTTGTGGGGACAAAGAATTAAGAAGAAGAAAAAAAGTCGGACTTTCACTTGTTTCCTGTAGGTACTTACAGGTTAAAACATTATCATTTTTAAATCGTAGGTCATCTATCCCCAGACAACGAACGAAAACAAAATAAAACACGATCGGAACGAAAACAAAAGACGATCGAAACTGATACAAAATACAAAAGCCGGTTGAAATTAGGAGTTCCATTTGTTCGAATTCTACGTTACACTGCTTCTCAAAAAGCTCAAAATTGATTATTTCCTTGAAATAATGTCAAAAGGAACTCAAGAGCTGATAGAGATGTGTTTTATTCGTTTAATAGAGGTATTTTTAATGCAATATTCCTCTCGGCCTATAACAAAGAAGTGAAAGTATGTAGATACTTATTTGTGATCTGATTTACGATGACCAGATACAGACAGACGATTAGATAAATATTAGTAGATACTGGTCTAATATTGTTGCTAAACACAATCAATAATTTAGTAACCAAATATAGCTGAAAAACATACAGTAATACATACAGGGTTCTCGGTAAATATTAGCTAGGACTCCAGTTAGAAAATTAACTTTTTTAAACTAACAAGATTTGTACTGAAGTCGGGAGAAGATCCCGTGACCAAGATTATTGTATACTAGCAACGCCCCGCAGTTTTAGCTGGATCCCACAGGAATTTCGGGATATAAAGGAGCCCATTTGTCATTCAAGGTCTCCAAGTTTTATCCTAATCAGTTTAGTAGTTTTTGAGTGAAACAGCAACGAAGTGACATAAATAGATTCGTACCTACCCCCTCGGTCCTGCCGGATCCTACGGGAATCGAGTATAAAAAAATATTTACGGTCGAATTGAGAACTTTCTCCTTTTATCGAAGTCGGTTAAAGAGTAACTTAAAAGTTTAGATGAAAACAAATAACAGCAGATATCTCGGAAAATAAGACGATAAAACAGCGTCTATCTGACGCACTAGCCTCAGTCGTATGTCCTCATTCACTTGCAGCGTGAGTACGTGCTGTCACACTGCGATTATCTTTTTGAAATCGATAAGAATGCCTTTTTGCTTTTAACAAATGCCTGAATCATTCTTAAAGAAAATGTTTTTAAAAACAATTATTTTATGAAAATGCATGTAGGTGTTTCTAGCTCATTTTTCGAATACGTAATGTTAGAATATACCGTAGGTATCTAATAGTTTTATTTTCATCTAAGCTTAAAAGAAAATATTTTTTCAGTCAAAAATAACCTCAAAGTTTTCAACATAGATTACTTACCTTCATAAATCTGCACCCGGCCTGTTATTATCATCAGACTTTAGGTTCAGTTCAAGGTTTTAGAAATATACTTATATACCTACGTAGGTAATTGGAGTGATCTTTATCAATACCTATCAATACTTGCGCAAGAGTTTAAGTACCGTAAAAGGCACCAACTTTGCCAACACCAAAACATTGCCCAAAAAGCAGTATCTATGCAAATCTGTTAATATTGAAAAATATTTTAGCGTTATGGTTATATTTACTAATTGGCAGAAAAGTAGATTATGTATCTGACAACATGATGCATTGCCTTGGTTTCCAACTTCGTTCAGTCACCTGTCAGGTCTTGTCGAATGTGATGTGTTTTTTGCGGGCAAATTTTTCAGATATATTAGAGTGAATTTTACGTCACGGCAAAAACGCAGGAAAGTTGATTTTTCTGTATGTTATAGAATACCAATTTTAAAGCATTTTTGATTAGGTTTCAGTATTCTAAGCCTTAAAATACAACAGTAATGGCGGTGGGCAAAGATACCCTGAACTGTTCAGACCTATTCTTGTCAACTTTGCCCTTCATAAAAAAGCACATAGGGTTGCCAAAATTTCATTTTAACCGACACAAAAAAAATGAGGATCCCAATTTATCATTTTTTTTTGTTTCATTTAGATTGTTTTCTTGAAACAAACTAAACAATCACAAACATCAATCACTGTGTAATTTGCAAAATATAGTGTATTCGTTATAATTTTTAAGAAAACAGTGTTTTTCTTAAAAATTATAACAAATACATACTTAGTTACTTGGTTTGTCAAACTTTGATAATACATTTTTATTTCTAATACTAAATTCTAATTTACATAGCATTTCTGATATTCGCAACATTCGAAACTTATAATAGACACGTGACAACCCTAGAGAGTTACAACAGCTTGTTAGGATTTGTATGGAAAAGAGTAATAATCGCTAGGTAATATTGCCCACTGATTTTACTGCAAAACTGCTTATGCTACAAACAAAAATTTAAAGACTAGGCCTAGATTATATATTTTTCTAGATATTATCTGAATTACGTATAAATAGGACTCGAATTAAGTCAAAAAATAGGCGTGGGCAATGTTGGTCACAACTGCGGATTATTTTGCCCGCGATGAAAATCAAGAAAAAAATAGTTTTAAAGTGTAATATATTTATTCAAATAGTTATGTAATGCACCATATGATCGCAATACACCTTACAAATAAATAAAAAATGTATGCTCCTATAGAAAAAAAAGGAGTTTTTTTCGATTTTATAAAAAAAACGGGCAAAGTTGGTGCCTTTTACGGTAGGTACAGATCCGCTACGATTGGCTCATCGCTCTTGATAATGCATTCTTGTAATGAATGGTCTTTGCGGTATTTCGTTTTTAAGGTTCTGCAGAAATTAAAAAATTAAAATACCTACCTAGGTAGCTTTTTTAGTGGATAAAATATATATCCGGGTGACTCTGACGGGGTTGAGTAAAAGCCTAACAAAAGCCGGACAGGCCGGACTTGAATATTATATTTGGCCGGACACGACTGTAAAAAGCCGGACACCTGGCAAGGCAACCCTAAAGGCAACATTTATTTGTTTTGCTACCAACATAACGGCAGAGGAATTTAAAGATGAAACGCACTATATCTATACCTATATCTAAGTAGGTAATACCACAGAATACATAAATAGGTAATACGTAGGTATTCAATTTTTTTTCAAGTCATGTTTAGAAAAAGGAAATAATGACATACAAATCTTTGCAAGATGGTGTCATTTCCTGTCAAAATGTCAAACTGAACGACCAACAAAGAGCTTGCAATCAGTTTCTTTCAGTTACAAGTAATTTATTGCAATTTTATGGTGATGAAGTGCAACATTTTATATGCGAAAATGTTGCCTGCTACCATAATTAAATAAGCCTATTAATATTAAACAGCGATGACTGTCTTACCTTTGTGTGCTTTTTTTTTCATTTGTGTGTTTGATCTCTTATGGCCTTATTAATAAACGTGGAGTAAGGTCGGAGTAGTGAGAACATGATTTGTATTTTTCCGCGACATGAACTTTCAAAGTTGACAGACAGGAACTCCGACTTTACTCCACGTTTATAAATAAGCCTTATAAACGTGGAATCTTCTCATAAGAGCGATGAGCCCGGGGTCTTCAAATCCCAAATTGTTTGTTTATTTCATTTGAGTCGTTAATATTGATCATTGACCATTACCTTCTGTAATTTGGCAATATTTTTACGGCCAGCCAGCCGCCTGCCTGACACCAACACTCCTAAGGACCAAGCAGTTAAGAGGAGTATACGCCAACGACCTTGAAACTGAAAATCCCTGTCGGGCTCATCGAAAATTGTTGATTATTTCATGACGGAATATCGTAGAATTTTTTTTGTGCACAGATTGTAGGTGACATTGTTTCCTACATTTTGGTGTAGTTTTAAGACAAGAACCTCCTATTGGTGCAAAGCCTATCCAAATTTTAGACAAAAAATGTCTGATTTGGCTAAAATGTCGATAGGCTTCAATACGTTTCTACATATTTGTATGGAAACTGCACTAAAATATCGGAAACAATGTCGCCTACAATCTGTACACAAAAAAAAGTTCTACGACATTCCGTCATGTAATAATCAACAATTTTCGATGCGCCCGACATGGATTGTCAGTTTTTCAGAATAGGGCCCTTAATCTGCCTTTTAAACTTACCGTTTGCTAGCTACATGGCACATGACTTGTCAAAGCCAGTTTACAGAATAAGTAGAGACAAGCTTGCATACTACGACTTATTTCTACTATACTTGTATTTAGAAACCTATAGGTAAATAAGTTACCAACCTAAGTGGCTTATTTCTACGCCTTTGTATGACATTTGCTAAAGTTATGCAGTTAAGTTTCATGAAAACCATCATCGACTCACGCGCACGCATAAACTGCATTTATTATAATAGGTTATCGCTAAATATAGTAAAAACAAATTGAAGATTGACGAGTGCAATAAATAGCAACCTGAGCCCACATGATTCCCATTTTAAAAATGCCCATAATCTCATTTCAACATAATTCATTACATTACTTAGGTGCAATTATAAATAATTTTAATTAAGAAAAAAATCATCTTCAAAATATCACTCGCGGCGAGGTTCGAACTGGGGTCTCTGGGTCAGTCAGTTTTGGTGAAATTGGTCTATTCAAACAATACAATAGACTTATTTTTGTCCGGGTTTAGGGCAAAACCCAGACAACAAACGGAACCCCGCCCGGACGGTTCTATGCCGGGGCTACACGGCACGACCACAGTATAAATATTGTTCCTATTTGTACTGTGGCACGAGTCACGACCCAAAGAAAACAATGAATATCGTACATACCAATTTAATAAATGTCTTCTTTCTATTGTCTATAGTTGATACTAATTAAAAACATTCACCATATCGTCCTTGACACAATTGTATTGTATGGAAATATGGTAATTAGGTGATATTTCATTGTTTTTGGTGTTACAATAAATTTACTATAGGCGTGTACCTGTTATAATATAATTATCCATGTAAAGTGCATGCGCGCATTCCTACCTACAACATAGCAACCGGGCGTAAAGTGCTGACGGCGTGCAACGTGCCTCACGTGGCGGCGACGCGGCGACGGAAGCCTGGCATCGGATTCATGGACTTTTGCGATCACTTTTGTATCATTCTTCGAACAATTGTCATCGATTTAGAAATAGTAAAACTAATTATAATTTTGAATAAACTCTGTTTTAGTAATTTCGGTTTTTTTTCAACACTGCGAGAGCGCCCAGCATAATTGGCGCAGTCTTCCGGATCCTGTCAGCAGCTGCCACCTTGGAGAAGACCATAAATCGAAGGTCAGGCGTCCTATACAGCTGCCGAGCGAATCTACGAGTATATCTACGGCTGGGCCCGAACGCAGTTATCCAGACTTCGATACCTGAGAAAAGGCCGTGATGCAGAAACTGTAAGTACATTAAATCTTTTAGTGTAATTGCGTAGTAGTCCTTAATTTTTCCAAGATTTTCCATCCTAGGGAATCGCGGAGCTTTATGTTAGGAGAAAGTAGTAGATCGGAGTTGCAGGACGCTAATAGAGATTTAGGCTCTACGTCCGATTCTAGTGATAGTGTTACTGAGATAAGAGAAAGTAGTAGTAGTGAAGTTATGGAGTGTCTGGACGATATTCTTAAGGCGTTGCGATTAGTGCCGGACTTCGACGGTAATGTCAATGTACTGACACGATTTATTAATTTGTGTGATCAATTAGTGGAGCAAATTACGCTCCAGGCACCACAAAATAAGCTAAAGCAGTGTGCCCTACTTAATGGGATCTTAAATAAAATTACTGGACCCGCAGCTCGATTAATTAATACTAACGGGATACCAGAGACTTGGAAAGATATTAGACTAGCTTTGATAAATAATTTTTCAGACCAACGCGATGAGACCGCGCTTTGTAACGATTTGTCTTGTTTGACCCAAGGGTCCGATTTGCCCGCTGAATTTTATGAGCGTTGTCAGAGTATGTTTAGTACAGTCATGACGTACGTTTCGCTGCACGAAACTGTGGATACCACTATCGAATCCAAACGGGATTTCTATAAAAAATTAACGTTACAGGCGTACTTACGCGGCCTTAAGGACCCCCTAGGGTCTCGTATTCGTTGCATGCGCCCCGAAACTATTCAAAAAGCGCTAGAGTTCGTTCACGAAGAACAGAACACTCTTTACTTGCAACACCGTAACGAATCTTTCGAGAAAAAACCCGTACAGCCTTCACAACCTAAGGCCCCCGCTCAAAATTTTAATGTTACCCCTCAAAGACCATTCGCATTTGGTAACATGCCAGGGCCCTCTAGGGGACAATTCGTGCAAGCTTTGCCACCACAGCCTCCGATGCAGGCTCAGTGGAAACCAAGCTTTGGCTATCAGAATCAGGCTGGCCCATCGCGTACACAACAAATGTTCAGAGCCCTACCACCTAACTATAACGCAAATCCCGGTTTTAGAATGCAACCGCGTAATTTTACCTCTCAGCCGAACTTTCCGGCCCCGCAACCTCGTCCCATGAGCGGCGTTAGTAATTTTGTTCCACGTAACTTACCACCAAGCTCACAGCACAATATCCGTGGACACGACTGGAATAGGTCGGGAAATCCGCCACCCAGTAATTATTTTAAAACCAGAGAGATGAATTTTAACGACTGTATGTCTCATGACTCATTTTATGGGAACTACTACGCCGATGATTACCCTTGCTATGTAGTATACGACTATCCCCCGTATTATACTACCGATTACTCTGAGTGCGAACAGGCCGAATTTAGCCAAGAGCCTGTCGTAGAAGAAATCATAAATACCGACAGTCGGTCTAACGATGATGAAAATTTTCAGATCCTTCTCAATTCAGACAAACCAAAATAGAGATTAATCTCCAAACCCAACGTCAGCTTCCATATATACAGACTCAAAATCCTCCATTAAAACTGCTAATTGATACAGGAGCTAACCAATCTTTTATTAGCCCTACTGCAGTTCAAAATTATTTTAGAGACGTACCACTTAATTTTGATCCTTTTGAAGTATGTAATGTACATGCCGTGAGTCGAAACGATTACTCCATTACTATTCCCTCGTTCCCAGAGTTTAACGAGCAGAGTGATGTCACATTTTTCATTTATAAATTTCATGATTATTTTGACGGGTTAATAGGTTCAGATTTATTAGATAAGTGGGAAGCTTCGATTGATTTTAAAACAAAGACATTAAATACTAAATTCGCATCTAATCCTATTAGGGTATATGATTCTCGAAACACTAATTTGTATGAAGACATAATTCCAGCCAATTCGTCTAAATTATTAAGAGTCCCTATCAACGTCCTTAACGGGGAAGCAATAGTCTCTGAACAAGTACTTTGTAATTGCCATATTTCAGAGTGCTTAACGACAGTAAAGCAAAATCGAGGTATAATTGAAGTTCATAATTTTAGCCATAACGACATTATATTCTCTATGGACCGTCCGATTCAGGCAGAAATCTATAATGTTCAGTGCACGCGCACTCAACAACAGCTTTCTGAGCGTTCTAAGCAAGTGTTATCACGGCTACGTACAAAACATTTGAATACTGAGGAACGTATTAACCTAGAGAATTTATGCGCTGAATTTGCAGATGTATTTTATTTAGAAGGCGAAAATCTATCTTTCACTAATCAAATAAAGCATTCTATTAGAACAACAGACGAAACACCTGTTTATACTAAGAGCTATCGTTACCCATTTATACATCGGCAGGAGGTTCAGGACCAAATTCAAAAAATGTTAGATCAGAATATAATACGCCCCTCAGATTCGGCCTGGAGCTCACCTATTTGGGTAGTTCCTAAGAAGGCTGACGCCTCAGGCAAAGTTAAGTGGCGATTAGTGGTAGATTTCCGTAAACTTAACGAAAAAACGTTGGATGATAAATACCCGATACCCAACATTACAGATGTCTTAGACAAGTTAGGTAATTGCCAGTACTTCTCAACATTAGACCTGGCATCTGGATTTTATCAAGTTGAGATGAACCCAGCTGACATACCCAAAACAGCATTCAATGTCGAGCACGGGCATTTCGAATTTTTGAGAATGCCCATGGGTTTGAAAAATAGTCCGTCCACATTCCAAAGAGTGATGGACAATGTCCTGCGTGATCTTCAAAATACTATTTGCCTCGTTTACCTCGACGATATTATTGTCTTTAGTACTTCCCTTCAGGAGCACATGGATAACCTGGCAAAAGTATTCCGAAGACTCCGTGAATCGAATTTTAAGATCCAAATGGACAAATCGGAATATCTCAAACTTGAAACCGCGTATCTAGGTCATATTATAAGTAAAGACGGCATAAAACCAAACCCCGATAAGATATCCGCGATTCAAAAATATCCAATCCCGAAAACATCAACTGAAATTAAGAGATTTTTAGGCCTTCTTGGTTACTATAGAAAATTTATTCCTGATTTCGCAAAAATTACTAAGCCGATGACGCAATGTTTAAAAAAGGGTTCAAAAATAGTTCTAGATCAAGATTATGTGCAATGTTTCGAAAAATGTAAAACTCTCCTTGTTAACGATCCTATACTTCAGTACCCCGATTTCAACAAGCAGTTTATACTAACTACTGATGCCTCGAACTTGGCTATAGGGGCAGTTCTCTCCCAGGGACCCGTCGGTTCCGATAAACCTATAGCATACGCGTCACGTACACTTAATAGTAACGAGATAAATTACAGTACTATAGAGAAAGAGATGTTGGCAATAATCTGGGCTACGAAATACTTCCGTCCCTATTTATTCGGCCGTAAATTTATTATTATAACGGATCATAGACCTCTTCAATGGTTAATGAACATGAAAGAGCCTAACTCTCGGGTTACGCGTTGGAAGCTTAAGTTGAGCGAATATAACTTTACAGTCATGTACAAACAGGGCAAATGTAACACCAACGCGGACGCTCTCTCTCGAGTCGAACTTAACAACGAAGAAGTTGACTCATTAGTAGTAAACCCTACAGAACAAGCCCCATCCTTAGGAGGAAATTCAGATACTGTCACAGTACACACAAATGCGGAGAACCCTTTGTTAGAGGTACCTATATCAGATGACCCTTTAAACAAGTTTCACAAACAGATCGTTTTTACAGTAGTCGACGACGTTAAAAGCAGGCCCACAGTCTCGAAACCTTTTGACTCTCACACAAGGACTCATATTCAAATTTCTAGATCTAATCTTGACGAGGACGTAATAAATGCTGTGAAAGAATACGTGAATCCGAAAGTTAAAACGGGGATTCTTATTAACCCTCAATTAGAACTATACTCAATTATCCCAATCATTCAGTCCCAATTTAAAAGTTCAGCTATGGACTTAGTTTTAACAAAAATAGAACTAGAGAATGTCAAAGATTATTTAAAACAGCAAGAAATTATTCGTAACTATCACGAAGGCAAGACAAACCACCGTGGTGTTACTGAATGTTATCTCTCATTATCTCGTAAATACTTTTGGCCCAAGTTGAGAGACCATATTACAAAATATATTAACGAATGTAATATATGTGGCCAAGGAAAATACGATAGGAAACCCATTAAACAAAAGTTTCACATAGTACCCCCACCGTCCAAACCGTTCGAAATAGTACATCTAGACCTGCTTAGTATTGAAACTCAAAAATATCTTACCATCGTAGATGCCTTTTCTAAATACGCACAAGCATATCATCTTAGAGATGCAACCGCTATTAGCGTTATTCAGGCTTTACTGACATTTAGTACTCATCACGGGCTTCCTATGACGGTAGTGACTGATAGAGGGCCCGAGTTTACGAACCAGCTGTTTTTAGAGTTCCTAAGAGTACATAGAGTACAACACCACAAAATTCTAGCTAATACCCCAAACGAAAATGGGATGGTCGAACGCCTCCATTCTACGTTATTAGAACACTTACGTCTTTTAAAACTTGAACACAAAGACTCCGTTATTAACTTAATGCCTTATGCAATTCTGGCTTATAATAGTTCTATCCACAGTTTCACAAGATGCAGGCCAATAGATATAATAACAGGACATTTAGATCCCCGGGATCCTCTAGATTTTAATTTATCTGAAAATACTTTGCAACTATACGTCCAAGAACATAAGAAATCAATGCAGAAGGTTTTTGACATAATAAATACCTCCTCACTTCACGAGCGTACCCAAATTATCGAAAACGCAAATAAAGATCGTGAACCTGAAATACAGTATAGCCCTGAACAGCAGGTGTTCATCCGTAACCCATTAGCAAGCCGACAAAAGCTAGCACCAAAATTCACTCATGATACAGTCCTAGCTGACCTCCCTATCCATATCTATACTAAAAAGAAACGGGGACCCGTAGCAAAATCTCGGTTAAAACGAGTCCCTAATAGCGCTCACTTGTTGCAGGATAATACTCCTGGCGTTGAGCCTGGTACAAGCGGAGGAAATAATGCTGAACAACCTGGATAAAGGACCCGGCATACTGCCGTTTAACCTTGGTCCCACTCGAATAATATCTCATTACCATACCTTTGTCCAAGCAGTTGATTTGCAAAGTTTAAGAGATAATATCGGTACACTTAGACAGCAATTGCAAGAAATCTCTCCTCAGTTTCATAATAGAACTCTTACCCTTTATCAACCCCATTTAGATTACCTACGTATTAAGATAGAAAAACTTTCAGATCTATTAGGTACTTTTGAACCCAATCGTATAAAGAGAGGTCTCATCGACGGATAAGGGTCGGTTATTAAGAGTATCTCAGGTAACCTTGATTATACAGATGCTATAAAATACGATAATGCTATTAAGTTATTGCAGGAAAATGAGAATAAATTGGTCACAGAAATAAATCATCGTATAAGTTTAAATAAAAATTGGATGACCCAAAATTCCGAAATTTTAGAAAATCTAGCGGAAAATCAAAATAAGCTAGGAAATACTATTAATGAAATCTTGAAAAGTGACATGACTCGGGAAACTAGTATGATCAAGTATGCCCACATGGCCCAGTTCTTAATTATTTTAGCAGACAATATAGAGACACTGTCGGAGGAATTACTTAGGTTAGGAAACTTATTAGCTTTTATACGAGCCGGTAGCGCTCATCATTTAATGTTTAAGCTAAGTTCATTTCAGGAGATGATGTCTCGGTTGAATATTCTTTATAGCAAAGATCAACTGTTGAATTTGAACTTTAGAGAGTATTTTGATATTATTAAGTTAGGATATTATTTTAATGATAAGAATTTGATGTTAGTTTTCAAGCTCCCGATTACCCTTCCGACCACCTTTGACCTTTATAAATTAGCCATTGTTCCCAACAAAGACAATAAAATCCTTATTCCTTCATTCCCACTATTAGCAATTCACGACAAGGATTTTATGTACATAGAGGCTGAATGCCCGAAGTTGAGCCTAGGGTATCTGTGCGAAGACAAGCCTAATCAACACTACGGAGGCCAAGCGGACTGCATTCACCTACTCATCACTGCACAGCAAATTGATAAGTCCTGTTCCTTCACATCTATAAAAATGAAGACGGAAGCTGTAGAGCAATTAGATGATCGACATTTCGTCATGAGTTTTCCAACACCCACGAAAACTCGACTATCCTGCACTCAAGATCAAATCATCACTATTGAGGGAAGTTATCTAGCCATCATCCCTAGAGGCTGCTCGCTCCAAACCGCAGAATTTACGTTAAAAAACGAAGACGACCGCATCAAGGGGCAAGTTTTGAAGATCATGAACCTACCGTCCGAGATGGAAGAATACCCAACTGAAGAAAGAACAATAGTAGGGATATATTGAGAACTCTGTTCCACTCTTCGAGTGCCACTCTTCGAGTGTTACAGAATTCTCAATATATCATCTTATTTTAACTTATTTCAATAGCACAATATTTAACCAACAACAAAATTTACCTGATTATTATTATATCCGTCACGCACATTTCTGCATGAATATTGCACTTTAACTATTCATAGGCGTTTCAGAACTATGAAAAGACAATTTGTCCTAATAATTCTTATACTAACCTCCTTCTCCAGAATGAATTCAATATGTCTTTTTCTGATTTCGGGTTAGTATATAAATGATTTTTACAAACGCTGCTCATTATTCATAAAAACATTTTATTTAGTTTAAGACGCATTGCAATGAAATTTATTCAACAACCTGATTCGCTTACTTTTGATCCAATTTGTGTTGACACAAAAAATCAAAATATTAGACATGGAAAACTATTACCAAGTACAATAAGATGCATTATTTGTGGACCATCAAATTGTGGAAAAACTAATTTGATTATTGGGTTACTTTTGCACAAAGATGGATTAAAATATCATAATGTTTACCTTTACTCTAAAACCTTAAATCAGCCAAAGTATTTATTTTTAGAAAAGGTTTTTGATATGGTTCCTAACATATCATTTTTTAAATACAAGGACAACGAAGAAGTTTTAAGTCCACAAGATGCTAAGAATAATTCAATTTTTATATTCGATGATGTGGCATGCGAAAATCAAAATAATATGAGAGATTATTTTGCAATGGGGAGACATAAAAATATAGATTGTTTCTATTTAAATCAAACATACAGCAAAGTTCCTAAACAACTTATCAGAGATAACGCGAATCTCGTTATACTTTTTAAGCAAGATGATATTAATCTGAAGCATGTTTACGATGAACATGTGAACACAGATATGAAGTGGAACGAGTTTCGCGAAATGTGTTCACGTGTGTGGTCAGATCCTTATAGTTATCTGGTTATAAATAAAGATTGTCGAAAGAACGAAGGATGTTATCGTAAACAATTTGATAATTTCATAGTTTTAGATTGAAATATAACACGTATAAATATCACTTCATAATTACAAACCTGTTATTCCATTTAACATATTTAACGAAGTATATAGTAAAATATTTGCAATGGATAAAACAATTAAAAGACAAATTATTAGTGCAGCTGAAGCAGTTAAGAAAAAGGTACAAAAATTAAGGAATATGGAGATAGACAATGAAAAAGCCATGGAAGCTGTTTTCAAACCACTCATTAAACCTCTTAATAAACTATCATCAAAGAGTAAACGTTATGATAATGAGATTGATCATACTTCTGATATCAAAAGTATCGGGATTAAAGATGAAAACTCGATTCAAAAGTTAGATGAGACTCCTAGTATTGATAATGAAATCCAATACAGCAAAGACAATTATTATAATGATGATGAAAACCAAGACAATGATGATGTTTATAACAATTTAGAAACATTCGCAGACGCAACCTCTGACAGTATCGAACCTAATTCATCGTCATGGTCACTATCTTCCGAAAACTATGAAGATGTTCCTTTTGGAGTAAGGATTGATAAAGGAAATTTAATGTTTGGCAAAGCTAAAGTTAAGATTAATGATAAAACTATTAATGTTAATAAAGTTGATTATGGAAATACACCAGGTCTAAGAGAACTTTTGTTAAAAAGAGATCCTGATTTAAATTTAGTTACTGAAGCAGACAAACACAACTACAAATTGATGTTACTAGCTACCAATGCTCATAGACGCGATTTTGATCCTAAAAAGCCTATAAAAAGTAATAAAGGCAAACGGTACATACATATAATTAAACCTTTATTCAAATTAACTGATGATGAGGGTTGCAATACAAATACAACTGGACGTGGTTTACAAACTCTAATGAAATGGAAAACCTTAAATGATGTTGGTTATGTCTATTGGGATGATCCGAATGAGTTGGTTGAAAGATTAAAACTATTGATTGCTTCTCGTGATGCGGGAAATACTGGATTGGATAACGAAATTATTTCAATCATAGAAGAACTGCGTGAGAGCAAAATCATTCCTTAATAAATATCTATATTCATTAAATTTGTTTCATTTCTATTTCATCTTGTATCACATTCACAACTAAAATGAACGTTGACAAGTTTGGTCATCATATTCACAAAAGAATGCGACTAGCAGATATTTTAAATTTTAGTGATAAAACGATCATAAAATCAACTAACGGTGAATTTGATTTGCAATTGAATCGGATTCGAGGTGTGATAGATCCTGTGGAAGATGATCATGTCTCTAATAAACGTTATGTTGATAGTAAAATTAAATCTTATTGTAACAAAAATGACGTTCAAAATTTAATAGACAAAACGAAACATGAAATATTATCTGAAACTCAACGTTCCTTAGATCATTTAAAAACTTCTTTACATTTGTATATTGATCAGAATATGAATACACCTTTGACTAAGAAGACTAAAGTCGTTCAAAATGATAAAACAGCAAGTGGTTAATGAAATACATCAATCAGCACGCAAGAATTTTCCTCGTCGATCTGTTATTTTAAAAGGTATTGAAGATCTATGGCAAGCGGACCTCATTGATTTAAACTCTATTAAAAAATATAATAATGGATTTTCTTACGTTTTAGTAGTAATCGATTGCTTTTCAAAATTTGCTTGGACTATACCTTTGAAAACAAAAAGTAAAACTGAAGTATGTAATGCTTTTAACAAAATTTTTCAAATAAGCAATCGCTCTCCAACTAATCTGCAAACTGATCTGGGCACTGAATTTTATAATGATATATTTTCTAAATTAATGAAAACAATGAAAATTAACCATTATTCTTCCTATTCGACTAAAAAGGCATCAATTGTTGAAAGATTAATAAAAACTTTAAAACACAAACTTTTTAAAACATTTAGCTTCAATGGTAGTTATAAATGGATAGGGAAAACATTAGAAAATGTTGTGAATGATTATAACAATTCAAAACACAGAACCATAAAACATAAGCCCATCGAAGTTAATTTTGAAAATGAACATGTTATAAAAAGAATTCTGTCACAATCACGAAAACTAGAACCACAGCAGAAAACCAGATTTAAAATAGGTGATTATGTTCGTATTAGTAAATACAAAAACTGTTTTCAAAAAGGTTATACTCCTAATTGGACTACAGAAATTTTTAAAATAACTAAGGTAAATGATACAAATCCTATAACATACTGCATTGAAGATGCTCATAAACATCCTATCATGGGTTCATTTTATGAGTTTGAAATTCAAAAAACTAATTATCCTGATATCTACTTAATCGAAAAAGTTTTAAAAAAGAAAGGTAATAAACTTTTCGTGAAATGGCTAGGTCTTAACGATACAGAAAATTCATGGATTGATAAGAAAAAGGTAGTGAATTAATAATTTAAAGTATATTACTTAATTTTATAAGAAAAATCTACATTTCATATTAAACTATGCAAGGAGGAGGAGGACTAGTAAATACAATAATAAATAAATTACCATTCGAACTACACTTACCTGGGTATAACTACTGTGGACCTGGAACTAAACTTAATAAAAGATTATTACGAGGAGATAGAGGTGTAAACCAATTGGATGAAGCCTGTAAAGAACACGATATAGCCTATTCAACACATTCTGACTTATCCAATCGTCATAAAGCTGATTTACAGTTATTAAATATGGCTAAAAAACGTTTGAATGCTAAAGACTCAGGAAAAGGTGAAAAAATAGCTTCATGGGTCGTTAGTAAAGTGATGAATACTAAACTGAAAACAGGATCAGGATTGAAATCATTTAAATCTCTAGTTACTAAAATTCGATCGAACCTAAAAAAGAAAATAAAAAAATCGAAAAACAACCAAGATATTATTAAGCATGCTTACTTAGCTGCAAAGAATTTATATCCTACGCGTTCAAATCATCGGATTCGAATACCTAGGATTATACCTTTGCCAAAAACTGGAGGAATTTTACCATTGATACCAATATTTGCGGGATTATCTGCATTAGGCACTTTAGCGGGCGGTGCAGCTGGTATTGCCAAAACAGTTAACGATTACAAAAGTGCAAAACAAAACTTACAAGAATCTGAACGTCATAATAAAGTTATGGAAGGTATAGCATTAGGCAAAGGATTATACATTAAGCCATATAAGACTGGCAACGGTTTGTTTTTAACTCCTTCAAAAAACTAAACACAAGGTTACCTAATCATGCTCTAAGCAACATAGAAATCGAACACTATGCACAGAATATTCCATATTTTCGAGGTGTATTTATGAAAAATCGTCTACCTAAAAATGCAAGATCAATCGAGTGCGGTGTTGTGAACTTAGACAATTTTGAAAACAAAGGAACACATTGGGTAGCCTATGTAAAAGTAAATCAATATTGTAAATATTTTGATAGCTTTGGTGATTTGAAACCACCGCAAGAATTAGTTCATTATTTTAAAAAATGTACTATTTTTTATAACTATATTAGATATCAAAACTTTAATACTGTAAATTGTGGACACTTATGTTTAAAATTTCTGTATAATTTTTGGAATAATAATAAAACTATATAAATTAATCTTTATTTTTATTATCATTAGTTGTAAAATGTCTTTCACCCTATCTATAACTAGTAATTCATCGATATTATCAACGTACTATTCTCCAAATTTACAACTCCAAGGAGAATATGAATGTGCATTGTTACATCTATCTACATTCAATTCTATTCCAAACGTTGATGATGGAAATAATAAATTTTACTACGGCGAAAATGAATGTATTGTAATTCCTGAAGGTGCTTACGAACTGCAAGATATTACCGATTACATAAAATCAGAAATTAAAGACTCGAGTTTTCAACTACAGTGCAATAATAATACACTTAAAACAATGATTTATTGTTCAAAACCAGTTGATTTTACTAAGAAAGGTGCTATTGGAAAACTATTAGGTTTTGATAAAAACATCCTAGAACCGAATAAATTACACGTGTCTAAGTTTCCAGTTGCCATTTTATCTACAACAGTGATAAGGGTCGAATGTGATATTGTTAGCGGATCATATATTAATGGTAATGCTAGTCACATCATACATGAATTTGCTCCAAGCGTTCCACCAGGATATAGAATCATAGAAGTACCTAAAAATATTATATATTTTCCAATAAATCAGAATATTATAAACAGTGTACACATAAGACTATTAGACGGTAATAATAATCCACTTAATTTGAGAGGTGAGGAAGTACAGATATATTTACATCTCAAACGAAAATGATTAACTATTGTACATTATATAAATATAACACGACAGCTGTTAAAAAGATCAGTAAGACTCGATCTACCACAAAAGCTACATTAAATAACAACCAGAAACAAAAGCTTAACAAAGAAAATATAAAATTTCTTAAACTAATAGGTTTATTAAAATGAATATTTTAAACGTTTTATCATCACCTTCTTATGATAATACCATCGAAGGTATCGAATATCATTCTTATAAACCTTACATAACGAGTTTTAATAGAAATGATGAGATTCGCATACCGATTAATCAAAAAGATCTATATGTTCTACCGTCAGCTAGTACTTTGTATTTAGAAGGTTTTGTGAATGTACACAGTGGCGATAAAAAAGATGGAATCCCTGTAGAATTCACTAATAATCCATTGATGTATCTTTTTCAAGATATTCGTTACGAATTAAATGGAGTAGAGATCGATAAGATAAAAAATGCGGGTATAACAACAACTATGAAATCGTTGTTGTCGATGACTGAAAGCGAGTCTAAGACCTCTCAAGCTTGGGGATGGGATATTCATGGTATCAAAAGTGCTGATGGATCATTTTCAGTGTCTATACCTTTGAGTAATATCTTAGGATTTTGTGAAGATTATCAAAAAGTCATCATTAATTGTAAACATGAATTAATTTTATTACGAAGTAATACAGACCTAAACGCTGTGAAGTTAAAAAAAGGTGAATTCATAGAGGGTATTCAAATTAAAAAAATTGTTTGGAGAGTACCTCATGTTAAGGTGTGCGATAAAGAAAAATTAAACCTAATAAAAATTTTAGAAAAGGATCGTTCACTTCAGGTTGTCTTTAGGAACTGGGATCTGTATGAATATCCTTTATTACCTCAAACTACGAAGCACACATGGTCTATCAAAACCTCATCTCAAATTGAAAAACCGAGATACGTCATTATTGGGTTACAGACAAATAGAAAACATAATGCTGAAGCAGACATGTCACGATTTGATCATTGTACGTTACGCGATGTGAAAGTCTATTTAAATTCTAATTACTATCCATACGAAAATATCAGTAGTGATTTTATTAACCATCACTTTGCTTTATTATACGAACAGTATGCTCGTTTTCAACAGTCATACTATGGTCGTCGCTCAGAACCTTTGTTAAATGCAAAAGATTTTATGAATATAGCACCATTGTTTGTGATCGATTGTTCTCGTCAGATAGATAATCTCATAGCAGGACCAGTTGTAGATGTTCGAGTAGAGTTTGAAAGCAATATAGCTATACCTGATCAGACTTCTGCCTACTGTCTTATATTGAATGATTGTATAATTGAATATAAACCATTGAGTAACATAGTACAAAAATATCATGAATTCAAATCAAATCATTTTAGACCTTCAAGGTTTTAAAGATATGAATAACAATTTTATAGTGAAAGAATTAGCTTTTGCATGTCTAGACTACACCCAAACTTTTTTAATAAAACCACCTTACTTATTTAAATATCTGTCTAACAATGAAAAGAAACAAGTTGAATGGTTACAAGCAAATAGAGGAATATATTGGAACGAAGGCTATATTGATTACAGGGAATTTAAACGAATAATAGTATCATATTTAGAAAATAAGGAAATTATTGTTAAAGGCTTAGAAAAAGTGAAATGGGTTAAAGAGATTTGTGTAAATTGTAATGTATATGATATTGATGAAAAAAAATGTCCTAATTTTAATGAATTGTATAAAAAATATTATGGCTTTAACTTTAATTGTAATAATCATTTAAAACACTGTGCTTTGAAAAATGTGTTATGTATTAAAAAGCATTTAAAATGGTAAATAAAATATTTTAATAGTTATAAAAATCTTTTATTTATTATACTTACTTACAACTAAAATGATTACAAAAATCTTAATTTTAAAATAATTTTATTATAACAATAAACATAACAATATATACAATTAATAGAACACTAAATATCATAATTATCTATCAACGATTTTGAAATTTTTTTAACTAACGCATGAGTCTCGTCTAAGACACTGTCAACCACATTTTTTACGATGTACTGTGCACTAACTAAAGTATTTTCCGATTCACAGTCACTATCACAGGATGAAGACGAATTTTCCGTGAGATCGACTATTGAAATTTTTATTAATTTTAAACCAGAAAAATCTTGTCGACTTTTTACAAACGATTTTATTTTTTTTTCTTTCTTGTTGAAGAAAGAGGATTTCACTATTTTATCACCACGAGCACGGCGTTGTTTCTTCTTATTACTACTCGAATGTTCTGGAAACATCTGACTAAATCCTTCGAGAGGGTCTTGTGCGCATTGGAACGTATAATCAGAATCCGAAATCTGTAACAAATAAATAAATCATTAATATAGATACATATATTCTTCAAATGATAATTTAAGAGATATTATTAATATAATTTTATATTACTCACCGTCGTCATTGTTTAATGTAAGAACGTAGGTATAAGAATTTGGTACGTCTTGTTACTGACAGCAAATATGATTGAATAATTTTATTAGGTATCCAATAAAAAATATATTACGTTGCAATACCTATCTAAGTAGGTAAAACATAACTGACAACTAAGCAAAATCAATAAACTGCAACGAACTTGTATTGAGGCGAAACACCAAGACTTTCAATCCAAAGGTTGTCAGTTTGAATCCCAACCATGCACATGTCTTTTTTCTTAGTGACAAATTTATGTGTACAATAAACACTATGCTATTACGATGAACATCGTGAGGAAACCGACATGTTCTAGAACTCCTCATATCAAGCTGCTAATACCTAAATTATTTAAACTAAATTACTTTCATACTAGCTATGACAACAATATCGTCTTTCAATAAACATTTAAATAAGAGTTTTCGTAAAAAAAGGCAAGTGCAAGGTCGGGATTCGAACTCACGACCATCGGATTGAATGTTTTGATGTGTTCCACTATACCTAGCCACACGTCTCAATACAACAAATTATGGTAACCATGATTTCAACTTTTTAGATTTCTATAGAAAATGAAACGAGGATTAGTAAGTATTGATTTTATTAAACATAAAATAGGTATAGGGATATAATATTAACAAAATAAAAACTAATTAACCTACTAATTAATTATAAGATTCTGTACAAACATTTAACTAGCTGCGCTCTGCGGTTTCACCTGCAAAGTCCCGATTGCACAGGAATATCGGAATAAAATGTAACCTATGTTTTAATCTATATCTCCAGCTATCTGCATACCGAGTTTCATAACAATCCGTTCAGTAGTTTTTGAGTGGTTAAAACACAAACATGCAAAAACAAACATCTAAACATTAGCATTTATAAAATGAGTAGACAAGTATTTTTGAATCTATACACATAGGTTATTTGAATTTATTTAACTTAATAAAGTTTTATTTCCCACTAATATTATAAATCCAAAGTAACTCTGTCTGTCTGTCTGTCTGTTACCTTTTTTACATGTTAAACCGATTTTGATGAATTTTGGTTAAGATTTAGTGAAACCTTGGAGAAAGACAGATTACCTTTTATCTCGATCCCACATCCCGATCCCGAAATCACTCAGGTGAAACCATAACTAGTGTTAAATAAATGAATAATACCCCCAAGCATGAGTTGTAATTTTGTTCTTAGATATAGCGCGTTTGTCATCGTTACTTGACAAAGCAATTTTATCGACACTCTGTGTGAAAATTTCATGTTTTATTGATCTGAACATAATATTTTTTTTACGTATTATTTCACTATTCAATAAAACATTTTCGTATTCAGAAAAACTTAGGTCTCGAATCACACTTGATTTGACTCCCTTTGCTTTTTTAATGATTTTATTTGAAGTCTTTATAGCATACAGTTTTGATCTTAAACCAATGAAATGCGTAATGTGTTTGCCACCCATTTCATCTTTAAATAACCCAGGAACTTTTTTATTGAGCAAAGGTAAATGAAAATCATTTTCCTCTTCGTAATTACTAGTGTCAAAATATTTTAAAAAGTGATATTTCATATCACTATAAAAGTTAGATGTAAAAATTTCATATATAAGCGAATCTGTGTCAGTGTAACACAACCTTACTTTATCTTTATAAAATGGTTTTATTATATTGTAATGGAAGTTATACATATGTGCTTTAGACAATTCTAAAACTGTAAAGCCTATATAAATAGGTTTATCTAATATAACTTGACTAGGTCTCATTTGTATAACAGCTAAATTTTCAGATAAAATATATGCATTTTCAAAGTAAGGGTTAGCTATGAGTTTTTCAGCAGTTTTCATTTTTTTTGTAATATTAGTTTTGTCATTCCACTGATTAACTAAGTGAACAGTGACTCTGTTTTCAGTATTTTCTAAGGTTTTACCAAAAACACTGTTGTTTAATAACTTAAAAAAGTCTTGTTCAAATGCACTTTTTGCTTTTTGTCTTAACTGAGTGTTTAATTCTATATATTTTTTCAAAAAAGGTTCTTGTCTAAATGTAATAGCTCTATGGATTTTAGTTAATACTAAACCATGTTCTATACATTTCTTTAAATGCACATAATGAATTACATAATAATACTTGTTATATAAATTTGCAATTAATTTTTTTGTTTTCGACCCCGGCGCCGTACACCGTTCAGGCAGAAAGGGTAGGTCGTCATGGGTTTTGAATAATTGTTTAGGATAAATGAGATCAACTTCTAAAATGTATCCCCATTTAGCAGAATCAGAAACATTTTCAATGTCTAGATTATCCAATTCATTTTTATTTAAGAATCTAAAACCTGAGTAAGGTAAATACTGACACATGCTGAATCCATAAAGGTTATTACAATCAAGGTATACTATATAACAATTTGGATCTGATGAATTAAAATCGGATATATATTTATGGTTAGCCTTAGCATATCGGTGTGAACACATACAAAGCCCACCTCTAATACCACTTTGTATCATTCTAACGATAGCCAAGTCCGACACGAGTTCCAAGTGAACGCCTGTCTTAAGCAACATTGCATCAAAAGATAAACTTGGAGTTGTTATGTAAAACGCAGGATCAAGTTTATAATGTTTTTTACACGTTTTGCGAAAATTTTGGAATATGTCTGTCAATAAAATTACATCCGTTTTTAAATATAGATCAGTATATTCACCTAAATTATTAATATTGAACTCATTCCAAACTGTAAGAGCGTGATTGTAATCTGCAGTGCTGATATCTTCATTAGTTAATGAGTTATAAAAATCGCACTTTGTAGGCAAAGTGGTTTGTTCATAACATTTCCAACTAGTCATATAGTTATATGGGTACACACCTTTTCTCGTTAACAAGTTAAATTTTCTATCATCAGGAAAATGTGATCTCAGATTTACTAAATCGCTAACGTGCATAGTTTTTGCAAGTTTGTCTAAACTAGTTCCTAAAAAGTTAAATGAATCTAAAAATCTTAACTGAATGTAATCTACATCAGTTATGTAGATAAACTTTGAAAATGACATATATTTTTCTTTAGACTTAGGTATTATTTTTATAGGTCCACGAGTTTCTCCTAGCTTTTTGATAAATAAATGACAATCATATCCTGATAAATTATGAAAGAATATTGGGATAAATTTTGGTACTTTATGTTGCAGATTGCAATGTCGATGTGCAGCGCCTCGATAACGACCTGTTAAGTGACAATGATCTCTAACCCTATCGTTCCATAAGAAAGTTTCACATATATAACATTTAATAGAATTTTTAAAATCAATAGCATCATCTTCTGTAAAAATCATAGATTCTTTTTTAGATAAAATTCTAAAAATGTTTTTTGCATCTTCTTCAATACAATTGACAAATTGAGAAACACAATCTTTACCACGATAACTTTTAAATTGGTTATAGGTATTATCTACGGAACATACTATGTTATAAGCAAACGCTGCAGGCACGTGATGTTGTAAATAGGACGTATTACCGGTGTCGAATTCGTCACCGGAAATTGGTTCGAGTAATGTTTCGAAATCGGCGTAAATAACAAACGGTATATCTTGTTTTCTATCATAGTTTTTGAATTTTAAAATTGATCCCTCATCGGGTAGAATTGTTGCAACCCCTCCACACAAATGAGTTTTAAACTGATCATTAGTAGGAAAAAATAACAAACACATTTCGCAAAAATATAATTTACCATGATGTTTGCTTATCTGTGATCTAACAAGACGGGGTAAATCTTTAATTAAACAGTAATGATAAGTAACACCATTTTCCAAGAGCAATAAATGAACTCTTATACTATTGGGTTTAATTTTATTCGACTTATAAAGAGGTCCTATAATAGTTTTTCCATTTTTGAGTCCGTATACGAAAATATTTATTGAAGGATTAATTGATTCAAAAACCCTTATATCTGAAAAGGTTATTGGAAATGATATGTTATCGATTTTTAAAACTTCATTAAAATGTGGATATGATGAAACCCTGTCAGGGTGTTTTCTTGTTGGATATAATGCAGCAACAATACACCATAAAAAACAACACTCGTCTCTATTTTTAATGTTCAAACAAGCTTTTTTAGCTTGTATGGTTTTTGGTAAAACCAAAAATTTTGAACCACTAAGAGGGTTGTATTTATTAATATTTATTTCAACATGAGAGTTGGATAAAAATGTCCATCCGCTGTCTTTTTCTTCGAATTCTTGAACTTTCGTTTTTAATATTTCAATGCAAGAGTTATATAAATGTTCAAAATCATAGTTAGCATGAATAGCATAATTTTTTGTAGAAAAGGATTTTAGTTCTTGTTGGTTATTTTTAAACAACAGAAAAAAAGAAAATAATTCTAAATTAATCTTAATATTTGTATGAACTTGTAAAGATTGGTTAATTAAACTTTTTATTTGTTCCTGAACATTAACAAGAAATTGATCAGGAATGCTATTTATTTGGTCATTAATAGCACTAATCTTATAACTTATAATACGGTTTTTAAATGCACTATTAATTATTTCAATATTATTGTATAATGGAATCAAACAATTGTTTTTATGTGTATTGTTGCGCAAGTGTCCTGTCCATAATCGTTTATTTACAGTAACATTACAACTTGAACAAAAAGGCATTATTAATTTTTTTAAATTTATCTTAATATTATTCCAATCCTATCCTAGTCCTAACGATATTATAAACGCAAAGTATGTATGAATGAATGTTTGTTACTCTTTCGTGCAAAACCGATGTATAGATAGCTGACTACTTTTTATTCCGATATTCCTACAGCTCAGACCTTTGTAGGTGAAACCGCAGAGCGCTGCTAGTATTAAATATTCACTTTAAGTAAATTAAATTAAACACTTAGCTTTTACAATGAAAATACTATGAGCTATAACTAGTCTTATAATTAGATAGAGTTACCTAAAATATCTTGATATTCATGCACCATCCGAACTAAGTAGGTACTTATGATTCCGAAGAAATCGCTCATCAAAGGTAAACTTATCTGTTTCAATCCAATCTGTAACATATATTAAATTCAAAATAAGTAAATGTATTATTATAATCATTATAGATAATAATGTTATGTTATTACTTATTATATTACTCACCTGATTATTGTTAGCAAATCTCGAGAACAAGGATTAAAAAATAATTATTTTGCATGCCAAACGAATCTCTTTTATCCGACTTCCAATGTATCCTAATTTGGTATTAATCGATCTGTTGACAAAAGAAAATAAGTGTTATTCTGATGAATATTACAACAAAAAATATATAACTACGTATGTATTTTAAACACATAGGTACTTACAAGATTTAAAAATATTAGTTTATTTCAAATAAAACTTGTGTTTTTTTCTTCTGTATGAAAAAACATTATTGTTTTTAGATCTGATAGATAATTGGTTTTGGATCTGTAAATAAAACATGAAAAGTGTTAGAATTTTCAAAAAAATAAATAGGAAATAAAATAAATAGCTCATATAATTAACTACATCACATATACACACCTTTTTCTTTCAAAATATTAGTTCCAAATAAATTCAGATTAAACTTCTGTTTTCTTTTTGTATGAAAATAGATAAAATTTGATTTATATAGCTAGGTACCTGTAAATAAAACACAAATTATTTATATTAAACACAGTTTAAAATAAAATAGAACAAAAATCGTAAGAGAATAATTACTTACCTACTTGAGTTTTAATTAACACCTTATATTAAGCATACTGTCTAAATAATATTTGAACAGCTATGAATAATAATGATATGCTAATAAAAAATTTCCAGTGCAATAAACGGATGTAGGTAATCAAATATTACGAAATATACTTTACTTATTTCCGTTGTCTAATCAGCATACCTATTTAGTTAAAAGTGCTTCAGCAATCAATTTCTAATATGGATGTCACAAAACGATGATTATAAAATTGCTTACTATGTATTGGAATAATATTTACCTATTAATTACAAAGTAATACATCAACATTTTGTGCCAACCCTAATAATTCACATACTCTTCATAATTTTATTATTTCGAAAATTGAAGTTTAATGAATTTATATTAGATATAACACGAACAAACAAAAGTGACTGAAATTTGTCTTTATTCAATCAACTTAAATTGTTTTTCAAATGCGGTAGATTATCAAAAGGTTTTGCGTTATAAACCCTATGTTTTGGATTTATTTTATCCACAACGAAGACTTCAATGAATCGGGCAACACTTGAAGTTCAAGTCTACTACAACGATTCAAGGATCGTGTTGTTAAACACTGAGCCTGCCTGCTACTAGAACGCTGGGCTGCGAGCCTGCTAGCAAGAAGCAAGTCTAGTACCTGTTTTAGAAGCCTTTGAACCTACTGCTACGCTACAATCCCTGCTAGCAAGAAGCAAGAAAACGACTGTAGCACCTGTTTTAGAAGTTCTTGTCTTCATTGAAAATGTAAGTTTAACACACTACTAGAGTTATAAGCTCTAAACCAATAATATTAATCTAACTTAAACTAACAATGTTTGTTTGTTTGTTTCAGGTCAGAGTCAGAATACGAACATCGGGAAAACGAGCCAGTTCTCTCTGCACCCACAAACCGCACCAAATCAACAGCTAGAAAACGCAAACCGTCTGTGATGTCGATATCAAAAAGGTAATATACTTTATTTGAGTTACTAGTTATTAGAATTTTGTCTTACTAACTTATTTGTTCGATTTCTATTATTGCAGCGAATCATATCTGAGCATGTATTCTAGAACTAAAATGCTTCAACTATATTTCAGCTCTGTTTATTTTTTTTCGAAAACGGTTCTCCATTTTTTGAAATGCAAGTAATTTATTACCAAATTACCAAGAAATAGTAAACCGTTTTCGAAGAAAATTGAACAGAGCTGAAGCATAGTTGAAGCATTTTAATTATAGAATACGCACCCTGATATAATTATATCACAGCAATATCACTGTGTCGTTCATAGATCTTATTTATTATAGATATTTTTGTTTTCTAAAACTAAATTTATTTAATTGTTAGTTTGTTTCAGTAAAAAGTGACATTATTCTAAATTTATATACTAACAATGGTATCCTTGTTTCAGATCAGACTCTGAATATTATGATCAGGAAAACGAATCTGATCTTCCCCCGCCTATGAACCTCACTAAAGCTAGAAAACGCACCTCGACTATAGCCTCAACATCAAAAAGGTATATTATAGTTTATTTGATACTATTAGATTTTTATCTTGGATTCGATGCGTGTCTATTATTGCAGTGAATGATTGCCTGATACAATTATCACTGCAATATCATTGTTTCGTTCACAAGCTTTAGTTAATTTAATTCCTCTTTCGACAGCCTCTGTGGTGTGGCGGGCGAAGGCCCGATTGCAATGCAGGAGGTTGCGGGTTCGATTCCCGCCGGTTGCAAATATTTATGCTTAAAAATAAGTATTTGTTTCTGGTCTAGGTGTTTTCTATGTATCATATGTATGTATTTACAAAAAGTATAAAATGTAGTATATCCATTGTTTAGTACTCATAGTACAAGCCTAGTGCTTAGTTTGGAGCTAGATTGCGCTGTCTGTAACGTCGTGCAATTTTAATGATTTAAAAATATAATTATTTATTTGTTACAGTAAAAAACTAAGAGATGCTGACATATTCGGCGTCAGCGCCAGCGCAAAACATCCCGAAAACAACGACGTTGAAAAACCAAAGGTGATTTCATCCTTTTTTGTCAACGCGGTGGCAAACGGGAAAGAAAAAAGAAACAAGGCAACCAGCGGGAACTACTATGTAGACCTAAAGGTTTATAAAACCGAAGATGTTAAGGATACAGAACCTAAAGATGTGTGGTTAAAGGCTTTGGTTCGAACAAAGTTCCAAATCGATACAGACACAGAGCAATGGAGGAAATTACACGAGCTAATTAAATCCATTGACAATGGCATTTTCCATGATGCGAAAGTGTATTTTGAGAAGTAAACTTTCATTGCTCTGTATTCAAATTCGGTTTGGAACAGTAACCAAGGTATTCATGCACACATCTTTAGGTTCTGATTCCTTACATCTTGATTTAATTTGTTTTGTTTAGTAAATATTATATTATTGTATTATTTAATTAAAACTAGTAAATGACTTAATTTGTATTTATTGCATTTTTATTGGTTGTCTAGCTAAGACGATAGTTAAATTAATTAATTCATATTTAAAACTTATTAGTACAAAGTTTTAAGTTTGGATTAATTAGGTAGGTATCAATTTAGTTTATAAAGCGCCTATAGCAGCGGTAGAGCAATTTGCAAACTGAATAGGTAGCGCATCTTTACAAATGAGTTAATATTGTGTTATTGATTATAAAGCGCCTATAGTAGCGGTAGAGCAATTTGCAAACTGAATAGGTAGCGCATTGTAATCTTTACTTCAATGAGTAAATGTTGTGCTATTGAAATAAGTTAAAATAAGATGATATATTGAGAATTCTGTAACACTCGAAGAGTGGCACTCGAAGAGTGGAACAGAGTTCTCAATATATCCCTACTAACAATAAAGCTAAACTCGATCGATCTCCGAAGCCTACATTACAGTAATGGCGAAATAACCATGGAAACGCCACTTACTATTTCCCAGACGAGTATAGAAAGTGTGGTTTATTCAATCATACCGCTGTACCTACTCTTACTGGGTGCATGCGTACTAAGTATCACACTAAAGCTGCGGCAGTACCTAAGAAAACGACTCGAAATAAACCAAGACAACAATAAAGAACTCGAAGAAACGCCTCAGGGATCACACTATACTGAAATAAAAGAAAAGAAAAACCATGATCCTGGTCAATCACCGTTCTCAGCGCTATTCTCAACGAAAGTCATCTAATAGTCGCTGATCTTCGGGAGGGAGATGTTATAATATAATTATCCATGTAAAGTGCATGCGCGCATTCCTACCTACAACATAGCAACCGGGCGTAAAGTGCTGACGGCGTGCAACGTGCCTCACGTGGCGGCGACGCGGCGACGGAAGCCTGGCATCGGATTCATGGACTTTTGCGATCACTTTTGTATCATTCTTCGAACAATTGTCATCGATTTAGAAATAGTAAAACTAATTATAATTTTGAATAAACTCTGTTTTAGTAATTTCGGTTTTTTTTCAACACTGCGAGAGCGCCCAGCATAATTTACCTACCTACGACTACGAATAACGCCGCTTTGTAATTATTTCGGTAAAAAAAACATGGGACGACTCGAAGGTTAAACATTTGGTTGCCTCTACCTCGTCCAATGTGATGATCATTCAAACTGAACTGCAACACCAGGACCGCTGGTACGTCTCATCATCATCCGAGCGATGTTCCCGGTTGAATCCGGTTCCTCGAGAGCCCGGGTCCGCTTTCCTATATTACGTCTCCTCTTTGCATGATCTTCGGCATCCCGCGTAGTGAGGCCATTTGCACGCATATCCGATCTTACTACGTCAAGCCAGCACTTCTTGGGTCTTCCTAATCTGCCGCGGCCGGGCGGAGGCGCCATAGCACGACATTTGTTACCCACGTAACTAGCCGGTTTTCGTAGAACGTGACCGTACCACCGTAAGTGGCATTCTTGCAATTTATCTGCAATGTCTCGGACATGAAGGCAGCAAGTCTGTACGTCTGAACTGAACTAACAATATTATGTTACAGGGTCCCCACTTGAAAGCTCCAAGGCGTTCTAGGGATCCGCTGTATCGGTCGGCCAACCCCAAGGGAATCTCCCGGGATCAGTTATAGACAGATCATCGTGTCCCCAAACGTAATACCCGGGCCACACAACCCCTGCAACGACTGATCTACATAATACAAAAGTTATAGTGTCCCCAACTATACCCAACATTAAGGTATAAATGGAAGGGAGGAAGCTGTACCGTCAGGCCACTCCCAGGAGCAACCGTCCGGGATCAATTAAAGACAGATCACGTCCCCAAACGCAAGGGTTCGAGGACATCGATACCTGGGCCAAGGGACCCCGGACGACTAAAACCTATTTGTATATTATGTTATAGTGTCCCCAACTATGACCACTTAGGGTATGCAAAAAGGGGTCCGCTGTACCGGCAGGCCACTCCGAGGAGCAACCGTCAGGGATCTGTTTTAGACAGATCGTGTCCCCAAACGCTGGGTCAATACCCCCTTAGACAGGACTAGTTAACTAGTTAGAAATATCGAGCTTCGTAGAAAATACTCTTTCTTATCAAGGGCAGACATCGGCCAAGATGGCCACCGCTGTAGCACAAAAGATATTATCGAATGATAAATATGATGTTAGGCATCGAGAATCTCTCTGAAATTTGAAGAATGTGTTCTTTAGAACACTTTCCCTCTCAGCTCTCTACTAGCAGTGGTTTAGGCTGTGCGTTGATCTATCAGTCATTTATATAACTCTGACATTACTTTGCTTGATAGTAGCTAGAACTGAGTAAATCTCATTAAACTGGGCTAAATAAACAGGTAAAACTGCATGTTGCAGCTAGTGCACCGTAATTAGACCTGCAACATGATCGGCAGATGGCTGACAGACAGACATTACAACCATTCAAGGCGATCTATTAGCAATTCAATCTTCTTTACGACGCTACACGTATATTAATAGCAAACTATGATCGCAGAAATTTATGTTCTAAGGTACATTGAATTCGATAGAACACCAAAATTTAAAATTCTTCTTTAATTACATAGGTTAGTCTAATACATTTCGTTAAAATTAAAATAAACACAAACAAATATCAAATAAATAAAACAATAAACTCATGTAGCCTTATTAATAAACGTGGAGTAGGGTCGGAGAAGGAATAACATGCTTTGTCTTTTTCCGTGACAAGAGCTTTCAAAGTTGACAGACAGAGACAAAACGTAGTAAACCTCCTTTAACGTTATTCCACTTTTATTAATTTTTTTTAGTTTTAATTTAGTTTTTAATTTTAACTGTGTTTTATAAGAATAAACTTTTATTAATAAGGCTACAAGGGTTTTCGCATATTTACTATTGAACAATAGTGGAACTGGAGCAATAATCTATAGGTACTAGGTATATCTACTTAATAATCCTTACTAACATTACATGCGCGAAAGTAACTGTCTGTCTGTCTGTTCAAATAAGTACTTATAATAAAAGACACTATCACATCCACAAACACACAACCCGTCCAACACCACCTGACCCGCCCCGGGACCCAACACCAGAGCTCTGCGATGCCAACTTTACATTCCCTTCCTACACTCTAGAATTTTATTAGGTACTAGCTGCGTCCCGCGGTTTCACCTGCGTAAGTCCCGAACCCGTGGGAACATCGGGATAAAAGTAGTCTATCTTACTCAGGGTGAATGTAGCTTTTTAATGGTAAAAAAATCGGCACAGTAGTTTTTGAGTTAATTCATTACAAACATACAGACACACACCCACAAATATACAAATCTTTCCTTTTTATAATATCAGTGTAGATTCCACTGGGCTAAAGCTGCAAAATGTAAGCGGTGTTTACTCTAATCTAAAACCTATTATATTAAACATCTTTGAAACAAGCGTATTACATTAAACTCTGCCACGTAGATCGCGATTCTGGCCATTAAAGTAGGATATTAAGTTTAAGAGGTCAATTCCATATCTATCGTGTAGTTTTACAATATCATGCATCAAAGGAGGCCGGTTTATGTCATACATTAGGCCAGTTTAAGCATTACGAAAGCCTTTTTAGGGTTCCGTACCCAAAGGGTAAAAACGGGACCCTATTACTGAGACTTCTCTGTCTGTCCGTCTGTCTGTCACCAGGCTGTATCTCATGAACCGCATTTTTAATTATTAACCCCCTCGTCAGAAGTAAGCAAGGCATTGGTACCTACATGCATTTTTATCAGGAAAATTAAATAAAGAATAGGTACCTATATAGAAAAAATATATATACCTACCTACCTACCTATTGGCAACAAAATACGACACAAAAAAAAAGGAAAAACTGGCCAATTGCGAGTTGAACTTGCGCACGAAGGGTTCTGTACTATCACAATTGGGTACCTACAGAACCCTAAAATGAACACTGGATTAACCAATCTGTGAACCCATAATACAAGCCTAGTGCTTAGTTTGGGGCTACATTGAGCTGTATTATAACGTCGTGCAATATTTTTTAATTTTTTTAAAGATCTACAACATAGCTATTTATCCATGCCCCGTCCAGACAAAAAGATCAGATTTAGAATCCTATTTGTTTCGGTTGATAAATGTAGTATTGAATAGTGAAACAATGTAGACCATTGTCTGTCTGTTTGTTGTAGTTAACTGTAACAACTCAATTTCGCAAGTCTGTACTTAGCCTGCGTTGCGGGCCGAACATTTTTAGGGTTCTGTACACAAAGGGTGAAAACGGGAACCTTTTTTTGATGTAATGTAACGTAAAAAAGTTATTAAAAAATGTCAATGTAGTGTCAAGTTTTTTTTATAGCAATACGAAGTGCCGCCGGATCAGTTAATCCCGGTATCAAGGAACCCCGGACGACTAAAACTATTTAAATATATAAATGTTATAGCGTCCCCAACGATGACCACTTTGGGTATAAATGTAGGGGTCCGCTGTACCGTCAGGCCACTCCGAGGTGCAACCGTCAGAGAAGAGAAGCCACCTATCACCACATTATTCGGTGTGGTACTCGAGCTGTCAATGGCACGCTTTTTCCCGGCATAAATCCAAAGTCCCGGTATCAATAGTGGACGAGAAACAGGACCAAACAACGCCTCTGCCCCCATACCACGCTATATCCCACGCCCCTCGCGCGACTGTTTGACGGCGCCTTAACAAGCAACAGTGGGCGTCAACCATTACTAGGGCTGTCATCCGTCCGGGTTTCCCCGGATTTGTCCGAGTATAGAGAAGGTACTGTCCGGGTTTAGGCTGCTGTAGTTTTTAATAGGCAGACCAATATTATGTTCTCGACAAAATTTTCATCTTACGCTTATTTGCAAAAGAGTAACATGATTTTTTTGTTTTTTTTTGTAAGTTTTTTATCCCACGATATTATCGTACTTAACTTACGGACACCGCAGGTAGCTGCTAGGAAATATGTATAGGTAATATTATTTATTAAGTTTATTTAGAAGAAATTGAATCTTGAAACTGAAAAACAGTGTTTTAATTGAATGCGTTTATTTTTTATTTATTTTTTAGATTATAATAAAATAATAATAAATAATTAGCCCGTTAATTTGTCCCACTGCAGGGCAAAAGGGGTTAGGCAGTAAGACGCCACGGGAGCCTACTCCGGATTGGCGAATGTCCCATTCCATGCCTTCGGACTATGGTGAGTCCTAGCCTAGGACATGTCGGTTTCCTTACGATGTTTTCCTTCACCGTAATAAGAGCGATGTTATTAGTGCACATAACTTTGTTTTAGCTTAAAACTTAAAATTCACTGTTGTCCGGGTTTAAAGCTTCAAAATCTGCGGGTTTTACATTTATAATTGTCCAGGTAGGTAGGCACATTTTAGATAGGTATGGCAGCCCTAACCATAACTATTAAAAACAAAAGTGAAGATGAACCATGAACTGTGCTTGTAAAAAGTACACGGTAATTTGTGTAGTGACCTTTAACAAATTATATGGTAGTAGAGTTACACGTATGTAGGTACGTACAGACAGACAGTTGCACTTCAAGGTATCGATTATGGTTTAATCGTTTGTTTACTGGACAAAATGTACCAGCAATGTGTACTCTAGCTAAGAGTGGTGTTGGTCTAGTGGTAGATACCGAGACTTTCATTTTGAAGGTCGTGGTTTCGAATCCTGGCCGACCGCGTGCACCAATGTCTTATTTAAAAAAAAATATGTGCGCTATTAACATCGCTCTTACGGTGAAGGAGAACATCGTGAGGAAAGCTACAGCTTAAAGTCATGTGTTTGTGTATGTTTGTTACTCAATCACGCAAAAACCGCTAAACCGATTACCATGAAACTCGGTATATAGATAGCTAGAGACCTAGAATAAGACATAGGCTACTTTTTATCCTGATATTTCCGCGAGATCGGGACTTACGCGGGTGAATCGCGGTTCGCATCTAGTTATAGAATGGATTTTATTTGAAAAATTTGAATATGAAGAAAAAACAAGACGTAGGGCTATTAGGTGTTATGCTTATGACATAAAATCTTCTCTAATATCTTTATCCAGGGAGGAAACAGTCGACTACGTTTGTATGGAGAAAATAGTAGGTAGACTTTCCCCTAACAGCATTATCTTGGTAATGACCTAGGGTACCTAACTGACGAACGACCTAGGTTTCATAACAAGATGATTCAATACCACATTTACTTACATAGCATAGGTGTCTAGATAAGTACTAAACATTAGTGTTTTATTGAGAACGCCTAGGATATCTAGGCCAAGAACGTAAACTAGACGGATTTTAGTGTTTTTATAGAGCTTAAATTGAGGTTATAGAAATTAATCTTAAATCAAATCATTTATTCATAATATAGGTTGGTGTATACAGGTGGTGGTAAGTCCATACTATTTTCTTTTAATCTTCTATTATTACAAAGCTGAAGAGTTTGTTTGTTTGAACGCGCTAATCAGGAACCGCTCGCGCTGGTCCGATTTGAAAAATTCTTTCAGTGTTGGATAGTCCATTTATTGAGGAAGGCTATATCTGGGGGCACGGTAGTGCCCCTGCCAAGACGAGCCAGCGAAGCGTACGGGCACTACACACCTTTTCTAGAAACGTTTCGTCGGTTTTTTGAACTCTCATAGCTTTGGTTTGGAATATACCAGAGAAAGATAATTCACGGGGTATAATGTCTATGATGTTGAGTTTGTGATAGTGAAAAGGTGCTTGTGGACTCGGGGCGTGTGGAATTATAAGCTTGGCTCTTTAGGACATCTGATAACTTTTTGATAGTGCACATCATTCATATTTTCAAAAAAATTAGCCGGTCGAAGTCGTGCTAATTAGGGTTCCGGAGCTAAATGGCAAAAAACGGAACCCTTATAGATTCGTCATCTGTCTGTTTTTATTTTCGGTTAATCTCTGAAACCACTGAATCTTCTATAATTATTTTTGAACAATTTACTTACCTACTCAATTTCAGCTTGTTGTAAATTTTATATATCTCTGATTGTCCAAATTGTCCGGGCTATAAATGCTCTTCCGATACTAAACGTCTTTTTTGCTGTAATTTCCGTTTCAGAAGCCTTGAACTTAAGGAGTAGCCGCAAATTATCCACACAAATAACACTGATTAAACTCGACCTCTGTAAAGTATAATTTATTATATATTTATTGCTTAATTTATTATATTTGTTGCTATAAAGACACAATGGTATCATAGTAATTACTTCCGATAATTCATCATAGAGATTCATTGACGGGTTTTTGGTTGTTAATTTGTTGCCTAATATGAAAGTTATTATTTGTATTTTGACCACAAGGAAGATTTTAAATAAATATATTGTGTGAATGTGGCACGGCGCCATCTAGCTCCGTGGTAAGCTACTAAGCTTGTGTTACGGTGACTAGACAACGGATATAATAGTTATATTTATTTTATATTTGATCAATATTTATTTATTCATGGTTTCCTGTACAAATGTTGTGCTTAGTTTGGAGCTAATTTACACTGTGTGTAACGTCGTGCAATATTTAGGTACGATCGATCGAAACGAAAACAAAAGACGAACAAAAGACATTCTTCTTGCAATAAATATCTATACTTTATCGAAATAGAAAGAAAATATGATCATAACAAAAGACGATCGATAAGAAAACAAAAGACGATCGAAACAGAAACAAAAGATGATCAAAACAAAAGACGATCCTTACATCAAAGCTCAAAACAATAACTCGTTTCAGAATTCAAATTCGAAATCCTGTAAGCTACGGAGTAGGTACTATCAACAACAAAAGTGAGTATCCAGTTAGCCGAAAGATTCATTTAAACCGAGCGCCGAGCGTGGAATAAGCATAATATTATACACACATTGATATGGTATTATTATTATTATTTATTTTATTTTTAGCCTATTTTGTCCCACTGCAGGGCAAGGGCCTCCCTCCCTTCTCTCCACTCTTCTCTGTCCAGTGCTAGTTGGGCCCAGTCCCTATTGTGCGAGTCCAACTCGTCCCGCCATCTCCTCCTGGGCCTGCCGCGGGGTCGCCTGCTATTCGGTGCCCAGTCCGTGGTGGTTTGAGCCCACATGTCGTCGGACATGCGGCAAATGTGGCCTGCCCAGTTCCACTTGAGTTCAGCGGCAGTGTGGCCAACGTCCTTAATTTTAGTTTGGGAGCGCAGTTCTGTGTTCCTGATCTTATCGATGAGTTTAACACCTAATATACTGCGCTCCATGGCACGTTGACACACCGCGATATGGTATAATGTCTATAAATATCCAATGTGTGACACTTATTGTGTATCTAAATTTCAACTCCATGCGTAAGTCTCTGATTAGCACAGTGGTCTTATTGCATTGGTTTTAATATAAAAGCATCCGTACCGAGGTTCGATCCTTGCAAGCGAAATAAGACCTTACGGTGTGTATACCCACTTTCAATGTTGATTGTACTTAATTTAGAATGAATAGTAAATTGATACTTATCCATTCATATATCAAGGGTTGATTACAAAGACATTACTAAACCGATTTTGATAATCAAATGTCAAGATTTGCTCTTCCACGATTTCTTTTGTCGGATTCCTGTGCAGTTTGATTTGTTGCTATAATTGGCCAATAATATCTACCTTATGTTATTTATTGTGGATGCGTTTGTATGCGAGATCAATTGGATTTTATTTACTAGTTACCTGTCCTGAATTTGCACGGTGTACCTACCTACTCTACTAGTGGCTTATGTAGGCTTATGCCCAAATGGGCCACATAAATATAATATCCATTGTTTTGCTTAAATACATTGATTTCCTATCGGGTTAAGAGGATAGTCTCCATTCTCTTTCTCCATACAAACGTAGTTTAAATTTTCCTCCCTGGATAAAGAAATTAGAGCAAATATGTTTATGCCATAAAACTTATATCTGCCATGACTATGCATCTACCTTTTTATTTTTTTCATTTTATTATTTTTTTATTTTTTATTATTATTTTAATTAGAAAAAAAAAAAAAAAAGGTAGTTGCATTGTCATGACTCATGCTCATGACAGATATAGGTTTTATAAACATATTTGCTCTAATGTCTTTATCCAGGAAGGAAAATTTAAACTACGTTTGTATGGAGAAAGAGAATGGAGACTATCCTCTTAAAACAAAATTAGTTAGTAAATTTGACAAATCTGCCTTAAGAGGTAGGTATATATATATCGTAGGTATACGAGCTAAACTCAAAATCATTGTCATTGAATATTATTGATTATTTCATGACGGAATTGAGGAGCTCATTGGCCTAGCTGCACCAGCCGATCTTGAATGATCGGGGGTAAGCAACGCCTGGCGCGTCATTACTTGGATGGATGACCGATAATTTGTCTGGCAAAAATCATTTTCTCGAGCTCCTGCTTCGGAAGGCACGTTAAGCAGTTGGTCCCGGTTGTTATCTCTGATAGCAGTCATTAGGTCAAGTTGGAGGACTTAGGGCGACCTGACAACTCTAACACACCATCACACCACTATACGGTAAGAAGAAGAATGACTTTTATTTACTAGTTTATTGCCCCGATTTTGCACTGTGTATGTGCACTGTGTTGCACTGTGTGCACTGCACACAGTGCTGTGGACAGTGTTGCACTGTGTGTGTGTCTTATGTAGAGTACGATTTGACAAATCTTCCTTAAGAGGAAAGTCTACCTACTCTTTTCTCCATACAAACTTTATAAACGTAGTGGACTGTTTCGTTCCTGGATAAAAATATTGAATTTATCAAATTGGTGCATTTCCAAAATATTGAATTACCAAAGTGTTAAAAACCTCTTGTAAGAAGGAATACAGCAGTATTTCCTAAGTTTTCTATAACGATCTTTGAAATACAAAGTTCTAATGTCTATCTTTTACCAAAGTTACTTAATAATGTGTACATTTGAAAATTTATCGCGCGTAAACAATCCTGATCTCATTTTGATGAAACTTTCACTTTTAAGTAGATATGTTGCGGTAGAAACTCGAAACTGATCGAAATTCGTTTTGACTAATTTGTTGGTCACAATCATTTTAACCGTCTCTTACTTTAAGCATTGTTTCTATGCTCAACGTTTCAAGACATTTACAAGTTATCTTCTTCAGGGTTGTCTTCGGAAACACCACACCATTACATTAAAACATAAATTAGTGACCGAGTGACTGCGGGTCTGTTGTAGCTTCTGTTTGTGTACCTACAAACTGTATTTTAAACTGAGCTAACGAGTGAATATGAAATACAATGTGATTTAAGGTATAATTTCAATATTTGGACGGAACAGAACTCACGAAAAGTGAAGGTGACTATTTTGTGGTAGTGAGTATACGTTTACAAAACTAGCCACAACTGAATTGAAAACCCTTTGTTCGCCTCTGCCTTTTTTGAGGTCGGTTAAAAACTAATTTAGACTGTAAATCATGGGTCAAAACTAGGCTTGACTTTGAACATCAGTCAAAACGAGTGTTGCTCAATAATTTACAGTCACAACTAACTTGACAAACCAGCTCAGACAAATCTAACTTGACCATTTCCAAGGTTTGACTGCAACTGATACAACACTCGTTTTTTACAATGGTTCTAAGCTAGCCATATCCGAATTCTGAACCTCTTCCTTTTTTGAGGTCGGTTAAAAACTAATTTAGACTATAAATTTTGTTTTGAAAGCGTTATTTCAAAAAGCATTATTCCCTAGTGTGGTAAACACTAAGAAATAACATTTAGATGTAAATTATGTGTCAAACAAAACTAGGTTTGACTTTGAACATCAGTCAAAACGAGTTTTGATCAATATTTTACTGTCACAGCCTAATTACTTGACCAACCTGCAACTTGATCAATTCCGAGGTTTGACTGCAACTGATACAACACTCGGTTTTTACAATGGTTATAAAGATAAATTTTAAAGAATTTGTTAATTTTTATTGTCCTTATGTAATTTTATTGTAATACGATGGTTAGTTCGTAGGTAATAAAAACTTTAAATGTTTTTGGGTAAACGTGTTCAGTCTGATTGCTTTTATTATGTTCGGTAAAGTTTAAATGATATACTTAAATCTTAAAGACATAATTTTATGGTAAAAAATGCCACTATTTTTTGCAAATAATGTCCTGTGGTTAAACTACTGAACCGATTTTGTTGAAATTTGGTAGGTGGACTCGGAACGTATGCGGAATGTCGTACTCTCCACATTGTATAAGGCCTCTCTCTATATTCCATTGAAAAAATTTGGGGTAATATTTTGGGTTGCATTTGTCAGAGTACGCAATTTTTTTTAGATATCAAGCTCTCGCGGTTTCACCCGCGTAAGTCTCGATCCTGTGGGAATATAGGGATTAAAGTAACCTATGTTACTCAGAGTGAATGAATGATGAAAGAATTTTTGAAATCGGTTTTGTAGTTTTTGAGTTAATGTATAACAAACATACGACACACATACACACACACAAAAATTCAAATCTTTCTTCTTTATAATATTAGTATATAGATAACGGGGTTTTTACCATGTTTAAATTTGTTATTTAACGGAGCTCGACATTTCGGCAGTAATTTCAACTGCCTTGTTCACTAGACTCAGGTTGGCTCAGGTTGGACTTGGTTCCCCCCCGAAGGGTTCCCGCCTTGTCGTGGCGGGGGGGCTTAGTAACCGTGGCTTGGTCACCCACGGTGAAACGAAGAGGAACCCACCCGAGGAGGAGCCGCTTGAGCTTCGGCTTGCGGCTGGAGAAGGTTTCGGGGCCGCGGCAGGAGAGGAGTGTCGGTGTTTCGTTGCCGCTCTCCCTATCTGCCGCGGCCTCGGCGGGGCCGCCACCGTTAGATGGCGGACGCGGTGGGGCTGCAGGGGAAGAGGCGTGTCGGTGTGTCGTTGCCGCTCGCCCTATCCCCTGCAGCCGAAAAGTGGTCGGCGACGGGGCCACAGACCTCACCCGTTGCAGGGGAACCAGGGGTGTCTAGACATCCCTGGTTCCCCTGAACCGCTCTTGGCGGCGGACTCGGGGGAGTTCGTCGCCAAACACTGAGCCTGAGGTGGCGGCGGCGTGTCCACGCCGCCCCTCGTGAGGGTTTACCTCGTACGGAGATTTTTGGCGAGGAGGCCGGACGCGGCCAACCGCTGTGGGGCAGACGGTAGTATGCGAGAGCGTTTCCCGTCTGTCCCCACACTTAGCGGAGAAGACGGACACCGAGGGGTTTAGTGGGTATACCCTGGCCGCACACCATCTTGGCCGGGGGGACCCCCACACACCGGGCCGCTCTCCCCCGGGAGCGGCCTGACGGTCTTAAGGAGATTCCCCTCGTAAAAAAAAAAAAAAAAAAGGTTGGACTTGGTTCAGTCTCGTGAACAACCCAGTTCTAATTACTGGCGAAATATCGAGCTACGTTAAACATGGTACAGTGGCCGGCAGATTAGTTTAAAAAAATGGCGGATGCGCAGAAGTCGATTTATCATAGAAGGCGCATGTAAAATGTACCTACTGCGCGAACTTTCCCTTTCCACCACAATTTTTTTTAACTTATCTGCCGGTCACTGTAAGTAAATACCCCGTTATTTAATAATAATTGTAGCTAAAGTATCGTGCATCTCGCTCACAAAACGTGCTCCAAATCAAACATTTCAAGTTCAAACCTTTCAAATGTTGATTTGACGACGATGATGATGACATGCGACCTATAAACAACTTATAGGTTAACTTGAGCTGTTGGAATCGTGACGAGGGATCGAACCTGCGACCTTGAACTGAGATTCTTTTGAACTTGTTATAGGTGGTAGGTTGGTTTTAGTTTTAGTGTAAGTCATAGGCTAAAACGCTACTCCTACGAAAGTGGCGGTATTGTTTTGAATTAATAAAAAAAATAAAAAAAAATAAGTGATAGGTTGGTAGAGCTTGAGGTTGGGTATTTAGACGGCCGGGCAATGCAGAAGGTTGCGGGTTCGATTCCCGACGGGTATTATAAAAATACAAATTTTATTCTGTTCTAGGTGTTTTCTATGTTTCATAATGTATGTATTTACAATAAAAAATATTTTGATGCTGTCAAAATAATTGAATTTGATTGAGATCAATGTTTTAATGGTGTTATTTTATAGGGAAGTCAGTAAGGTAGGACACAAGGCCTTTTTAGGGTTCCGTACTGGGACCACTCCCGACTCCACTGTCTGTCTGTCAGTCAGGCAGGCTGTGTCTCATGAACCGTGAAATTTTCAAAGATGATGTATTTCTGTGTCCGCTATAACACAAACAAATAAAACAGAATACCTACAATAAATATTTAAGTGCGACTCCCATACAACAAATGAGTTTTTTTTTGTGATTATGGTATCAACTAATATCTACTAAAACAGAAAATACAAAGGTTCGATAAATATTTAGATGGGGCTCCTATACAACAAACTTGATTTTTGTTTTTGATAAATGTTAATGGTACCTACCTACCTATCTCTTTGAAAAGAGGATCGTAACTGGGATGGTGAAACAATCTACACTAAGCTATACTAATATTATAAAGCTGAAGAGTTTGTTTGTTTGAACGCGCTAATCTCGGGAACCGCTGGTCGGATTTGAAAAATTATTTCAGTGTTGGATAGTTCATTTTTTGAGGAAGGCTATAGGCTACTTTTAATCCGATATTACCACGGGATCGGCACTTACGCGAATGAAACCGCGGGCCTCTGCTAGAGCTATATATTTTCGTAAAACAATACCAATTTACCTTTAGAACTTGCGTGTATATAAGCACTGTGTCATCATAAAGATGGGTATATAGGTAATGAGATGTGACATAATATATCTCGAACAATTTGACAAATTGTTATTTAATTTAATGTTATGTCATAAGAGGTCTTACTTGCGTATCTGTTGGATGGATGTATGTATGTTAGATGTAGTCAAGATTTTTCCCTTGATCAAAAAGGTGAAATTATATGATAGACGTAAAGTCTATCACTATACATCAATACAATACAATCCATCGCGGTTTTTATGTCAAAAATCACGTTTGTTGTATGGGAACCCTTAAAACATTTGTTTGATTTTGTTTTTAGTATTTGTTGTTATAGCGGCAACGGAAATACATCATCTGTGAAAATTTCAACCGTCTAACTAAGACGGTTTATGAGGTACAGCCCGGACGGACAGACGAACTGACGGACGGAGAGACAACGAAGTCTCAGTATTTTTTTTTTCAGTTTTTAGCCTTTGGGTACGGAACCCTAAAAATGACACCGAAAAGCATTTATCTATCTATCAACGTAGCTAAATAATGTAGGCTTTTACCGACATGAATTGAGAACTTAATCCGTACAATTTTAAGAATGCAAATATGTTAATAAACTCATTAAAACACCATCTTGTTACATTATTAATCAGGGCACTGTGTACCGGACGCCCGCGAAATTAAAAGTTTTCGATCTTTTTCTACATTGTCTCCGTTACGATAGTCTTTTATTTCTTGTTTGGCACATGAAATGACTTATACCCAAACAGGCCATTCTTTTTCTTTCGGTTTAAAACAATTTTTCGAATATCTTGAAATCATTTTACAATTATTTGCCTTACATCTGAGCGATGTTCCCGGTTGTATTAATTTCGGGAACCCGAGTTCCGCTAACATCTCAAATATTTTTAAATTATGTCATGGGCTTTTTTGAAAATTGTGATACTAAAGCAATATTTAAAATGAAATTTAACTCATTTTTCGGTTTTTATCGCGTTGCTTTTATTGTATTATGCATTTTACCAACACCCTACGTTACCTTCAATATAACATCGCAAAACCGAAAAATGTTTGAAATTCCAGCGCATCCGTGTTTAATCTCAAGTTATTTCATTACACTTACTTAGTTATTTAACTTACTTACATAGTCTTGTATAAGTTGCGCAATTTATTCTAATTTGAATACTTAATTCATTAGCTAAGTTTTTTAACACCTACTCCATAGTAGAAAGAACTAATATATTTTTCTTCCGTTTTTGCTTTGTTCGATCTATCCGACAAAGGGCAACTGTGAAAGTTAAAAAAAATGCTTTTTATAATTCTGCACCTGACAGGATTTGAACCTGTAACCTTAGATGAAAACAAATATAGTAGATACGGTATATTCAAACATTGCGTATTCGAAAAATGAGCTAGAAACACCTACATGCATATTCATAAAATTATTGTATTTAAAAACATTTGTCTTCATACAACGTGCTCCGAGGAGGGGGTATTAAGCCGAAAGGGGGTTGTTCTAGAGGTCTAGGCGAACAACTTTTGTTCTACAAGTTTTGAAAATTCGAAGTAGTTTTCGAAAATTTTGAGTTTAAAGTTTGCATGAAAATCAGCTGTTTTTTAGAGTTTGAGGTCATTGGCCTTAAGGTGCCCTTTTATTTAGTTTGGACCACTACAATCTAAACTTTAAATGCCTTTTTTTTACAAAAACAGCTGGTTTTTTTAGTGATACCACTTTAAAATTTTCGAAAAAAGAGTTCAAATTTCCAAAAGTCGTAGAATAAAAGTTGTTGGCCTAGACCTCCAGAACAACCCCCTTTCGGCTTAATACCCCCTCGTCGAAACACCCTGTATAAGAATGATTCAGGCATTTGTAAATAAGCAAAAAGGCATTCTTATGGATTTCAAAAAAACAATCGCAGTGTGACAGCACCTGCTCACGTGGCAACGGTTCGACATATAACTGAGGCTAGTGCGTCAGCTAGACGGAGTTTTATCGTCTCATTTTGCGAGACTTGGTAACATATCTGCTGTTTTTTGTTTTCATCTAAGCCTGTAACCCTTACCATGCCGTCTTACCGTAAAAAAATAAATATCCATAAACATCTGATACCCATTACACAAGCCTAGTTACTTAGTCTAACCAAGGCTGGATGGCGCTATACGCAACGACCTCTAATATTCATTGTTTAATAGGTACATATCTGCTTCACTTATGCACACAACCATCCCTACCTTACTCACCGACTCACCGAACGTCCCCGACATCTAGCTGTCATCTCACAAAAACTGCATCGTTCACGGACAAGTCATTTGTCATCGGCTTCACTGACTATCGATCATCGATTATAATATAATACAACACCGTCGATATGTATTGACGTATTAAGAAACACAACATTTTTACTGTGGTCTGCTATGTAGATTCGAATGCCGCCTATGCGAAGCACGCGCTGTTGCAAATCGAGTCTTTTATTTTTAAGCATTTCGATCATCTTTTGTTTTTTTTTCTATTTTCGTCGTCTTTTTTTTTCTATTTCGATCGTCTTTTGTTACTTTTTCGATGATCTTTTATTTCTCTTTCAATTGTTTTTTTTTGTTTCTAATTAGATGATTTTGATTCGTTTACAATCATTCTAATATTATAAAGCCAACGTTACCTACGTTGGTAACAATAAATTATGTATGTGCCTATGTATGTATGTATTTTCCGAGTAATCTCTGAAACTACTGAACTCATTTCAAAAAATCTTTAATCAAATAGAAAGCTACATTGTCGAGGAGGCTACTTTTGATCCCAATATTCCCACGGGGTCGGGACTTACGCGGGTAAAGCCGCGGAAATCTGCTTGTTATAAGATATTTTGGGCCTTCCATGCCCAAAGGCTAAATACAGAAATTTTATGTAAATCAATAAATACTGAAATCAGAATAAAATCAATATTTAAGTGGGACTCCCATACAGCAAACTTGATTTTTTGTGAAAAATATTCAATTTGATGACGAGAATCGAAATTCTACGTTCACAGGAAATCGCCATGTTTTTGTACTAACTTTAAAACCTAACAAGAACTTAGGTATTTTAGTTAGATATCTACGAGTTAGTGCTATAATGCAATTTTGTTGCGCGTATGCGTCTGTCTGTCATTTATCATTGCATTGTTCCGTTAGTTCCCAACCAGTTCGTGTCTAGTAATACTAGAACTTGGGAGAAAAACTAGTCTTTTTTGACTTGAAATATAGTTGAAGTGTTCTTAACACGATATTTTTTTTAGTGTTTTCAACATTTTGGGGATTCAACATTGAAGAAATTTAACATTTTGGGAATTCAATATTTTGGGAGTTCAACAGTTAGGGAACGTCAACCAACATCTTGAGTATTCAATATTTTGGGAAATTCAACATTTAAGAATTCAATATTTTGGGGATGCAACATTTTAGGACCAAAGGAATTTTCTCATATCTCACTGTTATGTTAACTCAGAACCTTGAAGAGCTCATTGGCCTAGCTAGGTAAGCAACGCTTGGCGCAGTCATAACTTGGATGGGTGACTTATAATTTATTTGGCAAAAAATCGCTTTTTTGAGCTCCTCCGTGCTTCGGAAGACCAGATGAGACCATACGAAAAAGAAGAACCTTGAATTTTATACACATAATACTGATTATTAGACCTCTGTATCTATAGATATAGATCTATAGATACTGCGAGGTCTAATAATCATTGTGGCGAAGCAAGAAGTGCAAAGACGTAATGTATTATTATCAAATAACTTCTGGAATTTGCCGTTGTAAAAGATTTCAGAAGGAATTTTCACAAAGGTTGATTAATATTGAGGCATTTAACTCGATGATGTCTGTTTTATGGTATGACTGAGGAAACACGCACACTGTTGCAAGAGGCTAAAATGTTATAACAAAGATGTTTAAAATTCTCCTTCCCTAATGAAAAAAATCTAAGCACGTTATTTTTTTGAGGTATGGCGGGTTGCCAACAGTTTTTTCGAAAAATATAGTATTTGTGGCTAAAAAAATATAGTACGACCCAAAAAAATATAGTACAAAAATTAGAGCGGTGTTTTGTAGAATATTTCGAAAAAATACGTATTTTTTGCACTTTACCTTTTTTTCACACTTTCAAATACTCTTTCTTTCTTGAATATAAAAAAAAATGTTCCCGACATTTAATCTTTAAATTTTGAGCACCTTTTTTATGGCTTTTCTTTTTTCCCTCTACATACTCGTAGAAAACAGTCCTCTGTAAATGCAGAGAGGAGGAATTTATAAAAGAAACAACTTTTTACAAATTATGCCAGAAATATAGTATTTTTGCGTACCATATGTGCTTTTAAAAATATATAGTACGCTGAGCTGAAATATAGTAACAATACTATATTATTATATTATAGTACGGTTGGCAACCCTAGGTATGGGTATACTTTTTTTTATATTTTGCTGTTTAACTTAGTGATTGATTAAAAAGTTAATATCTACCATAATTTGATTTTATTTTGATCGTCATTTGGATCAGTTTCGGTCGTCTCAAAAATACGTTCGAAGCAAATGACGATAGAAACTGAAACAAAAACGTTCGAAGTAAAAACCAAAGACGATCGAAATAAAAAGAAAATACGATCGAAACTGAAAAAAATCACGATCGAAGTTAAAACAAAAGACGCTCGAAATAAAAACAAAAGACGATCGAAATAAAAACAAAAGACGATCGAAATACAAACAAAAGACGATCGAAATAAATACAAATGACAATCTAAACAAATACAAATGACAATCTAAACAAAAACAAATGTCGATCGAAATAAAAACAACCGACGATGTAGATAAAAACAAATGATAGAAAAAAAGACGATTGAAATAAAATCAAAAGACTATCGACGTTAAAAAAAAAGACGAAATCGCTCCCAACATTTCTCAGTATTTTAAATCTCATTGCATAGCTCACACAGTGTTTTGTTTTGACGAATGCACAAGAAGTGTATTTTTGTAATTAAAAATATTACACGCCCCATAGTGTTAGTTTTTAGTGATGTGACACTATAGCTTCTCCATAAATATCGATAAAATTGTTACAAGGAAAAACACGTCTTTCAAAATTTTCTGTGCTCAAATGAGCTTAAGTCGAAAGTATAGTAAGTGGGCTTAAATTCAACTCGCGTGGAATGGTTTAAGCACGCAGCACGCAGACGCAGAGACGCAAGTTCGAGCCTCGCCGCGGGTGAATTTTCAAAGGTATATTTTCCTTGAAAATAAAATTTTGGAAAAAAAGGTTCGAATTTCCAAAATTTGTAGAACAAAAGTTGTTCGCCTAGACCTCTAGAACAACCCCCTTTCGGCTTAATACCCCCTCCTCGGAGCACCGTGTATACCTAATTAAAATATTGTAATCGAATAATTTTAGGATCAAATTAGCGATTGGACAAGTTTTTTTTTAATTTAATTCTTTTTGATCCTATCGATAAAAAATGCTTTTCAAAAACGTAATTTAAGTAGGTACAACCTAGTGTAATTCCAATAACATAAAACCCAATTGCCTTTAGAAGATAAACATTTATAGCTGAGCATTGCATAGCACGGTATTTTTATTTGTATCTACCTATTAACAAAAAGTATGAAACAAATCACTAAAATTGAACGGTTGTCATTAAAATATTAATTAAACCAATTAGTTTTAATTTGGTTTTAGATTTAATATCCTATTGTTTTGTAAGTACCTACTAAATTAAACAAATAAAGTTACACATAAGATGCTACTAGTAGTTCTGCGAACAGTAGACCTCGCGAGCACTTTATTGGAAGGACCTACATAGTTATTTAACCACCTTTAAAAACGAGGGAGATTTTCAAGTTTGTGATGAAAAAGTGGTTCCAGGAGAGCGCCATCAATGATAAATGAAAATAAAGGGCCTATTCTGTAGGTAGAAGTCGAAAACTGAGCTTTTTTGTGTATTTAGAAGGGATTTTTTGCTCATCACTTCAAATATCCTTATCGAATCTTCATTAAAATTTGCAAGAGATTGATTAGAAAATACGCTTGAAAATAAAAAAAAACAATCATCAGAAGGTACAAATATCCTTTCTGTCAAAATAATATTTATATTTTGACGTAGGTATTCTGTACAAAATACCTATTTATAGTCAAATAACACAATTATACGACCAATTACATTAATCAACTAGGAAAACAATTTCATTCACTTCTGCAACAAATAATTGATTTGCAACTATTATGACGTATTCTGTGGCCGAACGCCACTTATAATAGTCTGTACCGATGTCTGTATATAATTTGACGGTACAGTGAGGTGCAGGTTAGATCGTCTCTTACGGCCTTAACAACCAAGTTTTATCGATATCAACCCAGGAGGTTGATTCACATCACTAATAAATAAGTAAATAAGTGCAAATGCTAAAAATAGGTAGCGGTGTCAATTTCAACGCCAATTTTCTGTTGCAAAAATAATTTTGAAAATATTTTTGGCATAAAGTTATGTAAGAAAATTATTGAAGTTATGATTGTAGTTTTAAAATAGTGACGTCTTTTATCTAACGGTCGAACGCAGAAAATTTTGAGGGCTACTTAAATAAATTAAAATAAATAAATAAAAAATTGGACGACGTTACACACAGCGCAATCTAGCCCTAAACTAAACACTGGGCTTGTACTATGGGTACTAGACAACAGATATTATACTTTCACTTTGAAGCTAGTATACGTAATTTGATACACAAAATTACGACTTTATAAACCGACTTCAAAAAAAGGGGAAGTTCTCAATTCGGTTGTGGCTATGTGTGTGGTTTATTTTACTTTAGATAGTTGCGTCCCGCGGTTTCACCCACGTAAATCCCGTTCCCGTGGGAATATCGGGATCAAAAGTAGCTTATGTTACTCAGGGTAAATTTAGCTTTCTAAAGGTGGAAGAATTTTTGAAATCGGCAAAGTAGTTTTTGAGTTTATTCATTACAAACATACAGATACCCACACACACACAAATACAAGTAAATCTTTCCTCTTTATAATATTAGTGTAGATGTAGATTTACATGGTTGTTCCAAGTTCGCAGTTTACGTAGTTAAAGTTGAAACGATTGAGAAAAATGGTTGCATGTGTGAACAAAACATGCATTATATTCCATTACCACTAAATGTAGAGTTTTTGCTAATTTATCTATCGTGTTAGTATTTTGTAACGTGTAAACACTATTTAGGTGTACTTAATTACTTTTGATTTTATATTACCTGACTATCTGCTTATTATACAACACAACAAGAAAATTTTTTAATGCTCTAGGCATAGAATTAGAGTGGTCTCTATTAGAGACTAGAAGGAGAAAACTTCCGCATCAGGGGCAGCCTTCATGTCCGAGACATTGCAGATAAATTGCAAGAATGTCGCTTACGGTGGTACGGCCACGTTCTACGAAAACCGGCTAGTTACGTGGGAAACAAATGTCTTGCCATGGCGCCTCCGCCCGGCCGCGGCAGATTGGGAAGACCCAAGAAGGCTGGCTTGATCGGATATGCGTGCAAATGGCCTCACTACGCGGGATGCCGAAGATCGTGCGAAGTGGAGACGTCAAAGTAGGAAAGCGGACCCCGGGCTGAGAGGGATGCAACCGAGAACATCGCTCGGATGATGACGAAGGAGAAAGGTCATCATAATGATACATTTCAAACTCGTATCTAACGGGCGAACTTCACCAGTTCCAAACGTCAAACTGTTCGGAAAATTACACACACATCTTAAAAGGATAGACCAAAATTCGAACATCGTTGTTAGAATACCCAACATCTAGGTAATCTAAGGCTTTAGGCATATTTACTTGAAACGGGAAAGGACTCTCGGACGGAACCGAAAGACGCAAGTGCGATCCAAAATTTTAAAGATGTAGGCACCTATTTTGTCGTAACATTTTTTTAGGTAGGCTAGTATTTGCCCTCATCTCACCTGATTTACACTTGACTTCCGTGCTTCGGAAGGCACGTTAATCAGTTGGTCCCGGTTGTTATCTCAGATAGCAGTCGTTAGGTCAAGTTAGAGGTGACCTGAAAACCAGGTGAGGCACACCACTATATGAAAGGAAGAATGTATTCGGATTGGAAATAAAAACTTATTATGTTTTTAAGTAGGTATTTTATATAAATTGTATTGTTATAAAATTCATTGTATGTACCTACAGAGGTACCCTACATAAGTTTTAACTTATTTACATTTTAAAGCTACATAAACAATTAAACCACGAAAATAACCATTTGAATCAACATTAGAATCCATTGACTATTTAATGTTGCGGAAACGACAAAAAATATTGCTAAAAATGGTCGAAATGTAGACAAATTACAGCTATTTTCAGGATTTCCTTCTTTTTTAGGGTTCCGTACTCAAAGGGTAAAAACGATTACCGACCCTTGATTTTTTCAGTGTTAATCGCAACGTTAGCGCGATTTATTTTGACCACTGGCCCCATCTAGTGATAAACTGGCGCCATCTGGTTATAAACTGGCGTCAGTGGTAGAGATAAATGCAAACGTGCGTCGTCGTTGCGTTCACGGATTTCGCTTGGTTCAGTGTTTTAGGGTTCCGTACCCAATTGTGGTAATGGTACGGAACTCTTCATGCGCGAGACCGACTCGCTCTTGGCCAGATTTTTTTAGTCTAATGTTATGAAATAATGGTGTATTTGATTGGTTCATTGAGGTGAGCGCCTATTAAAGACCCGAGTCTTTAGGTAGAAGTACGAAAATGAATGATTATTGCATTCAAGGGTGATTTCTGCTCATCATCACGAGGATCCTCATCAGACGTTCATCAACTTTTTATCCCGCGAGATTTTCCAAAAACCCTTACCCGCGTAAGTCCCGATCCCGGGAAAAAAAACTCAGGGTGAATATAGCTTTCTAATGGTGAATGAATTTTTGAAATCGTCCAGTAGTTTTTGAGTTTATTCATTACACACATTTACACAAAAATACAAATCTGTCCTCTTTATAATATTAGTGTAGATTAGTGTAGATGTAGATAGTGTAGATAAGGGAGTTAGGTTGATATCTTATCTTTTCGTCCCTTTTAGCCCGGGTCCTTAATAATAGCCTCCTCAATTATTATCTAAACGATAACAAACAGCTGCGTAAACTAGGTGTCTTTAGTCTATTACTGTACTGCGATATGAAGTTTCAAATTTGACAGACAAAACAACAAACGTTACATACCTAATTTAGTCATCTGTTATTCATCGTTTATAAGTTATTAAGTGACTTAATACAAAGATAGATCGATTCTTTATCTACACTAATAATATTAGGAAGAAAGATGCGCGCGGTGGCGGATAAACTGCTTGGTCCCTAGGAGGGTTGGTGTCAGGCAGGCGGCCGGCCGTAAAAATATTGCCAAATCTATCTGCAGTAGGTATGGTCAATGATGACCTACTGCGCCGAACCCAAATTAATTCGGGGTTTAGCGGACCCCGGGCTACCGAGAGGGATGCAACCGGGAACATCGCTCGGATGAGAGAGCTTATGTTACTCAGGGCGAATGTAGCTTTCTAATAGTAAAAGAACTTTTGAAATCGGTCCAGTAGTTTTTCCGTTTATTCATTACCAACATACAAACACACACATACACACAAATACAAATCCTTCCTCTTTATAATATTAGTGTAGATGTAGATGCAGAAGTGTAAATAACTACCCCAAAACAATTGGACACAAAAGATTCGCACCAACAACCTTTGGCCCACAGAAAAAATGTATTGAAGCCTCTGTCGTGATCGTGATGCTGCATTCCTCGATCATCCGGAAGACGGCCCCTCTTCGGAAACAAGAGCATCTATATAAGCACCTTGCGCGTGCGCATCGCAGTACGCGGTTTAGTGCAGTGAGTGTCACACGTGTCGCGGATTGTTCAAGAGGTGAATATTTTGATACGTTCAACAGTGTGCTGGTTGAGGGCTGGATTTTGGAAAATTGTGTGCTTCAGATGGTATTTTTTGGAAGTGTTTTGTTAATCTGTTTTTAGGAATTTTGGGTGGTTAAAGTTTTGAGCTCGGAATTAAGAAATTGGGGTTGGTTTTTGAAAAATAGTCATTATCCGACCAATGTTCCTGGTTGGCCCGGTTGCTTGCCTCCAGAGGACCGCTTTTGGATTTCGGAAAATTGTGTTCTTCAAGATGTTATTTTTTTAAGTTAAACACTAGGTCTATAAATCTGTTGTTAGGAATTTTAGTTTTTTTTGGTTGGTAAAAATTTGTATATCGGAATAAAGTAATTGGGGTTGGTTTTTAGAAAATAGCCATCGTCATTATCCGAGCGATGTTCTCGAATTCTTCCCTCTTGGGAGCCCGGAGTCCGGTTTCCTAGTTTTTTGGATTTTGGAAAACTGTGTTCCTGAACGTGGTTTTTATTATGGAAATGTTAGTTTAGTGTAGTGTGGAAATGTATTTTAGTTCGACTTTTAGGGAATTTCGTTTTTTTGGTTTTCAAAAAAATGGGGATGGTTTTTGGAAAATAGTGTTTCTGAAGATGTTTTTTTAAAGTGTTTAGTAGATAATATCAATTTAGGAATTTTAATTTCTATGGTGGTAAAAAAATTGGGTTAGTCTTTTAAAAATAGTGTTTCTGAAGATGTTATTTTTGAAAGGGTTTAGTAAATCTACATTTAGGGAATTCAGTTATTTTCTTCTTGGTTGTCAAAAAACATTGCGATTGATTTTTGGAATAATGTTTTTTGTAAAAATGTTTTTTTCAAGTGTTTAGTAAATAAAATTTTGATAAAATTGTGGTTTTTTTTTAGTTATCAAAACAATTGGGGTTCAAAATCACTTTTTGTGAAAGTGAAAAAAAAAACTAAATTTCTATATTTTTTTCTTTGTTAATAATAAATCAATTACTCCACTAAGCAGTTTACCCGCCACCGCCCAGATATACCTTAAGATTTGTAAGTCTCCCGCAGATCCCTTAGTTGCCTTTTACGAATGGGAAGAGATAGGGTAACCCTAGTCTATACACGGTTCTTGTCGAAAAATACCTACTTTAACAACAGTTGTTTGTATGGAATATCTTTAAAACTACATAACTATATATTTTAATGTCTACATTATGAAACTAACAAAATTTATAAACGTCTACATGTTATTACTTTGTGGATATTTGTTAAGGCGCTTTCAAAATCAAAATGAATATCCCATGTGCTGCTTTAATGTGTTTCGCTTTAGCTAACTTAGTTAGCTAGCTAAACTAAATTGCTAACTTAGCTAGTTTAGTTGGCTATAAGCTTAAGAGGACTGTAGCTCACGTGACCGTACCAAAAGAAAAAGATTTTTCCTACCCTATTTTTTTGTATGTAGGTACTTACCTAAAAATCTAGATTTTTTTAAGGAAAAATACGTCTTCAAATATCTATACTTCTATATACTAATATTATAAAGATTTATATTTGTGTGTGTCTCTGTGTGTGTGCGTCTGTATGTTTGTAATGAATAAACTCAAAAACTACTAGACCGATTTCAAAACTTTTTTCACTATTAAAAAGCTACATTCACCCTGAGTAACATAGGCTACTTTGATCCCGATATTCCCACGGGACAGCTAGTAATTTATAAAAATAGTAATAAATGTTAATTATCTCACAAAAACTAGGGCTAAACGTTTCCAATTATTTCAATAAAAAATATATTTTTTTATTATTTAAAAAAGGGAGAGGAGAGAGGCCAGATGAGCCTAATTTTATAGTGTCTAATCTAAACGTAACTTAGTCGGTATTGGGTCGTCAGATTCAACAACTATCTAGCTATTACAAAACTAGCTTTTACAAAAGAAAAATAAATAAGTACATATTATATCCGTTGTCTAGTCACCGTAACAGAAGCTTAGTCGCTAACCACGGGGCTAGATGGCGCTGTGTAATGTTGACACATTTTTTTTTATGAGATACAGCCTGGTGACAGACGAACAGACAGACAGACAGCTCTCAGTAATAGGGTCCCGTTTTTACCCATTGGGTACGGAACCCTAAAAATGATATTCAGTTTTGCACCTACGTGCAGTACAGGTACAAAGATGAGCCTACGCGAAAATATCTTGTTGAGGCGCCTTAACTAAGTATTTATCTCTATGATAAATGAACGCGTTTATGGAATGTAATTAGTTTTCTACACTAGCTGCGCCACATGGGTTCATACGTGTTGGTCTGGGGGGGTGAATTCTTGATTTATTGGCATAATCCCCACTACAAGGGGACCCTACCCTTTTTATATTGTCATAATCCCCACATGGTGGAGAAATGAATGGGGATTATGACAAAATAAACAAGTGGTATGCCCCACTATCCTTGTTAATCCTACCTTGGGATTATTTCAATAAAAATATGGTTATTGTCAAAATCTCCACTATCCGCCCAACAAGTGAGGATTATGCCAATTTGAATCCTGTTATAGAATTGTTCAAAATATCATTAAAATATTTGTTGTATTCAATACGCTCACAATAAAACGATAACGCGAAATGAAAAACGATCGAAACGGAAACAAAGATCGAAATAGAAACAAAAGACGATCGAAGTAGAAACAAATAAGACGATCGAACAAAATTTTCAGTATCGAAACGGAACAAAAGACGATCGAAACGGAAACAAAAACGATCGAAATATTATATATCTCGATAATACCTATACAACGAACTTGGAAATATCCTCGTAGGTAATAGCAGAAAAATATAAGATTGTTTGACCTATTTTCAGGTGGTTAAGACAAACTGGTTTAAAAACTACAAACAAAATAAAATATTCTAACATATCAGTTGATACATTCTGGCATTATGCAAAAAGAGTTCGCAACCACAATTTGGAAGAAAAAAAAACGAACTATTAGAGATGCAATACCGGATGCCAAATTAGTATAATTTAATATAAAAAAATGTATTTGAACGTACTTACGCAGTAAAAAGGTCAAACACAGTAATTTCATGTTTAGTTACGACTTTACGACATTCAATTTCCTCAAGTTTAGATTAACTATAATAATGTGGGTAAAAATGTTTGCGTGTCTGTCTGTTACGTACCTATAGCTACTTACATAGTTTCAAATTGTTAACAAGAGAAAACACCCATTTAAGTCGTCGCTACTGAGTGACAGACAGATAGATAGACATAGATGATGACTTCCAAATTACATTAAAAAAGTGTCACGTGACCCGTTTAGAGATCATTTTTTTCTCATATGAGACACTGAAACTTACCTTACTTAAAAAGTTAAATACTACATTCAAGAGTTGCCTGAAAATTAAATTTCTATGTTATAAGTACCTACTAAAATAATATTTTTCGAAAACAATATGGGTTCGGGACTGATCCAATAATAATATTCTAAATAATAATTTGGTTAAATCGCGGATTACAAAATATTTTCACATTTTTGTTTTAATTAATTTTCATTTAACTTTTATTTCTTTGACATCCAGTTCGATTCTTCCGAGGGTAAACAAAAAGCCTCACTATGTCACTAAATAAACAAAACGTATTATTTATTTATTGATTTTTATTTTTTATTAATTATACAATAAATATTTTTTCTAACTATTTACCAAAACTATTAAACATAAAACTGGACTGGTCTATTAGAGACTAGAAGGAGAAAGGTCGCCTGATAGTGATTCATTTCAAACTCGTCTCTGACGGACGAGACGAGCCAGTTCCAAACGTCAAACTGTTCGGGAAATTACTCAAACACCTTTAACAAAAGTAGGATCAAAACTCGAACGTCGTTGTAAGAATACCCACAATCTATACTCTATTTCAACAACATAGATCAAAAATGTAAACGAAGAACTGCCAATTTTAAAGGAAAAAGTAATAAATAGCTGTCACTTCCCAATAAATGTATGGGATTTTTGTTAACATTTTTAATGCAAGTTTCTGAAATAGGGTATTAGGTAATTTATACTCTATTTCAGAAACTTAGATAATAAATAAACAAAGAACTGTCAATTTTAAAGCAAAAAGTAAATTAATAGCTGTCATTTTCAAAAAAATGTATGGGATTTTATGGAAATAGAGTACCTACATATAAGCTATGAAACTTAAACCCCAAGTAAACCCAGATGCAGCGACTAGCAAACTACATTACCTTCAACTGTTTAAAATTTATAAATCCCACGACTTACCTACACACAATGGAGTCATCAACCGAGTTTTGAATTGTTAAAATCTTTTACAAAAAATACAACATGTCGGTAAATTGAACTTGCCCAATGCATGTAGAACATTTTATAAAAGAAAATTGTTAAAAAAAACAAAAATAAAGATCTGGATATGTGTTCTACAACTTAATAGTCTCAAAATCGCTTCAGAATCGTTAGATTACTCTCGAAAACGGTTGATCAATTTGTTGGTAATTTTGCAAGACACAAAAACTTCAAAAGATTTAGTGACTTCTGAAAAAATTCCAAAAAATGTTGATCGACATTTGTTTCTGTTTTGATCGACTTTTTGTTACTATTTCGACCGTCTCTTGTTCCGAGTCGTTACTATTTTGATCGTCTTTTGTTTGTTGTTGTTGTATTATAGTTACAGTTGCTAAGTCAGGTACCGACTATACACACAATGACATTACATTAGCAATGAAGTTTGCGAAGTTTGAAGTTTATCTAGGAGCGCGAGTCCGCAATCATTTCTGCCATCTTTGATGATTATCATCATATAGGCGGACAATGTCCATTTCGCATAATATAACTTTCGCAGAATATCCCTGTCGCAAAATATCCCTTTCGCAAAATGTCCCTTTCACAAAATGTCTCCTTACACAAAAGTTCGAAAACCGGTTGCAGTAGTCCTACCTCGCAAGTCCAAGCCAAGACGTTAAATTGCTGGTCAGGTCATAAAGAATCGATGCCCGCAATCGCGGGGAGAACTCGAGCTTCGCTATTCTCCCCCAGATCCCTTAGTCGCCTTTTACGACACCCACGGAAGAGATTGGGTAACCCTATTCTATGCTGGGGCTACACGGCTACAAGTACTAAAATACATAATATTTCAATGGAGAGCGGTAAACTTAATTCTATAATTACGCAAAGTCAGGGCGGGTTACTAGTTAACTTGAAAGTCATAAAATCGTGCGAATAATCAACATACAGGCAGGCTTATGTTTCCTTAATCGTGCCTTATTGTTGCATAATATTAATATAATCAATCAATAAATAACACAATTAAATCATGCCTCGTGCTTTATGCGCTTTTAATTGATTGTATTAGAAGAAAAAACCGGTCAAGTGCGAGTCGGACTTGCGGACGAAGGGTTCCGTACCATTATTACAAAAAAATCACGATTGTTATATTTAAAAAAAAAATTAAATTAAAATTCATATTAAATGATTGCCCACATAACTATTTATTTTCCGTACTTATTTGTTGTTGTAGCGGCAACGTCTTTTGTTTTCATTTCGAACGTCTTTTGTTTCTGCTGTGTTCGTCTTTTGTTTTCGTTTCGATCGTGTTTTGTTTCAGCTGGTGTGGGACCAGTTGACCACTAACAAATTGATAAGAGAAGGCCCCAGTTTCGAATGGGACCGCTCACCCTCTAACCCAACATGTCATGTCATGTCAACATGTTATCATTTATGAAAATCTTAGAAACTACTCATCGAATTTTAACCAAATTTGATATCAGATATTGCACGGGAAGAACTTACGGATTGCTAGTCTCCCTCAGATCCCTTAGTCGCCATTTACGACACCCACGGGAAGAGATGAGGTAGCCCTATTCTATGCCGGGGCTACACGGCACTATATTGTGAATAGATGATTGAATTAAATTAAAAAGTTTTCGATTAAAAAATAAAATGTTGTAGCATTGTTGAGACGTTTGAGTAATAAATAGGTGCCTTGATTCCATTTCCTCGCAAATTTACTAAAACTTAAACTATTGTTTCAGGTGCTAGAACTAAACATGGTTGCTTCAGTCAGAACGGTAAGTTTTTCTTATTTTTTTTGTAACTCTTAAAAATGTAAAATGTATGTAAAAAAACATAATTTAACTGAAATTCTATTTTTTTTTGTCGTCCGTCAGTTTGTTGGTTCTCCGTCAGTATGCTGTTCAGTGTCGTGTAGAGGGGTCGTAATTCTCAACCGATCTTCACGACCATTGAAATTTATTTATACTTTGAATTTATAGATTTTTTCTTCGTGGGGGATTTTTAGTTAGTGGAGATTTCACGTACAAATGGGGATAAGTGAGGTTCACAACAGTTCACTGAACTACTATAGAAAAAGTCAGATGGAATACCTATATTTTGAACTATGTTTTGCCTGCGTAAGCCCCGATCCCGTGAGAATATCGGGATCACAATTAACCTAAGATAATCCTCGATACTGTAACTTTCTATTGGTGAACTCTTATACCACTCTCCCAGCCATGTCCAGAGAAAAGATCGGGTCAAAAGGCCTGGAGCTAACTAAGCCGTGGATTTCCTCACGATGTTTTCACCGTAAGAACTAATAAGAATAACGCACATAACTTTTTCACAAGGAAAATACAAAAAGGTATGCAAATCCCATTAAATTTAAAAAAAAAAATCGTTTCATAACAATCATTTGGTAAAAGTCGTCTCATTAGTGTAGACCTCCCCTAATTTGTATCACGTATTTCATACGTCTTCTTCTTACTTTTATAGTGGTGTGGTGAGCCACACCACTATCTACCTGAAAACTGAAAACTCAGGTGAACCTGGTGTTAGAGTTTTCAGGTCGCTCTAAGACCTCTAACTTGACCGAAGGACTGCTGCTGCTATCTAAGATAACATCCGGGACCAACTGCTTAACGTGCCTTCCGAAGGAAGGAGGAGCTCGACAAAAATATTTTTTTGCCACACAAAATATGTGTCACTCTTGATGAGTGAATCCATCGAGAATACGCGGTACAATTATACAGTTTATTTTCTTTAGTTTATGACCTCTGATTTATAGAAACAGTTGATTTTCAAGCGAACATAACTTCAAAATGTACGAAAAAAAGTTTGATTTACCAAAATTGTAGAACAAACATGTATGACCAATCCCCTCGCGACCAAGACCATTGTAACATAGTTGAAACGTCGAGATAAGCAAATAAATAATAATACCCGATTAAGACCCGGGAAAATGTAAATATGTTAACAAATCGTGTGAATTTAAAAAGTTTATCAAAATATGTTCAAAATCAAAATACTTAGACGTCTCAAACAACCTCCTTTCAGCTTAAATAACTATCCTGGGGTTTTTAGGCATCCTGTATAAGTAAGTACTTGTAAAATAAAGAATTTAATCTTTATAATTTGTGCACACATTTTTTTCCGTATAAACTTATACAAAAGGTGTTTCGTGCGAAATGCGTCTTGACCTTAATTGCATCGGTAATTGTTAGGTATTGTAATAGGTATAGTGTTATGTACAAAAAAACCTATGTCTTTTGCGTACATTGAGATATTGTGTATTAGTAGATACTAGAGGTGATGTCTCAAACATAATCCATGTTCCTTTTACGCAAAATTAATATAAAAATCTGCTGCAGCGCAGACAATATTGTTGCGTCTATTGTAAAAGTGAAATGAGCATCGCTAAGAAAAAACCCCCCATAAGTTTCTTGTGCACCGATATCGTTTTCTTAAACCAAAAAAACAGGTATGTGCGTTATTATTAACATTGCTAACCGATTGCGGTGAAACTGGGTAAGTGGATAGCTGGAGACCTGAAATAAAACATAGGCTACATTTTTATTTTGAAATTCCCACATTCGGGACGTACGCGGGTAATATCTACTTCGATTTCCTTAATCTGTAAATTGGCCTGCCTTGTCGGAAGAGTTACAAACATTTTGCGCTATTACCATTACGTCTTGAGTAACCAATAATCACAGATGGGAAGGCAAATAGCTTCGAGAAATAGCTAAATACCTATATATGTCGAAGATGTTTAGTTTCCTTTGATATACCTAGTTAGGTGTAATAGAGAGAAAAGGGTTTAAATTCTTTTTGTACCCAGTTGGGTTGCGAATGATTAATTTTAGTCGGAAGTTTTCACTTTATTGTCTCTTTTTTTTCTTTTTTGGCCCCGGACTCTCGAACTTTGTCGCTTGTCTTTATAGAATGGGTAAATTTGGCTCACCTAATAGGCTTCGGGCGGCTTGTGTATACAGCCAGTATCAATTTAATGTTTTGGTATTCATTCTTGATTCAGAGATCAGGGGGTTATTAAGTTTTTTCAATTGAATCTAGTAGGCAAATTTTCTTTTTTAATTACCCTGGAGGTTACAAGTCCAAAGTCGTTGGTGAAACACAAACAGACAGACAGGCCGACAAGAAAGTGATCTGATATCCTTCTTTATTACCTTTTAGAGTACCTACGAAACCCTAAAAACAAATAGTAACTTGTCTAGAACCTAGTATTGCCAGAAATTTTAACGACATTTCTCAAACATAAAAGTTCATCCACACATTACGTAAGCGAGTCCCGCCAAAACTCCCACAGAACTATGACGTCCACACGCTAAATCTGTCAGGTGACTTTTTAAAAGAAGATAAATTTACGGCATCGAGCGCTCATCCATACCTACGTGCATACAGCCAAAAGCGTATGATTAAAAGATCGTTAACCTAAAACGTTCTACTTAGTCCCACGGTTCGGTTACAAAGGTGATAGTTAGATATAGAGATTAGCTGCTATTGGACACGAATTCGACTTATTTGGCTTAGTTTAGTCAGATTGACTTTGAGAGAATTTATAAGTAAAGGACAAGGGCTAAAGTTTTATTTGAAAACCGGTCAAGTGCGAGTCGCATACGAAGGCTTTCGTGCTATCGTCACAAAAAATCACGTTTATTGTATGGAAGTCGACTGTATCAAAAAGTCAATTACGAGTATATATCAAAACTTCTATTATCTCTTTAAAATAACGTTTTATTTTGTAATTAGAAATTAGAAATTGTTGATTTTAAGCTCAAAAAAATTGCATAGCCGCATCATTACCTACGTCCTTCTTTTACATAGATATTTAAAATTCGCTAGCGTGTCCCTGTCATGCTATTAGGAATATGTCCCCTTAATAACAGCTTTATAAAGTTTTAAACGAGTGGGTACTCGAAACTTTTGCATAACTAAAATATGATTTAGGCTTGTATTTTTGATGTTATAAAAATTACATATCCTACATTCTACTCGTATACCTACAACAATAGAAAGTTGGTGGTATCCATCTTATATCATCTATAAAAATCAATTCTCTACGGTTGTCAGTAAGCTTGATGTATTTATTTGTGAAGATTGTCATAGACAATTGCGTATTTTGCATGTATTGTTGTCTATGACAGGCGAAATGTATAAATACTGTTCAATTAGGGGCGCCAACGCAGATTGGAACTTAAGACGACGACTAAAGAAATCAGAAACTAAGAGTAGATTTTTCTCCTGTTTTCGCGATGTTGTATTGAAATTAAAGACAATCCTGAAGATGGGACCTGTAAACGAAACGTTGAGCGTTGAAACAATGCTCAAAGTAATAAACACCACGCGATTAAAACCGAAAAATATCTTTAATTTCAACTAAGAGTAGATTTTTCTCCTGTTTTCGCGATGTTGTATTGAAATTAAAGACAATCCTGAAGATGGGACCTGTAAACGAAACGTTGAGCGTTGAAACAATGCTCAAAGTAATAAACACCACGCGATTAAAACCGAAAAATATCTTTAATTTCAACTAAGAGTAGATTTTTCTCCTGTTTTCGCGATGTTGTATTGAAATTAAAGACAATCCTGAAGATGGGACCTGTAAACGAAACGTTGAGCGTTGAAACAATGCTCAAAGTAATAAACACCACGCGATTAAAACCGAAAAATATCTTTAATTTCAACTAAGAGTAGATTTTTCTTCTGATTTCGTGATGTTGGATTGAAATTAAAGACAGACAGATAGAGAGATAGATATCTTTCTTTGCACAACATATACAAAGGAAACATAACAAACACCATACAAAATAAAAATACTTAAAAAAGCTTAAAATTAAGTTGCACAAATGGGCGGCCTTATCGCTAAGAGCGATTTCTTCCATGCAACCTAATTTTCTTCCAGGCAAACTCATTTTTTTGTTTTGCTCGGATGATGATGATGAAACTCATTTTTTGGTTTTAATCGCGTGGTCATTTTAATTTTTAGCTCAACGTTTCGAGACCTTTACAGGTCTCTTCTTCCAGATAAATCAATCAAATTTTTTCGTTTATAATACATTTACATTTACATTACATTACACATACACATATACATTACAAATACATTTATTGATTTAGTGTTATTTCGTGATAATGGTACGGAACCCTTCGTGCGCAGCCCATCTCGTAGAAAAACCACCTTTCGGTTTATTTTACCGTCCCCGATACCCACTATATATACTTACCTACATATTACATAACGTTCTTGTATATAGATACTTATTACATCGATGTAATATGTATAAATCATGTTAATTGTACAAAATCACTGACGGCGTGACAGGTAAATTGCTTAGAGGTCAATTTGCCCATGTTATTTAGGAATAGACAGGTAGGTACGTAGGGTAGATAGGTAGATAACTTTACTTGAACAGCATAAGAAAATATTTGCATAAATAGGTAGCTTTATCGCTAAAAGCTATATCTTCTGGTGAACGTTTGGATGGAATGGATATGTTTTAGCTTTCGTGGCATGACCAACATATTGATGAACATAAAATGTTGCAGGAGACTTTAAACTATACGCCTAGAAATTTTCGTTTCAAAATCCACACAGACGGCAGCCTGCACTACGTAGTGGGGTAAGGGCATAAAGAAGAAAAGTCAGAACTTTGCCTTTTGTATGCATTGCTCTGTGATTTTTTTAAATAGCCGTATTTTTTTCAATAGAAATCATTTTATTTGGGATCAGGCAGGTGCCCGGCCGTAAAACTATATTAAAATCTATTTGCAGTAGATATTATTAATAATTAAACAAAACCCAAAAAATATTGCATAACATTTACAAAAAATCGACACAAAAGCAAAAAATTCCCATCAATAAAAAACACAACTTCCCAATGCAATTACATACTTATTTTTATCGTTGCATCTAAGTAAATCATATTTCAAAACGTTACAGACAACACATTTTGTACCTTATCCCGTTGTAAAAAAGCCCAAGTTGCGTTGTCGATATGACTGAGAAAAACAATAGGTAACTGCCATACATGTGTTCACACGAAATTTATTTACACTCTGACCTATATTTATGGTCCTTCGCTAGTGAATGCAATATTTTACTTGTAATTCTGTGAACAGTAGACCTCGTAAGCACTGAGCCCCCTTAGTGAGCGAAATACCCCACTAATATTAAAATCCCCCACGAAGAAAAAACCCTATAAATTTATAGTTACTATAAATCAAGTTTCGTAAAGATCATGCAATGTAATGTACCTACTACAGAAATTCTGTGAACAGTAGACCTTGTAAGCACTGAGCCCCCTTAGTGGGCGAAATACCCCACCAATTTTAAAATCCCCCACAAAGAAAAAAACCCTATTAATTCAAAATTACTATAAATTAAGATTCGTGAAGATCATATATTTTACTAGTGAAATTCTGTGAACAGTATACCTCGCAAGCACTTAGCCCCCTTAGTGGGCGAAATATCCCACTCGACAATCCCCCACGAAGAAAAAAACCCAAAGTATACCTAAATTCATTTTTTTTAATAAATTAAGGTTCGTGAAGTTCAAACAAAGTATTTTCTGTAAACAGTAGACTTCTGAAGTAACGAAGCCCCCACGATTAGAAAAATTAACGAAATTCCTCCTTAACCTTGGAGTCTTCAAGTCAAGTCTTCTTTCTTTCATATAGTGGTGTGTCTTACCTGGGTGTTAGAGTTGTCAGGTCGCCCTAAGGCCTCTAACTTAACCTAACGACTGTCACCAGAGATATATCCCCTTACGTATTACACTGACGATGTCTTGTGCAACAAGTGAAAAATAAACTATAACTTTAGATAGATAGATGGAACGCTTTATTGTTCTCACCATAAATAAATTACAAGATGATTATTAGATTATTAGATGTAAACAAAATAAATCTAATTCAACTATAGCGTTACAAAGATGGCAAATTAGACATATTCAAAATGCAATTAAGTTTATATAATCATTACATAACGGAGCAAATAAGTAAGGTAATAACTTAATAAGTATCTAAGCTAGACTCAAAATAGTAATCTAGCTCTTATTTCCGAGTTGCATGTAGATTAGTCTCTCTTTACTAATATTCTAAGGAGGAAAGATTTGTATTTATATGTGGGGTGCGTCTTTATGTTTGTTATGAATAAACTCAAAAACTACTGGACCGATTTTCACCATTAGAAAGCTACATTCATTCACCCTGAGTAACATAGGGAAGTGAGAAAAATATGATTTACATATTCCAATCGTGTTGTGTTAGTTTAAAAAGTTTATAATAAAATCTAATTAAGCTATCTCACGCGTTACGTTAGTAACCATTTATTAAACTTCACATAACGTGTAATTAAATCAACGAAGGTAATACCTACATACGTAAGTAGATGAGGATTGCACGAAAATAAAATTGAAGATTGCATTAGCACAGTTTACCTAGTAGGTAGGTGTCCCCACGAACGTAATAGTTATAGGTTATTATAATATAACATAATAATGAACCTATTTCCATCTGTTTGTCTAGCCTCAGCATAGAATAAGAATACTCTATGTCCACGTGGGTGTTATAAAAGGCGGCTAAGGGATGTGGCGGACCCAAATAATTTGGGAATTTAGAGGACCCCGGACAAGCAATTTTAGATTGGGAGATTCAACCGGAAACTACTCCGGAGAGATACAATTGTATCAAAATCCATGACAAAGAAATACCTAATACTTCGTCATGGATTTTGATACGATTTTCTCTATCATTGCCAACTTTAGAAACTTTCTTTCCGGCAGTTTGAACTCAGCTGTTAAAATAATTTCAACTAAATATCATGGCTGACTAATAATTTGGCTAAATATCTGAAATTACCACAAATGACCTCCCGATGAGTTAGCACAGCGGCACACAGCGGGTCATTGCTTCTGGTGTTCATTGTTTTTAATGACATCAGCAAGAAACAACATGACATAATTTTTTGAAAAATTGTCCTATAGGTAGGTAGGTATAGTACCTAATGTTCCGAAACTTGTATTATTTACAATGAATAACATATTTTTTGCACACAATTACCCGCAACTTATAAACGATAACAGCTGCATAAACTAAGTAGGTATAATGTGTCTTTTACTGTGACAAGAGGTTTCATTCATACAGAAACAAACGTTACATAACTTGTTCATCTGTTAATTATCGTTAATAAGTAAGAGCGCTAGTGTTTAGTAGGAAAAATTACATTTTAGTTAAACGATTTTACATTCGTCCAAAAATGACCGTAGGGGCAACGGCTAGGGCGCGTGACGTCATTGACGTAAACAAAATGCCAACTCTTAAGTTTTGCAGACGCTCGTTGAATAATTGCATCAATTTTTGATATAGAAAATTAATTCCAGAGTGTTTTCTTAGTTTTTACTATACTTATCCATTAAAAAAATCCAAAAAACATTTTATAAGTCACAAAGGTATTGCAGTGCCCGCGTTGATATTACCCCTTCATTGACTAGGTTATCTTAGAGGCAAGCATTTTACATCGTAGACCTGCTCGTCGCTTCCCATCGGGTGAGGTGAGGTCAAATGCTAGCCTACCTATCTCATGTAAAAAAAAATCAACAAATATTATTTTCCATAATTAATTACTTTTGCAATACTGTTGTGTAAATAAATAGTAATTTTAACTAACATAGGTACACTATTTGAAATGCAATGAAAATACGTTTATTCATTCGGATATTAGCAAGATATTTCTTAGAAATGTCAGTTATTATATCTAATCTATTGTGTCTTCGGAACGCGACCTCCAATTAGAAGAAGACACAAGAAACTCATGGGGTTTTTTTGTATTTTATTTTGCAGTAATCATGTGATTTACATTGTCGCATATTTATTTATTTATTAACATACTAACATACACATAATATAGAAAACATCCCATACTTGTTCCTGGCGAGAATTATGAAAGCGATACCCTTTCATTTAGCAATATTAATAACTTTTATATTACCCTCTTGACTCTTGCATTAAACGCAGATTATGTCAGGTTTAACAAAACCAACTTAACTTGAGACTTAACTACGAACTTATTCTTTAAACTCACGTCTCAAGTTAATTCATTTTTCAATACTAATTTGAAAACGATTCTTGCTTGTAAACCAATATAACTTGACACGTTAGTACGAACTTTTACTTCGAAAGGAAGTGTCAAGTTAGGCATGCGATGTTGGACTAATTTTGCAAGGAGTCGTGCTTCTACCCGCCTTCTGCGGTCTTTGCGTGACTGTGGTGTGCCAATGTCTTAGCTTAGACTGATTTACTTAAAATACTATAGTGTTTTAGATTTACTTAGGTACCTAGGAACTTTGCTTTCACTTGTTACTAAGGACCATTCGCTTTACCGCGCGGTGGCGGGTAAACTGCTAGGTTCTAAGGAGGGTTCTAATGTGTCAGGCAAGCGGCCAGCCGTAAAACATTGCCAAAAATATTTGCAGTCTGGCACATTTTTTGCCCGCAGTTTCACCTGCTTAAGTCCCGATCCCGTGGGAATATCGGAATGAAAAGTAGCCTATGTTACTCTTTAAATAACAGGACACTGCCGACTGAACAGACATTTGACACTCATAGGCGTGAAAACAGATCCCACTTGCCCAGAATGCATGGAGACAGAGGAAACCAGCTTCCACCTGCTCGCCGAATGTCCCATGTACTCACTAATACGATGGGAAAACATGGGAACAGATTTACTAGAAGCACAGGACATCGAAAATCTGAAGGTGGAGCAGATCGTAAGGTTCTGTAAAGAGACAGGTAAGTTCGACAGAAAGCCGTGATTGCCGGGCGTCCCTCGGCCTCCCCAAGGGAGGGATAGGGGAATTGGGTGAAATGGCCCTCATGGAAGGGCAGATCACCCGCCCGGCTCGCGGCGTCCCCTGCTGGAAGTAAAAGTAGTAGTAGCCTATGTTACTCAAGCTGAATGTAGCTTTCTAATGGTGAAAGAATTTTTGAAATCGGTCCAGAGTTTATTCATAACAAATATCAGCCGCACACACACGCACACATAAATACAAATCTATCCTCTTTATAATATTACCTAGTGTAGATATACCTAAAGAACACACTCCCCAAATTTCAACTCTCTACTATCAGCGGTTTAGGCTGTGCGTTGATCCATCAGTCACAGTCACACACAATACTTTTAATTAAAACTTAGGAGGTATTCACTGCCTAATCAATATTTAGTTAAGTAAATTAACAAATAGGTACCTACCAGTTCCATATTCAATAGTCTAGTAATGTCAGCGAGTGAAAAGTAGTCCAATTAAATAGATATTGAAGCCACGACGTCGACCTATAGTGCGCGATGGCGACATAACACATCTGCTTCGGTGCACTTGATCGAGAGAACGAAATACAATGCGGCCGCGGCGCTGCGCGGGCGCAGCATTGGGATAAGGGTCCGTTCACATAGACCGGCTCGGAGAGAAAAGCAGATTTTTTATCACGTTTTTAAAACAGAGTTTTGAGATATTGTAATAAGGTTTATTTTTACATGTCACTTTTTTCAAGGATTGCTCTCATCAAGCAATCTCAATAATAAAAGAAGTGACATGTAAAAGTAAACCTCATTACAATAACTCAAAACTCTGTTTTAAACGTGATAAAAAATAATCTCTCCTCTCCGAGCCGGTCTGTGTGAACGGACCCTAACACGCCCGATCGTCTTTTGTCTTTGTTGTTGCAATCGAAACGCAATTGTGATGACATTGAAATTAGATTTTAGACAAATAATATGTTAGGTACCTACCTACCTACGGGAATTTGTATATTTCGGTATAATACCTACCTATATAAATATAAAACCTCCCAGGCTTAGATTATAGTCCAGGAGGGTTACTTCGGTTCGTTTCGATACGACATCGATACTGTCATAACGATGGTTCTACTATCACCCTACTATCAGAATGTGACAGTAGAATTATCGTATGACAGTATCGGTGTCGTATCGATACGAACCGCAGTAACCCTCCTGGATTTCATAGTTCATTTTTGCTAATTGATTACACCGTGAGTAACTTCATTTTGATGAGACGCCCAACAATTTCCTATACGGAACTCTCGACTGTGATAGATAACAGAGGTAGAATCTTACTACTGCTTTTGAGCGTAGGACTGGGATAACGTACCGCGCAATTTTTAGGACAATATGACTGTTAAATTATAAAAATAACTAGCTGCGTCCCGCGGTTTCACCCGCGTAAGACCCGATCCCGTGAGAATATCGGGATCAAAATAGCCTATAGCCTTCCTCAATAAATGGACTATCCAACACTGAAAGAATTTTTCAAATCGGACAAGCGGTTCCTGAGATAAGCGCGTTCAAACAAACAAACTCTTCCGCTTTATAATAGTACTAGCAGCTCCCCGTTCAATTCAGTTAAACTTTGAATAAAACCATAAATGTTGTAAAACAATAATAAATCTTGGGGATTAAGCAATAACAGTCGCTTGACACACATTGGTGATTCGAGTCCGGAATTCGAGTCTGGGATTCGAGTCCGGACTCGAATCCCAGACTGAATTGAACTGCCACAAACAATAATATTGATTGATTGGACTACCACAGACAATATTATTCTTGAATAAAAAATCCCGCGTCATTCGTACGGACGGACAGTCGAAGTTTGACGGTTTGGCGGGAGCTATTTTTTTCCAAGTAAATGTATGTATCTATGGAAAACGAAACATTGCGTGGAGTGAGTGGAACAGAGATCGAGAACGAGCGAGTCAACTTACTCGAGTCAGTTGGAATCGCATAATAGAATCGAGTAAGCAGTACGGAATCGAGTCCCGGACTCGAGTCCCGGACTCGAGTCTGCGGACTCGAGTCAAAATAAATTTGCACTCGAGTAAGCGAGTCCACCGAAAGAATCGAGTCTGACTCGAGTCAAGCCATACTCGGCACATCACTACATCTAGGTGATAGATGACTGGACTATTACCTAGATGGTAATATAATTTGTAATATCGCAATTTCCGCATCGCAATCGCTAAGTAATTTCCCGAACAGTATGACGTTTGGAACTGGCTCATCTCGTCTGTCAGAGATGAGTTTGAAATGGACCACTATCAGGCGACCTTTCTCCTTTTAGTCTTTAATAAAGACCAGTCCAGTTCTATGCACCGTATAAAAAGATGTCCATATGGCTAATGTCCGTGGAATTTGGCCCTAAAAGAAAAATGGTATTTATTTTGTACACAAGAAACAATAACTTATCAAATATGTCAATTTAAAAAAACTTAACTAAACAAAACAAAGAAAATCGAAATCACCAAAACCAAAATAACCCATCCCCAGACCCCAAGCGTTCCTGATGCAAAGCTGCCCAAAATGCTAGCAGCCTTCCCGCGTTGAACCGCAATGGACAACCTTTGCAGCAGGAACGCCCCAGAACGGACATCATTTGGCCCTTAGTTGTTATCTGTAGCACTAGCAACCTACATTCTAAAGTAAAACTTGCATAAATGGTCAAAGAAAATAATATGTAACAAAGAGACTGGCTGGTCCAATTTGCATACAGTCGCATCGCTTTTGATAAACTGTACAATTGCAGAATGCAGGCCTACTCTGTACTTTAAGGCTTAGAACGCACTGCGATTAAACGCAAGCGGTTTACGAATAGCTGAAAACGCAAAACCGCATATCAACACGCAAAATTAGTCATTGAAAAAACGCTAATGCGTGGGCTTGTATAGAAAGCGATGTGTTGCATTTTTTTGCGGTTTCAGATCTACAAGAAAAAGCAGGCTTTTAATCGCAGTGCGTTCTAAGCCTAACAGGTGCATTTTTAATCAGGTTGCATTTTTTCTACCAAGCAAGGCATCGAAATAAATCTGGTAGAAATCGAACTATGCAAAACGCTGGAAGTGGCACAAGCAATTCAAAATCAGAGCCCCTGGACCGATTAATAAAAATATTTTACCAATATACCATGAAATCAAGAAGAAATCAAGAAATCAAAGTACGTTTATTCATTCGGATATTAGCAAGATATCTCTTAGAATATCAGTTTTTATATCTAATCTACTGTGTCTTCGGAACGCGTCCTCCATTGAGAAGAAGCCACAAGAAACTCATGTGGTTTTTTGTATATATTTTTGCAGTAATCATGTGTTTTATACTGTCGCATATTTATTATTAAACAATAGTGGAACTGGAGCAATAATCTACACTATAATAATCCTTACTAGCATTATAAGCGATAAAGTATACCTACCTATATAAAGCTTCATTATCGAGAAGTAACATAGGCTATAATATGCAGGTGAATCTGCAGGACGTTGCTAGTTAACAACACAAGCACATTATAGTGGGACGACAACAAAATACCAACGCCTAGAGCTAAATGTGGAATCACCCATTTAAATCATAATAAGGTATTCGCAACAATACTTAAATCGTTCTCTAACTCGCAGCCTACCTCTCATGTCTGTAAAGACCTTTATATTCCTTTATAGTTAGTAGAGAATAAAAGATTAACAAGTTAAAATTGACAGCTACTTTAAGATAAGTTAACGAAGTGATTAACTTTATTTAGCGTTTGTAAGTAAGATTTTGCCTTAATCAACTGCTATCAAACTCTTAAAAAGTTATAATTATATGAATATTAAAAAAACGGGGCAAGTGCGACACTCGCGCATTAAGGGTTCCGTACCACTATCACAATTGGATACGGAACCCTAAAATGGTTTACAACAACCAATTTTTAAATTTTATAGGAAAATATGAAATATTTATCTTCGATTCTTACTCCCAACAAACGACCGAATCACTCGAAAAAAAAAAACCTTAGCACAAAGAAAATCTGAAACATAAAAGAAACTCTTTGGTAAGTGAAGGCAGACTGGTATATTTGACAGACAAGGCAGCCATTTTGAATTCCATGACCAACTCGTCCTCCTGTCCTCCTCCTGTCCCTGTTCCTGTCCCGCGACTCCTTGTTATTTTTGAAACACGTTTGTTGTATGGGAGCACCTTTTAAATAATTGTTTTATTTTGTTTTTAGTATTTGTTGTTGTAGCGGCAACCGAAATACATCTTCTGTGAAAATTTCAACCTTCTAGCTATTACGGTTCATGAGATACAGCCTGGTGACAGACGGACAGACGGACGGACGGACAGACAGACAGACAGACAGACAGACAGACAGCGAAGTCTCAGTAATAGGGTCCCGTTTTTACCTTTAGGTACGGAACCCTAAAAAAGAAAGATTTTGTGTGTGTGTCGTATGTTTGTAATGAATAAACTCAAAAACTACAGAACCGATTTCAAAAAATCTTTCACCATTAGAAAGCTACATTCACCCTGAGTAACATAGGCTACTTTTGATCCTAAGTAATATTCCAATGGAATCGGGACTTACGCGGGTGAAACCTCGGGACGCAGCTAGTTTATTACATACAGGATGTTCCGAGGAAGGGGTATTTAGCCGAAAAATTGTTCTAGAAGTCTAGACGAACAACTTGTGTTCTACAACTTTTAGAGGTAGTTTTCAAAAATATTGAGTTTAAAGTTTACGTGAAAATCAGCTGTTAGAGTTTGAGGTCATTGGGCTTAAAGCGTCTTTTTAGATCGAATTTCCAAATGTTGTAGAACAAAAGTTGTTCTCCTAGACATCTAAAAGTACCCCCTTTCGGCTTAATACCCCTTCACACTTTTTAAACTTGAGTCTTCTCGGGACCACGGCCGGTATAACCCGTTTGCCGAAACAAATTACTACACTATTATATTCTTACTTACCTACGTAAAAGTAGGAAAAATTTAATTGTTTGGACCCCGGGCTCTCGAAAGCAATGCAACCGGGAACATCGCTCGGATGATGAATGATGATTATATTTTCACTTACAGAATATTAATTATCTTCAAAGCTTTAAAGTTAAACTCAAGTTACGCTAAGCACCTACATCTACAAGTAACTTGAGATCGCACTAAACTTGAGATTTGCTCATCTCTCAGGAATTTTAAATGAAAGGTATGGTTTAATGGTTTAATATAGTGATTCGTTTTACGTCGCTATCAAAATGAATGTAGATAGGTAGAGAGGTCAGTGGGCTTCATCTAGTGTCTATTCACATAAAGACAGATCATAAATTATAATTTCTACTAAATACGGCGGGAAGAATCTTATATCTAGTTAAGTACCTTTTAAATATTTCGTAATTTGTTTTTTTTAGCTCTAGGCATATCTATCTATTATCTATTATTACTATTATAAAGCGGAAGAGTTTGTTTGTTTTTTTGTTTGTTTGTTTGTTTGAACGCGCTAATCTCAGGAACCACTGGTCCGATTTGAAAAATTCTTTCGGCGTTGGATAGTTCATTTATTGAGGAAGGCTATAGGCTACTTTTGATCCCTATATTCCCACGGGATCGGGACTTATGCGGGTGAAACCGCGGGGAGCTGCTAGTTACAAATATTTTTTTATGAAAAATTTAATTCTAAAATTTACTACCTACTCGCAGCGAGGTTCGAACTCGCGTCTCTAGGCCCGTCTTAACGACGAACTAGACCACGTGAGTTGGTTACCTATCAAAATCTTCCTCAATAAATGGACTATCCAACACTGAAAGAATTATTCAAATCGGACCAGCGCGAGCGGTTCCTGAGATTACCGCGTTCAAACAAACAAACTCTTTGGCTTTATAATAATAGAAGAAGATAGAAGATATCTTCTATTATTATAAAACGGAGGAGTTTGTTTGATTGTTTGAACGCGCTAATCTCAGGAACCGCTCGCGCTGGTCCGATTTGAAAAATTCTTTCAGTGTTGGATAGTCCATTTATATCTATAGGCTACTCTTAATCCCGATATTCCCACGGGATCGGGACTTATGCGGGTGAAACCGCGGGTCGCAGCTAGTAGATAATAATAGATAAGGCTATGTGTTTGAAGTCTGAATAACAAAGGTACCTAGGTATATAAGATACATACATAAATAGTCGGTATGATGTACCATTGGAAGGTGTATCGATAGTACAGTGATATTCTCTTACCGAGTTGCGAAACGATGAACAGTGCAAGGGCAATGCACAATCCATGTAGCACGCCGGAGTAAGGACGTGGGCGAATGGGAACCATAATAACTAGAGATGGGCCGACTAGTCGCCGACTAGTCGGGAAAGCCGACTAGTCGGCAGTTCAACCGACTAGTCGGCAACTAACAATTATACAATAAAACCAATATTTATTCAATTAGTAGTACAGTTTAGAAGGTGGGTAGTCAGAAAATAAATATAAAAAATAGCTTACAAACATCATCTAAACATCTAAAATGTCATAACTATGCCTCAGCTCCATTTTTTTTCCAACTTTTATTTTTATTTCAACCATTTTTTCGAAGTTTCGCTACAGCTTTCGAAGTACAAACTTATCCAAAAATAACAACAATCGCCAAGTGATCATGATTAACCCAAATATCTCGGAATTATAATGATCTGCATTGCCGACTAGTCGGCAATTTTGGAACCGACTAGTCGGCTAGTCTGCTAGTCGGCAGAACCCCTAGTCGGCCCATCTCTAATAATAACATAACAATGATTATATCTTTAACGCGATCTAGACCCGTGTCTAATTATTAGTAATTATAATGATGCACATAAAGATAAATAGATATGTTTATTGACACAGTCCCCGCCAGGGAGGACTATACCTACCAATTTTCAAAAACCAACTTGGCGTTTTCCTTACTGTCCTTGTTAATCTTGGTTGGTGGAGATTTAAATACTGAATTTAATCAACATTATACAAAACACACCAAAATAAACAAACAAACAAGTAATGAGACAATGACAAGCATTGCTTTACCCGCACGACCATTTTAAGATCGGCAGAGCCAACTAGGCCAATGAGCTATTTTTTTTTTAAATTTATTTCGGTCTGAGACCGATATGGCCAATTTGGAACAGCCAGGGTCAAGTTTTAGAATATTTCAAGTTTCTTCTTATAGTTTTGGCGTCGTACATCTTGTAAATCTTGCCAGTACCAAGTATTTCGCATGAAATTAGCCCGATCGGGCCTATAGTTTCAAGTCAGGGGCTATGGTAAAGCGGTGGCAACTTTACTATAACCTTCAAGGAGCTTCGGCGCGAAACAACGGAAAGTCCATGTTTAACACTCAATTTTGTTTTCACTACACTTGTGCACATTCACGGAACTAAATTGAATAAGATTCCACCAAAATTACACAATTTAACCGAGTTTACAACATAGTCTAACGAAAATAAAATTGGAGCACGACATGTTGTCTCCGCTTTCCCGCCGAAAGTCCTAAGAGCTATTATTGTTGTTTATTAAACTACTATTTTTTTTTATATACCTACCTACAAAGTTTTTTTTTAATTATTTCAGATGTGGTTGCCCTACGCTGCTCTCTGCTTATCCATGCTGCATTTGGCCGCGGCGCAGAACGAGTACCTCCCGCCAAGTAATAAGGGATACAACTACGAGGCCCCCAGCATCCCCTTCCCACCCCCCAATGTGCCCAAGGTAAGAATAATTCAAAATTATTTACAACTAGCTGACCCGACAGACGTTTTCCTACCCTTAAATTAAAACAAATCCTAGTAGGTACCCTACCCTCCTACTGCTAACCCTACCTTCCTACTGCTAACCCTACCCTACTACTATTACTACCCTACCCTACTACTACCCCACCCTACTACAACTACCCTACCCTACCACTACTATACTACCCTACCCCACCCTACTACAACTACCCTGCCCTACCCTACTACAACTATACTACCCTACCCTACTACTACCCTACCCTACTACAACTACCCTATCCTATTACTCACTACACTACCCTACTACTACACTGCTAATTTAAAAAAAAAAGTTCGAATTTAGAAAACTCATACCTAGAACAAAGATGGTTCGCCTATAAATATGTCATTTTAAATTTCAGATTACGATCTGACTTGTCTTTGTATTCGTATTAGCACAGCGTCTGGGGAGTTTCCCTATTACGTTGCCTTGCAAAAGGTGGTGTAACAAATTTTATGATTTTATGTTATTTAGCTAAGTTTGCTTGACATAAATTCAATTTCTTGACCTTGGGGCACGACGGGGTATGTCCGATATTTTGAGATATATATGCTTTTTGCACATAGTGTCTCGATAATAAGTCGTATGACAAAAGTGTCTAAGAACAGTATGTAGAAGTAAGTAACTTTTTACCTGTAAGACTTACAGAATTGACAGGTATGGACAGAATGTAAGAGTTTTTGACTTCTACATACTGTTCTTGGCATAGTTATTTTTTTTATATTTGTTTTTTTTTTTTAAACAATTTAAAACAACAATGTTTTTAAAACAACACAATGGCATAACTCAGAAATAGTACTGATATACAAAAAGGGTGACCCCAAATGTATAAGCAATTATAGACCGATTAGCTTGCTGTCCAGCTTCTACAAAGTTTTCACATCGACACTGCTCACAAGAATTACAAAACCAATAGACGAAAATCAAGCTGTAGAGCAGGCAGGTTTTAGAAAAAAATATTCAACAATAGAACACATACACACAATTAGACAAATAATAGAAAAATACATGGAATATAATAAGACACTATATATAGGATTTAAAGACTACATGAAAGCGTTTGATTCCATATCCCATAATTCTATATGGAACGCTCTAACACATCAGGGGATCAACCAAGATTACATCGAAATCATTAAAGAAATTTATAGAACTAGCATAGCACGAGTAAAAATGGAAGAAAAAGGCGCATCTTTTCCGATAGAAAAAGGTGTAAAACAAGGCGACCCCCTGTCGGCGACATTGTTTATATCTGTACTAGAAGATATATTCCGAAAACTAGATTGGAATCAACGTGGACTAAAAGTAGATGGCTCATACATTTCTCACTTAAGATTCGCAGACGACTTAGTATTATTATCAGAAGACCCAGAGGAATTACAATACATGATCGAATCACTGAATTTACAAAGCAAAAGAGTAGGCCTAGAGATTAACAAAGATAAAACAAAACTGATGACTAATAGAACGAAAGTACCAGTTCATATCGACTCCTTAACTCTAGAGTACGTAGAAGAGTATATATACCTTGGACAGCAAATAACCTTTACACAAAATGCTGAAAAAGAAATCAAAATAAAAAATTCATGGAATAAATACTGGAGCATGAAAGAGATATTTAAAGGATCTTTACCCATACCTAAAAACAAAAGCCATGGAAATATGTATAATACCTTGCCTTACATACGCGTGCCAAACCTGGCCGCTAACTAAAAAACACCTCGAAAAGTTAAGAATATGCCAGAGAGCTATTGAGAGAAGCTACATGGGACTTAAGCTTAAAGACCGAGTAAGAAACAATCTCATACGAAAAAAGACAAAGGCAAAAGACGTGGTAAACAAAATACGAGGTTTAAAATGGAAATGGGCAGGTCACCTTCAGCGATTAAAACCAAACAGATGGTCTCAAATCACCACTAATTGGGTACCACTTGGGGAGAAAAGAAGAAGAGGTCGACCAACACAGAGGTGGAGCGACGACATAATCAAAGTTGCCGGTAATCACTGGTCCCGCACCGCGAGAGACCGCAAGAGATGGAGCGCATTGGAGGAGGCTTTTACCGCTCTAGGCGGTCCTTACACCGACTAGCACAATGTTTTTATTTATTTATATTATTATTTTTTTAGAATTTAAAGTTATAAAAATATCTTAGTAGGTTAAATTTAATGTAATAGTTAGGTGTTAAGGATTAATAAAGCTATTTTTATTTTATTTTATTTTATTTATACATACTGTTCTTAGACACTTTTGTCATACGACTTATTATCGAGACACTATGTGCAAAAAGCATATAAATCTCAAAATATCGGACATACCCCGTCGTGCCCCAAGGTCAAGAAATCGGAGCTTCCCTGCAGATTGGCCTATACCTATAGTCTACAACAAAGAAAGAAGTATAGATTACTTAAACAACCCCCAATCAGATTACTTATACTTACCTGATACTTAATCATAATCGCCGACACAAATTCTACTAAATCAACTTACGAGAAAAAAAAACAAAACCCGGCTTTATAATATTACAAAACAATGCCCAAACAAATTCATAATAATTAAAAAAAAAACACATGCATCATCTCAATACAATAGCTCCAAGCGGTTCACGGCCAAAATTCGTTGTTTTACTTTATGAATCAGTTTAATCCATGTTTAATCTATGATTTAGAAGGTTATGTAGATCTGTGGATAGTTCGCGCTATTCATTCAGTTTGTATGATGCTAAATGTAATTGAAATTGTGGGCAGATGTAGGCGGGAAGTTACAATTTTGTTGAAGGCTGTTTTCTAGATTTATGTAGGCAAGCTAGGTCATAGGTTGCTGTGTAGAATTGTCGAGAGAAATCTGACACTAAACCCCTTACTTATAAACGAAGACTTAGTTTATGTAACGTTTGTCTACTACTTTATTACTTTAGTACTTATTTACATTTTTTACTATAGGTATTACCTACTTTTTCCTTTAAAATTGACAGTTGTTTGTTTACTTCTTTGATCTAAGTTTCTGAAATAGAGTAGGTATAGTGTAGGTACTAATTATGAGTACCAACTAATTAACTTGTTGTAAAAATATTTGATGTGTTTATTATAATTTTCAGCAACCAACCCCAACACCGTACAGACCGCCATCGCCGAGGCCAACGCCCGCTCGCCCCACTTACATCCCGCCGCCTCCCGCACCTACCCCACATGAGGTAAGACAGGATAGGTTAGGTTAGGTTAGATGAGCTCAACTTACATCCCGCCGCCTCCCGCACCTACACCACATGAGGTACCTATGACAGGATAGATAAGGTTAGGTTAGATGCGCCTCACTTACATCGCGCCGCCTCCCGCACCTACCCCATATGAGGTAAGACAGGATAGATAAGGTTTTTTTTTTATTCCCCGAGTAGGGATCGGTCGGTCAATCCTTCGGTCCTTCGGTCAATCCTCTGGGATAACCAGAGACTTTTTTCCGTCATGATAGATAAGGTTAGGTTAGATGCGCCTCACTTACATCGCGCCGCCTCCCGCACCTACCCCACATGAGGTAAGACAGGATAGATAAGGTTAGGTTAGATGCGCCTCACTTACATCGCGCCGCCTCCCGTACCTACCCCACACGAGGTAAGACAGGATAGATTAGGTTAGGTTAGATGCGCTCAAGTTACATCCCATGTGGTTAGATGTGTGCGCCCCACTTACATCCCGTCGCCTCCCACACCTACCCCACATGAGTTAAGGCAGGATAGGTTAGCTTCAATTTTTGAGGGTTTTTCTTGAGGTTAGGTTATAGTTCTATTTGTAGCAAATAAAAATGCAACAAAAAAAACAATAAGACAGATTTATTCACTTTTCATCATCAATATAGTTTGCTTCCGCTTCAGGCACGGGTCGAGGTTCGTAAGGACCGACTTGATTTGCCAAAACTAGTGACAAAAAAAAACAAGTTAAAAAAATACAGACAAAACTAACAAGAAATAATCGAAAATTAATGATTCTCGTACCTTGAAAATCACCTTCTGATTCTGTAACACAATAAGTTAAAAAGTTTATCACAATTGGGTACGGAACCCTAAAATGAACACTGGACCAACCAATTCGTGCACGCGATCAAAACCGAAAAATGAGTTTAATTTCAATCCAAGCAACATCGCGAAAACAGAATAAATAAATAAATTCTGTGAACAACACACAGCGCCATCTAGCCCCGTGGTAAGCGACTAAGCTTGTGTTACGGTGACTAGACAACGGATATAATACTAAAGAAACAAACTTACTCATTTCATTAGATCTTATCTGATTTTCTTTCGTATTATTTTCTGAAAACAAAAGTTTTTTTTTCATTTAAAATTTAAATGCGTCTGTGATATTAACAATTTTTAAATACCTTCACTGCTGCTGCTATCTGTAAAACCAAAAAAAATGACTTTATTAGGATAAACTACTTTTCACACACCTTTGTTTTAACTTTTAAGCTATTGCATAGCTTTTATCGCGGGCTTTGAGCGCGCCAACCGAATCAAGAAATTCCGTAAACAAAATAAAACCTAACACCCCCCACTCCGCCTACCATGTTGCCATGGTATCTTTTATACGTCCATAAAAATAAGGACAAGCTTGTTAAAAATCGGAACATACATTTATTTAATTTAAGAAATAAAGATGATCTAACTGTGCCCTGGAGTAGGCTCCAGAAAATAAACAGGTCCTTCTCTAGCTCATCTATGCTCTACTATAATAAGTTACCCAAGAATGTGTGTGACATGTCCATTAATAAATTTAAAAGATATATTAAAAGCAAACTGTACAGGATGGCATACTATAATACATCGGATTATATTAACGATAAAAATCCATGGAAATGAATACTTTATTGAAAGACGGGGACAGACAGGGGCACGGTCGCGTTCGCGAATGCTTGGTTCGTTCGGCTCGGTTCGGTTCGTCCTGGGGCGTATTCATGGAGTTCTGTGGTAAAGTAGCAGGATAAGTTATGGAAAGGAGTAAATAGATGGTTCTACCTACGAATTTTATAATAAAATTCTAGAGTGTAGGAAAGGAATGCAAGGCTGGCACCACAGAACTCTGGTGGTGGGTCCCGGGGCGGTTTGGGCGGTGTTGGGCGGGTTGTGTGTTTGTGGATGAGATAGTGTTTTAAGTAAATTTTTTTTTTTTATGTTTATTATTTTGTATATTATAACTTATTTGAACAGATAGACAGACAGACAGAGTTACTTTCGCTCTTGTAATGCTAGTAAGGATTATTATAGTAAGTATAGATTATTGCTCCAGTTCCACTTTTCTTCAATAATATTATATATGCGACAATGTAAATCACATGATTACTGCAAAAAAAATATACAAAAAAAAACCCCATGAGTTTCTTGTGTCTTCTTCTCATGTCATGGAGGTCGCGATCCGAAGACATAGTAGAGTAGATTAAATAAAAAAAAAATTACATGTCAAAGAGATATCTTGCTAATATCCGAATGAATAAACGTACTTTGATTTTGATTTTTGATTTTATGGTAACCATTCTTTCTCCGTTTCGTTATTTGTATTTAATTTGTAACTTTACTAGCCGAAACTATTACAAAGGTAGGTACTTACGTGGACGATAATCTGGACTCACTGTAAAAACGTAATTGGTTTTGAAAAAAAAAAACATACGTCATACATCAAAGTAAAAGTCGAAGTAATTAGGTAGGTAGGTAAATCATAGTAGGTACCTACGCTATATTACAAAGTGTAATATTTTAGTTGTAGGGAAGGTCACATAAGTTGTAGGAAAGGTCATATAAGTTGTAGGAAACGTCACATAAGTTGTAGAAAAAGGCACATAATAGGAAAGGTCACAGTGGTTGGAGAGGTCACTTAAGTTGTAGGAAAGGTCATATATAGTTACAAGCCAAGTTGAACTGCAAAGTTCGCCGGTAGACATCACTACGAGGCCTTACTCGCAAGAACACAAAAGAGGTGATTTCTTAAATTCGACCTGGCTGGAGGGCTACCCGTGGCGAACGCGTTGGTTCGGATTACCAATAGTCGCGGGTTCGAATCCCAACGGGGACTAAAGTTTGTGAAAGCATTTTTTTAAAAAAGCAGTATTTCCTAAGTGTGGATTAACACTAAGAAATAATGTTTACAGGTCATATATTAGTTGTAGAAAGGGTCAATTAAGTTGTAGGAAAGGTCATATATAAGTTGTAGGAAAGGTCACTTAAGTTGTAGGAAAGGTCATATATAAGTTGTAGAAAAGGTCACTTAAGTTTAGGGCTTGCATTATCCGTTAACTTTTGGCTATCCGGATAATCCGGATATTTAAATTTCATTATCCGGATATCCGGATAATTCGGATATTTCGGATTGAAATTTAATAAAATTAAGAAAAAAACATTACTGCTTTTGAAAAAATGCTTTCAAAAACTTTAGTACCCGGCGGGATTCGAACCCGTGCTACCGTTCGCCACGGGTAGCCGTTTGGGCTACCCGTGGCGAAGCGGTTTAACGCGTTGGTTCGGAACCAATAGTCGCGGGTTCGAATCCCGCCGGGTACTAAAGTTTTTGAAAGCATTTTTTCAAAAGCAGTATTCCTAAGTGTGGATTAACACTAAGAAAATAATGTTTACAAAAAACATTACTACAAAGTTTTAATTAATAAAAACAAAGGCTTTTAATAGATATATACGCATATTATTATTTATTTTCTTACCTTGAACCACGCGTTTCAACCACGCGACCCTCGCGACCAAGACCATTGTAACATGGTTGAAACGTCGAGGTAAGAAAATAAATAATAATACGCGATTAAGACCCGAGAAAATGTAACTATGTTAACTAATCGTGTGAATTTACAAAGTTTATATACGCATATATCGATAGTTGAGAGATCTCGGTCGGCAATTTAGATTTTTATTTCGTATTAAGCTGTTGAAGCATTTGCTGAAACTCTCGAAAAATAAGTGTTTTCCTCTACGGTAGCCGCTGTATCGAAGCTGCTGAAGCTTCTCTCGAGAACTCAGTATGATTCTTGTAGGCACTCTCAATATTACATAAAACTTAAAAATATTATTGTTATTCTTTAAGAATATCTGAAGTGCAGCAAATTTTTGCAGGATTTATTGAATATGAGCATATGCTCCTGCTTAGGATCGCCAAAAGGAAGTCGATACAATGATCCTTACATAATGTGTGTTATAGCTTTTTGGGAGAGAAAATTAATCATGCTAAAGTATCTTGGAGCACAAGCAATAGTAGAAAAAAGTAATTCCAAACTTCTAAATCTGTGAGACCATTGGTGACAATTTACACTATTCATTAATTTATATTCACGTTGACCTATTCTTGAGATCTATTTTTTACTAGCCAGCCAGCAACTAGGTTGTAAGAAATTCTGTATCTATTTGACAAATGTTTTGGGTACTTCTATCGGTTCAACCGTTTTTAGTCGGAAAGTCAATAAAATGTTGTCTTTGTACCACTAAGAACACTGCTATTTTTCAACTGGGTTCTTAATCCAGGACTGTTAGTTGAATTTTGTCTTTTCCGGTCAGGTATTATAACGTAAAAATTACGAGAGAGCGTTTGATCGCGTCAAACATGATATCCTGTTGCAGCGCTTGATCTACGTTGGTTTGGATGGCAAAGACATACTATGATTCATTAAGACCTTGTATTAGAACCAAAGGGCTGCGGTCTGAGTCAAGGACTCATAAACAGAACTATTGAAAATACGGCGTGGAGTCAGACAGGGCTGCATCTTATCTCCCCTGTTGTTCAATTTGTACTCGGAGGCGATAATATCGAAAGCGCTAGAAGAATATGAGATCGATGTTAAAGTAAACAGAAAAATCGTGAACAATTTAAGATATGCCGATGACACTGCACTTGTAGCCTCATCAGAGCTGGACCTGCAGATATTATTAGACAGAGTTAATGAGTACAGGCTGAAAGCAGGGTTGAGTATGAACGTGTCTAAGACTAAATTTCTGGTAGTATCAAGGAACTACTTCAATCCCAGAATTACTGTCGCGGGTTCAGATATAGTGCGGGTTCCAATGGTTAAATTAGAGGTATTTATACTTTTGCGTGGGTTAATAAAAAATGGGATAGCGAACAAGAAATTCGTACTCAGATTGGAATTGCCCAAGCCACCCAGTCAGTTATGCAGTCGCCAACTATCCATAAAGCTCAGAGTTAGAATACGCCAGTGTTATGTGTGGCCAGTAGTAATCTTCGGTAGTGAAGCCTGGACTGCGAAAGTCAATACACAAGGGTTCCTCGAGGCTTTCGAGATGTGGTGCTACCGTAGAATGCTACGTATTAGCTGGACACAGAAAGTCTCTAACGTGTCGGCAAGAGACGCGAGTGGCATACTTGGGTCAAGTTTTGCGACACGAGAAAAACGAGCTTCGCCAAATAATAATGATGGGCAAAGTCGCAGGCAAGAGACCCGTTAGACGAAGAAAGAAGTCTTGGTTGAGAAACATCCGAGAGTGGCCAAACATTTCCAGCGTGAAACAACTTTTTCGCTTGGCACAAACCGGAACAAGTTCGCTGAGCTGACGGCCAACCTCAGAGGTGGATTGGTACCAGAAGAAGAAAAAGAATGGATATATTAAAGTGGATTTTCGAAAGAAATGGATACACGACACCGATAAAATAACTAAAAACTAAAATACTAATGAATTGCAATGATTGTCAACTTTGGATAATTCTTGCATTGTCTGTGATTAAGCCAGCGAGCGAAGCGTCTCTGCTTCAAGTCTGGCAATATTTGTTTTCTATTACAGTTGGTTAATTTGTTACTTCTCCTCTACAGGAAGTATTTTTTAATCGACATTGATACAGATTCTATGAGCCTTTACAATTTTTATGTGGCGGGGGATTTTAAATTGGTCGAGTATTTCTCCCACAAAGGGGGCTCCTTGATATCTCCCCTCTATGAGATCCGTTTTCAAAGATTCTTTTTATTTATAAGGTATTTTATTTATACCTACCTTCAAATTAGTCCCAGAAAAATATGATGTAGATCTAATTAGGATCTTCGGAATGATGAACAGGATAGCTCATCCAAATACAATAGATTGCTCACTTATCAACTTCTACCTCTAGAGTCTAGAATAAACCCTTTATCCACAAGAATAACATGGTACTACATAGAAGTCGCTCCTGGTACTACTTTTTCATCACAAACTCTTCATATTTTCATCTTCTATCACTTGTTTTTTAAGGTGTCTATGTAAAACCTATGTAGGTACTTCTAATAAAGTGCTCGCGAGGTCTACTGTGCGCAGAACTACCAGTTTGTATTTGTTAGTAATTATCCGAAAAATCCGAATTATCCGGATAAAAAAGTCAACTAAATCCGGATATTAATTTCGACGGATATCCGGATAATATGGATATCCGTTATCCGGATTGCAAGCCCTACTTAAGTTGTAGGACAGGTCACATAATTTGTAGGAAATGTTGCATGTTGTTGGAGTTGTTGAAAAGTTTTATGAAAACAGACAAGTTTACATACTATTACTTCTTCCTATTATGGTTTAACTGACGAACATTACTGTATTTGTAGGATAAAGATAAAAGATAATTTATTTGGTCAAGAATTTCGTATACAAAGGTGTTAATAATATTATCTTATAAAGTTACAGAAATTCTGCCCTACAGGCGTCCAAATATTTTAATTTAGAGTAAATCTAAGCATAGTCTATACATATGAATAAAATTTCTATAAAAGGATTACCAGCATGTCGTCAGAAACGCAAGTGCTCAGATACGCATTTCGTCATCTTTCAGAAAAGATTCGCAACTTGTCAGAAACGGAACTTGACAGACTCGCAACTCGACAGATACGCATTTTATCAGATATTTTTTGTGTCCAAAAATACTCACAAGTTATTGGCCGATCCGTAGTACACGTAGGGCGTTGGACGTCTTTTAAATTCAGTTTCAAACCTTGCGGTTTTGCAGCTGCCCAACAGAAGTAAAATTAAAGGATTATATTAGGATCCTATGAATATTAAAAATATAAAATTTTAGTACAAAATTCTACAATTGTATTTGGAACAGATTTTTACTTATTGAATTTATGTAGGCGTACTTATGCTTTGTTTCTAATTTCTAGACTACTAATTGACACATCATCCTTAAGAACGTGGCGACTGTTACCATTTCCATACAAACTTAATACAAAAAATTTTTTAAAAAAAATTAGTTTTCTACCTTAATATCGATATTATTCGGATTAAGAATTTACTTTTATAGGGTCCCCATCACAAGGTTTTCCAAAATATTCATTCGAAATGAAATAAAACGGAGAAACCTTTTTTTTCCTTTTCCAGCGTAAATGACTAGTTTACATCTCATTTGTTTTATATTATTCCCAATAAAAAGTAATTTACGCTGTAAAAATGAAAAAAAAAAGTTTCTCCGTTTTATTTCATTTCGAATGAATATTTTGGAAATCCTTGTGGTGGGGACCCTATAAAAATAAAATCTTAATCCGAATAATATCGATATTAAGGTAGAACACTAAATTTTTCATCATTTATTTTGGTACCTATTAAGTTTGTATGGAAATGGTAACAGTCGCCGCGTTCTTAAGAAAACAATGTCAAATACAAGGAATATAATGTTTTATGGCAATGTCATGTCATCTGCATGACATTGCCATAATACATGATTTTGGTAGACCTATACAAAAAAAAGCTACCAAAGGTGGTGTTCGCAAGGCCCCTTTAAGAGAACAGTCTACCTACTCTTTCTCCATACAAACCTAGTCTACTCCCTGGATAAAGACATTAAAGCAAATATGTTTATGCCATAAAACTTCTTTTTTTTTTCTAATTTGAATAGAAATAGGATTCAGAAAAATTAGAAAATGATAAAATCAAAACGTAGAGGCATGGTCATGGTTGATATAGGACTTGTGGCATAAATATATTTTCTAATATCTTCAGCGAGGAAACAGTCGACTGCGTTCGTAAAGTTTGTATGAGAAAAGAGTAGGTAGACTGTCCTCTTAACACACGGAACCCTAAAAGCAAATAAAAAATATTTATTCGTAATTTACTGCTTTGGGCAGACATGTTTTGATCTTAAGATGATTTTCCTTTGTTAAACGTTTGTATTTTGCTAGAAGACAGTCATTATAGGCATTTTGCTTTATAGACGTATTAGAAGTAAAAAACTAATCAAAAGGCTTACCTGATTCAAAACCTGTAACAATAAATAAATCAATAAACTCTGTGAACCTCACATAGCGCCATCTAGCCTCATGTAAAGGTACCTACTATATAATAGGTATTTTTTAAATAATATTAATGTAATATCTACCTAAAATATATTTTTATTCAGGTAGTAAGTTTATAGGTGGGAAAAACTTACTAGATAGATGTACTCCGTAATCTAAAACAATTAAAACATAATCAATGATAATACAAAAATGATAATACAAAATATAATTTAGATAGTAGGTACCTAGTAGAAAATTATAATAATAGTGGATCGTATCGACTGAATCGTATGTTTCAAAGTGATCAAAGGAAACTGGGAACTACCGAAACTGGGAAGGGAACTGGGAACTACCGAAACTGGGAATTACCGAAACTGGGAAGGGAACTGGGAACTACCGAAACTGGGAAGGGCCTAGTCAGTGAGTGGTCGATAGGCAAAGGCCAGATAGCCGTGCCATGATTATTTTTTGGGAATATACATACATACGCACACACACACACACAAAAATACAATTCTTTCCTCTTTATAATATTAGTATTAATATAGAAGTATAGATTAAACTTACCGTCTGGATCCTGTTCATATTTCAATTTTTTTACATTGAATATAAAACCGCCTTCCACAAACAAAACTGGGATGATACAACTAAAAACAATTATCTGAAATATTAATTATATTACTTTAATTAAAAGAATGAAAATACGTTTATTCAGACAGGCACACAACTCACACAGTACATAAACACATTAAGTAGTAATAGACACAACTTACAACTTATAGCACTTATGGCATAAACATATTTTTTCTAATATCTTTATCCAGGGGGAAACAGTCGACGTTTGTAAAGTTTGTATGGAGAAAAGAGTAGGTAGACTGCCCCCTTAAATGCGCGTTGTGTTGTTGAACATAACAACACTTTAAATTTTTCTAAGCCAAACCTGAATATTAAGCGTATTAAATTACCAAAATATGACAAAGTCTTTGGTTCCCAATTCCATTCATTTTTCTGGAGCACAATTTTACTAAAATATCGCGATATAAAAACTCAGTAACATTTTTACAGTCTTACGACAGATTGCGAAATACGTAGGTACTATTTTCTTTTTACTTTTAAACTACATTATACCTACTCGTAAAACAACGAAAATGATTGAATTTTGTTTTATTACCATGTAGGCCATTTTAAGGGGGCAGTATACTATCTCTATCTACTCCTACCTACTCTTTTCTCCATACAAACTTTACAAACGTAGTCGACTGTTTCCTCTCTGGATAACTGAAGAAGGGACCTGTAAAGGTCTCGAAACGTTGAGCGTTGAAACAATGCTAAAAGTAATAAACGTCAGATTATAGTCTGAAATAAAAAAATAGTGCATATAGAAAACATTTTTTTAAGGAAAAATACGCATTCAAAAATTTTCATTGCGGCGAGGCTTGAACTCGCGTCTTTGGGTCGGTACCCCAACGTCTATTCAAACTAGACCACGCAAGTCCATGCTCCATGCTGTGAAAATCTCGAATGCTATTCGTCCTTGGTTGTTTTATTTATTATTTTATTTGGAAACCAATAGCTATTATAAAACAATAGAGATAGTGTAACAATAGAAAGCCAATTATAGGATCTCACGACTAACAATAAAATGTTAAACTAAAAATAAGGAGTGAGCTGTCGACTTTACCACCCACGAAAACACAAAAACGAAAAGAAATGAAAAAATGAAAAGAAATTTAACAAAAAATAAACAAAAATAAAACAAAAACAAATACATATCATTCACCCTCAAAGAAATGCTTAGTTAACCGTCGCCTCACAGTCTCAGCACTGGTACTGAACAAATCCAAATCTTTGTCAATACTCCATACTTTTACGATTAAGGCACGTTAAACGCCATCTATCTAACGCTGCAGGTAACAACATTTCAGTTGTTCACACCTGTTGATAGCCTTGAGCTATATACAAAAATAAAAAGAAAAAAACTTGAGAGGTATCAAGGGACACCCGGATGGAACGAAGTTCCTTTCTATGAGAGAGAGAGAGAGAGAGAGAGAGACAGACAGAGAAACACGCGCACGCCACACGGATTACAACTATAGCTTATAACTAACTAACTTATAGCAAAAAGTGTCGTTACAACTTTTGGCCTTAATTTTTTCCGTCTAGCCCCCTTTCGGAACGCGCGATAAGGAACTTCGTTCCAATAAATAAACGCACATAATATGTTTATTTTCTCTGGTCTTAACATAAAACCCTTTCGTTTCCCAGCATCACGAGCACCACGAACACCACGAAGACCACCACCACCACGAACCAGGCATGCCCTTCGACTTCAGCTACGCCGTCAACGAGAACGGAAATGACTTCAGCCACAACGCCATTTCTGACGGTGACATCACTCGGGGAGAATACAGGGTCGCTCTCCCCGATGGACGGACTCAGATTGTGAAGTATACTGCTGATTGGAAGAATGGTTTTAATGCTGAGGTAAGTCTTTCACCGAGAGGGTCTCTGCTGGTCTCTCCTCCGTGCTTCGGAATGCACGTTAAGCAGTTAGTCCCGGTTGTTATCTCAGATAGCAGTCGTTAGGTCAAGTTAGAGCCCGAAAACTCTAACACCAGGTGAGCCACACCACACCACTAGGTAAGTATACGAAAAGAAGAAGAAGAAGGGTCTCTGCTGCAATTCCGGCAAAATTATATAAACCCTTATGGTTAGATTACCTAGATGGTTGGTAGGTATTCTAAAAGCGACGTTCGAATTTTGATCCGTTTGTTTTAAAGGTGTGTGAGGTATTTCCCGAACGGTTTGACGTTTGGAACTGTAGCTAGTCCGTCAGAGACGAGTTTCAAATGGATCACTATCAGGCGACCTTTCTCTATCTAGTCTCTAATAGAGACCAGTTCAGTTCTATGCCCTTATGTTTCGTCATTCCTTATTTGAGATGAGCTTGATCTCGACCTTGCCTCACCAGCAGAAGTAGCATACGAGCACGAGAAACATTTTGTCTTTCGAACGGAACACTTTTCCTCGTCCAACGGCCATCAAGAGTGTTCCGTCTCTTAATATTTAACTGACTAGGTCATGATAATCATAACTGATCTTTTACCAACAGGTATCATACGAAGGCGAGGCCCAATTCCCAGATCAGCCTGTAGGTGGATACCCCTCGGGACCGTCTGGAGGTGGTCAGAAATACGTACCCCCAAGCGCGGGTGGCGGTTATCAGTATTAGAGAGTTGCAGATGTAAGGGTATGGAGATAGACCAAGGATTATTACAGTGATTTTTTATATACGTAGAGATATGGGATCTTTTGATGTGCTTTCTAAGATGAGATTTGGAGTTTAATATGTATTTGGAGATCCTTTTTGGAATACTTTCAGAGATCTTTTGTGAAATAAAACTCAAAATCGTCCTAAATTATCAATTTTTCCCAACCTTCCCAAAATTTTCAACATCCAACATTATCTCAGAGTGATAAATCTTAAAGTTTCTTTAAGATTGATCCCTCCAAACGAATCCCTATTTTCCAAATATCCATTTTTTGGGTTTTTCAAATAAATTGAGAATTCCAAAAGAATCCTTTTTTTCCGGATTAATCTTTCCAAACCAACTCCTCCTGTCCGGATTGATAATTCCAAATAAATCCTTCCCAGTCCTACAAGTCTCATTTGACGATTCTAAATAAAGCATTCCAAATCCTACCAATCCAGATTGATCATTGCAAACAAATGCAGTAAGTCTGGATAAAAATAAATTAAATATACCAGATTGAATATTTCAAATGAATCATTCGAGATTGATCTTAACGGAGTGATCACTCTAAATGGATCAGTAAAAATGAATTATTCCAGATTGCTCTTTTTTTTTTAATAATTATTAACCTGTTAACGGATGAAAACACACACGTGAGTGTTTGCGATTTTATTTCTGTCTTCAACGTCAGTAGTCTAAGAGTTAGATTGATAATTTTAATTGGATCCTTCCAGATTGTTCATTGGAAATGGTTCATTTCAGATTGATCCTTAGAAATGGGCTTTCCAGATTGATCATTCCTTGGTCTACAAAATTAGCCACTGTAGGTATTGCATAAGCAAAACTTATCTTTGTTCATACGCAAGACTTATATTTTTCTTTAATTTGAAAATATTTCTTCTTACGCTAATGAACTGTTTTGATTTGAAGCAAAAATGTAACTATTTTATTTTCTTTTATTTTTTGTTTGTATATTTTGAGTGATGAGAATTCTTTATTGATTGTTACAATTGTAAATTATTGTTTTTTTTGTTAAAAAAAAGGGGCTATAATTTTTGGAAAACTATAATTTTAGTTTTATTTATAATGTGTATGAAAAAAGCTGTACGTCATCTACCTTTCAATTTTGTTATTAGTTAGTTTTATTTACTTCTAAGAATGTAAATGCATGTTTCATAGTTTTCATAAAATGATTGTGATTTTTTCTTTGGAATTGAAGTTACCAGTAATTTTTAAAATATAGATATAGGAAAATTTAATATAATTATTATTTTTAAGTTAATTAATAAGATCTTATTGCTATTTAATAAAAAATGTCATTGCCGAAAGTGTCAGTTTCCGTTTCTTTTTTCGTTTTTTTTTGTTATGATTAAAAAGTAAAAAAATTGTAGCTAAAAATGCTTTCAAAAACTTTAGTACCCGGCGGGATTCGAACCCGCGACGGATTACCAATAGGTAATCCGAACCAACGCGTTAACCGCTTCGACACGGGTAGCCCCCGTGTTTTTGAAGTTTTTGAAAGCATTTTTCCAAAAAAGCAGTATTTCCTAAGTGTGGATTAACACTAAGAAATAATTTTTACAAAACATTTAATGTAAAAAAACGTATACCTACGATACGATAAAAAAAGTTTCCTAATTCTATTTGCGGAATTCAATTTGTATGTTACCACTTGGTACCTAGTACTTCAATTTTATTATTTCTACTTTCATGTGCCTTATTAAAAACTTAAATATCCCACATGATAATAATAAAACAGAAAATAATAAAACTAGTTCCATTTAAACGTCGCTAGATGTCATCACGATATAGATAAAAAAAGATAACCCAATGAAAATTTTAAAACGATTTCTTTTTTGTTTTATGACATTTAAGCATTGTTTTATGACATGGTTTCAAATTCAGTGTCAAAAATTTGATTTCGACATTGTTTCAATGTGCTTAAATGTCAAATTGTATCGTCAACATTGTCTTAATAATTATCAAATATTTGACATTGTGCTCATAAAACCAGAAAAATAACACCTAGCGCCATCTATCTCAAAATATTAAGAACTAGTTCCATTTATTGATTAAAAGCGAATTAAACATTAACAATAGCTAAAAGATGGCGCAACCTGGCTAGCACAACAGCACGAGAAACATTATCTCAATCGACAAAAATGTTCTGTCTCTTTTCTCGTCATTTGGGAGAACGAGACAGAACCTGTCGATTAGACAAATTGTTTCTCGTGCTTTTATGCTAGCCAGGCTGGACGAATTAACGTGATATCTCGTCGGTTAGGAGTGACATCTATTGGCGAAAGAACGTCTACATTTAAAGGAGTTTTATTTTAACTTAATGTACAAATAATACTCAAAAACACTGCCGATCTATATTTATTATAATGTAAAGTCCTTTGTACCTTATTTTTAATGAAATTTAAGAATAAACCTTTTAATATTTCTTATTGTTTTTATTGCTCTAGGCATTTTTACTAGAAATAATATTTTACTAGGAGAAATGCATCATCAAAAATCTCCGTGACAGGATTCGAACCTGTGCCCCTCGATTGCCGGGCGAGTGCGCTAACCACTGCGCCACACGGGAACCCATGTGACACGGTGAATTAACGATTATGCTTCCTCCCTGTTTTCTTTAACGACTAAGGCTCGGTTTGAAAGTCATCTACCAGAATAGTTTTAAAACTATTGACTGGCTCGGGTGGATCTTTTTTGATGATGCATCCTTGTAAAATATGTCTAGTATTTTTACCTCAAGAGGACAGTCTACCTCCTCTTTTCTCCATACAAACTTTATAAACGTAGTCCACTGTGTTCCTCCCTGGATAAAAATATTAGAAAAAATATGTTTATGCCATGAGTCCTATATCAGCCATGAGCCCATGACCCTATGTTTTTTTTTATTTATAATTTTTCTGAATTTTATTTGTAATCTAATTAGAATATATGAAATAATGTAGGGACATGGTCATGACAGTTCTAGGTCTCATGGTACAAAAATATTTGCTCTAGGGTCATTATCCAGGAAGAAAACAGTCGATTACGGGGTTATTCCCAGACTACTCATTTCTTTTGTTTCGAAAAGATAAGAATCTCATACATCGATTCCCGAATTCCTCAGTCGAATTTATGATTAAAAATATTTTTCAATTTTTGTGTTTCAGTTTCCTCGAAGTACTCTAGATGCTATTCCCAAATTCCTCAGGTAGGTACTAAAATCAATTCTCAATTTCCTCGAACGTAAAATCGTAGTAACTTACAATATTGAAGCTTCATTCAACTATTGCGAGATGTTATAGTGGTAGGTACAATCAGATAGAACAGTTTTAAAATAATGAAATTATTTTTCTAGTTCGAGGTCCGTTGTGTATAGGGTAGACTGGGTACGGTTGGGCCAATTTTCATTTGACCGACCATAATTCTGAAAATATGATACTTAGCTAAAAGAAGTAACGTTTATATAAAAATATAAACATTTGCCTACGTCTGAATACTATGATTATGTTCCTAAGTTCAACGGTTAGCTCACAGGAGCAAGTTGAAAAAAAAAAAGAAAAATGTCACAACCGACCACACCCCAAGGACAGTTGTGACAGTGCCTGGGGTCTATTGTGACAGGTACAAAAATACACCAAAATGACTTCAAATTGGTTTTAATGTAAGATAATCTGCCTTTAATATAAATTATATAATGTTCGCGCCAGTTTCATAGCATTTTCTGTGTACCTTGATAAAAGGACATTCGATTATCTTGGTTGCAGCACTGCGTAGTGAAGTGCTGCTTTTTACATGTATGTATGCGTTCTGATGCTGGCTTATATTAAGCTATTCGAGCACTAATAAGTTGTGGTGGAAGCACATCGTCGTAACGTCGCGATTTTTTTGTGACTGTCACCTATTGTATAGTTATGTCGACGGAATTCGGGATGAGACGACAACACGCCTTCGCCACGATTGATAAGTGCGTATATAGCCTTAGCCTTGCCTCAATCGGTTTTGCTTGTGCGCTTTCTGGGCACCAAGAAGCAAAAATAATACGCTTGGCTTAGTCACAACCGCACCCAGCAACAATGGCACAACTATCCCCAAAATACTCTTTCGTAAAAAAGCAATCGTCAAGAAAATATAAAACTATTTACATAGATACCATAGTCTGATATTTAATTGCTAATTTTTAACTTATTAGTAGGTAAACACTCATACTTGTACCTGTTTTCATAAAGAAACAATCACAAAAATAAGTCGAACAAAAAAAGTTGGTTTTGACTACCAAAAAATATATTGTCTCCTACACTCGTCAAAGTCGCACAATGGCTGACGCAATAATGTGACACGTAATCAAACGCTCTTACCGGTCCTCTATTCCCTTGCACCCCCCACGCTATCTCTTATAGTTTCGATAATATAGCGACTGTCACTTTCGTCCTGAGGCACAACCGTACCCAGTCTACCCTACTCAATCCATTTGTAATGTTTCTTGTTTAATAAACTATCATCATTACTATTAAGAATTTTCTATTTCATTAAACAGTGCAAATTATTTATAATGTTATTCTTTATAACGATAAACTTTCTATATCGTAGAAAAGAGCACAATTTGGTTGGTTTACTTTTGATTCACTACAAGAGTGTAGCAGCCATTCTCTATTACAAAGAAATGTGTTCACATTTACACAAAAAAAAATCAATAACGGTGTTATTGTTTATGTTGTCTTATTAGGTTACCAAAGACGCCGACTAAACCTTTGAGGTCCCGAAACTTCTAAGCAAATACAGCCGTCTTGCTTTTGTTATTGTTAATTGCCTTGAACACGTGCATTATTATGGGCTTGAAAATGATGGCCTCGAAATAAACACACCAGGTACCTATCGTAAGTCGCAAAATAACTTTGAAAATGCGTTATGTGTAGGGCAGGATAGTAGACAATGAACCACAAAAAGTTTGGACACTCATAACTTTGAAACCATTCAATCTATGGTTATGATTTTTATAGTATTGTGAAGGAAATTTATCAGTTAACTGAATTTGATACAACAAACTCTTAAGAAATGAATCAAAATAAAGTTATTAACCTTTTTTTTATAAATGAGCTTTGGTTCACTGTGCACTACCTGTGCGGGTACAATGAACAGGGGGGGTTGGATACATTGAACCATGCAGTATACAATGAACCATGGTATACGATTGTGAGAGATTAATTACAAATAAAGCTAATTAAGGTAAATAAAAGAATTGAAAATGTTTTTGATTTTTATTATGGTAAAATACTACACAAAACAATCACGGTCCTTATGCTGAATGCTCCATTTGAGATCAATAAAACCATAAATAAAGTTTTCGCTGCTGTATGGCTACCTTTTTTTCTTTTCTCTCGGCCTACTGCTTTGCGTCCTATACTGAAAAAAACATAAAATTAAAAATACATAACAAAAATCTGTGTAGAAATAACAATCATATATAATATAACTAATAATTAGACGTCATTATTCAAATTTAAATTAAATTCATTATATTTCATATTTTTTACACATATTTGTTCACCAAAGATTAACTAAAAATTAAAAAAAAAATACATTAAGGTTTGGAACGCATCGACATCAAAAACACAAACGGATCTTTTTTTTATTTTGAAAGTTATCATGACTCAAATAGAATAAAAATGTCGTCAATGACCACACAACTTATGGCTTTAAATTTTGTTTTACGTAGTATTAATAAAAACATTTTCTAAAATGAAATAGATTTCAAACTAAGTAAATAGATTATTCTATTAAAATTAATTTCGTACGACTTGTGGGTTAAAACATTTTTTAATAACGACGTTCAATTATTAAAAAATCTAAATGTCGGGAGCTATGAAACATAGGCAGTGCACAATGAACCATGGTTCATTGTTTCCTTCTTAAAATTGGTTCATTGTTTCCGTACCCTCTTTTATCAACTTTTAGGTTATGTCGCTCACGAATGACGCGTGCTATTTAAACTAAATTATCTCACAAAGAAGCCTAATAAAACATCAAATCTAAGTACGACATGAGAAATAGTAAAAACGTACACTAAATAAAGTAATACGAAATAGTACTTACATGATTTTGTATAGTTTTTTGGTTTAAAATCACTAAAACTCGGCGTGCGCGGAAGTACTGCACGGTAGCTCGCTGACGACTGGGGAGAGGGAAGAGGGGACTTAAGCGAGTCTTGTTTGTGTGAGTTGCATGGATTGGCAACATCGCATTCGTGAGATACCCATGGTGGCTCATTGTATCCGCTTGATTCACTGTCTACTATCCTACCCTATACATAGTATGTATTAAAAAATATTGTGAATTTGGTTGTTTTTCTTTCTTCACTCCATATAATGATAACTCTCTATAACGACAAAAAATGCTCGGTCCCTTGAGTTTCGTTATAGAAAGGTTACACTGTTATTTTAAATAAATCATTTCTATTTTGTACTAAACGTGGTCGACTTTGTCATAAATCACATAATACAAAAATAGATGATGAAGATGGAGATGCTGTCGCTGGACCGAGTACAGGCGTATCGGATTTTCATTTCGTAGCAGGACGAAGTGAGTACCTACTATTTTATTTTTGATAAATAGATTGTAGGGATTAAAATTTATCGATACACCGTTCGATCAAGTTTATTTGCAATGAAGAGAGGCGTCTCTGATCGCTTTTTTTTTGCGTCGTATGAGGCCTATGTTTTATAGTGGACGAATAAGGGCTGAGATGATAATTACGATATAATTTTAATTTTTGTGCTTTTAAATAATAAATATAAGTCATATTTATTTTTCAAGGTTATATAGGGACTAACTATTAATATTGCACGATATTGCACCCATCACAGTATGTACAATGCAAAGTAATATACTCGAGTTTATTTTTAAAGTAAAACCGAACGTTTTCTTGTTTTTCAGAAGGAAGAATTCTAATTCGTGCTCGATATAGGCACTTTTTGCATTATACCACTGAAGATGGATCTCAGAAATGGTCATGTTTGCACAAAAACTGTTCCGCAAGTTTAAAAATATCTGGAACGAGGATACTGAGTGAAACTCCCCATACATGTACATTATCGAGTGGAATCATAGAACAATTTAAAGAAGAGTGTCTTCGTAGAGCACAGGACGAAGTGATTCCGATACCAAAAATCTACCAAGATGTTTATAGGAGTTATGTAGATAAAGGATACAACTTATTGGAGAATCCCGTTCCCTTCAATACTATCAAATCATCTATGTATCTGTCAAGAAATTCAAAGCTGAACGTCTCAAAAACCAGATTTAAAAGACCAGAGCAAGTTGAGGTTCCAAGTAAATTCAGAGATTTTTTATTATTTCAAGACAACTTGGGAATCATTGCATTTGCTAGCCTGGAGGCTAGAAATATTTTGCGTCGAAGTCCAACTTGCTTTATGGATGGAACCTTTTGGAGCTGTCCTACGCCGTTCTTTCAACTCTATTCCATTCATGTCGATGTGGGAAGCTGTGAAACTCAAACTTTAACCTGTCCTGTTGTATTTGTACTCCTACCCAATAAAGAGCAACGGACATACGAAGTCATGCTGAACTCAATAAAAGAGAGTGTGCCAGGATGGAGTCCCGAGAAATTTATTGTTGACTTTGAAATAGCTGTCATCAACGCTGTAAACAAAATATTCCCACAAACGGCAATCAAAGGATGTAATTTTCATTACAAACAGGCCATATTAAAGAAGAAGCGCGAATTTGGAATTACATCCGTAGAAGAATGTCAACATGTGGCTAAATGTGGTGCTTTGGCACATCTACCAGTTGAATTGGTTGAGAATGATTGGTTGGCCATCATGGAAGAAGCTCCAAACAGTGATAAGATCACAAAATTTAATAATTATTTTGTGTCCACCTGGCTAGATAGTGTATGTTTTCCACTAGAGTTATGGAATTGCGAAGGACAGCGCCACAGAACCACCAATTTGGTTGAGTCGTGGCACAAAAGATTAAATAATTTGACAAATAAAAAACCCAGTCTACTTAAGTTTTTACAAGTTATTAGAGATGAAGCTCTTTACTTTGAACGGTATCGTTGCTCTCCGGCAGTTAACAGAAAGCGATCCTCTATAAACAGGGACTTACAACTTCTTCTGACCGTAAAACAGCTTAGAGAAGCCAGAATATCAATATTAGAGGCAATATGTCAAATTGGCAATTTATTTAATTTCTAACTTTGTTTTGTAAATAATTAGTTGCATATTTTATAATAAGTTTGATTTCATTTTAGTTTTTAAGTTGATTTTCGTTGATTCTTTTGAACATTTTAAATTATAAGACCCAGTTTGTTGCCATCAAAATCCATGTTTGATTTATTTGTATATATTTTTACTATTTACTTAATTTTATCCAAAATATGTAGTACTGTAACCGATAAGACTGATTTTTGTTAATTATCTATTTAATAATTTGATTTTTTTTATTGTTTTTCGCTTATCTTTACTTATTCATTTATCTATTATAAATATTATACTTTATTTTTGTAAGTTCATTTGTATAAAACTAATTTGTAGCTTTTTAGATTAGTAGTTGAAGATTTGTTAATTGCTTATTTTATTATAACCAAACTATTATTTGTTAAAATTATTTTAAATAATCTAACTAACACTAGTTACTATACTATAACTACTATATATTTGTGATTTACATTTCAGCGTCAAAAACTGTTATGGACTTATTTATGTATCTATTGTCTTAGTTAGTTCTGTTATTGTAATGTAGATATTATCTACAATAGTAGAATGTTTATTGTTGAAGTTTGATTGTTTAAATTGCTTTAGTTTTGATTTATTATTTATAAATAAAGCGTTTAAAATTATTATGTAATTATTTTTCATCTGTCCTGTAACAATTAAATAAGTATAGTAGTTTCAGTTTTACTTGTCCTATTTCTATTTTAAGTGATAATATATTTATTTATTGTACACGACTGTACCTTGCTCTGAAATTCGTTTTAAATGTACTATAAAGTTTGAGGAAGTTGGAACAGAATGTTCGAATTTTAAAGTTTTATTAAATAAACCATTATAGAAGTTAGGTAATATTTTTTTTTGTCGTTGAGGAAAATGAAACTCAAATTACTCAATATTTTATATTTATTTTTTTGCTTTGAGGAATTTGAAACACAATTTTGGAGGAAAGCGGGAATAACCCCGATTACGTTTGTATGGAAAAAGAGTAGGTAGACTGTCCTCTTAAACGGCGCTATAGGTAGATAAGTATATGCAAAAACCCATAATTTACTAAAAAATATGAGTTGAAAATCGTATACCTACTTACCTACTTATTCCATAATTTGTAATGTTAATGACATAAATTTTAAGAGGCAGGATCCTATTAAAACAGATCAATATTACAGATTTATTCACTTTTCATCATCAATATAGTTTGCTTCCACTTCAGGCACGGGCGGAGGTTCGTAAAGACTGACTTGATTTGCCAAAACTGGTGAAAAAAAAAACACAGACAAAGTTATGTATAGTGACCAGATGGAAAGTTGAAAAGTTTTGTCGTGGAAGGGGAAAATTCGCGCTGTTCATTTTACATGCGCTTTCTATGAAAAATCGACTTCTGCGCATCCGCCATTTTGTTTCAACTAATCTGCCGCCTACGCGTTTAGTGCGTTTCATCTTTAAATTCCTATGCCGTTATGTTGTTAGCAAAACTAATAAGTGTTACCTTATACATTGAAGTGCTATAAGTACCTTATACCTTGAATTCAGGGAGACCCATTTTATTCATAATACCTACAAATCTCCCTAAATTCAAGATAGCACATTCAAGGCCTTAAGGCAGCACTTATTTGTTTTGCTACCAACATAACGGCATAGGAATTTAAAAATGAAATGCACTATGCAAGAAAAATAGAGAATTAAAACTTCCGGTACCTTGATTGTAATCATCTGTAACACGATAAGATACGAATTTTAATAAAAAGTAACTTATTTATATAGGTAAGGGCAGCTTGCACAATAATATAGGTACCAATTTAAAAATAATTTACGAGAAATCGAACATTAGTGTCCGTCAGCTTGGCCGGGAATGCAATAGATTTACACCAAACTACGCTCATTATTTAGTATTTATTTGGTACCTTTGTAAATTCATATATTTAGTTTCAACGTGGTTTCGAAAATATTAACGATACAAAGTGGCTGGCCATTCAGACGTCAGGTTCGCCGGAACAGCTTCTATTTCTTGCCAACCACTGTTACATGCGTTATATTTATGCCATTATTTTGTACCTATTTGGTACCTACGCAATTTTTTTTTTACAGTCGTAGGAAGCTCTAATAAAAAGTTATTACAAAAAATATATATTTTGAAACCACGTAGTAGGTACTAAATAATATGAACAAAGGTAGGTACCAAATAGGTACCTAAAAAATGAGCGTAATTTGGTGTACCTAAATCTATTGCATGGTTCGGCCAAACTGACGGACACGAACATTATACACCATACTTCCATAAGTATTATATTGCCACACTTTGACAATTTGTTCCTAAACACGTTTAGGATTTGTTGTGCAAGCCGGCCTAAGTATCAAAATCTAAATATGACATTTTAGGTTCTGTCAAAATTGGGGACGCGACTCCTCTAGGTACAGCATTTTATTTTTAAAGTGTTGCCACACTTGGAATATGAAAACTAAGCTTAATTTGTAATTAACTCATCATCACTCACCTGTCTCATTATTTTGATTCTCTGAAAAAAAAAAGTATATACAGTTCAAAATTCAAATCATGAACCCATGATCAAAGATTCGCATGATCTTTGATCTCTGTAAGCCCATGATTATGAAATAAATGAATTATGAATTATTATGAAAATTTCATTTCTGGACGTTTTCAAAAGAGAAAAAAGCTAGACTTGGTGCATCATCATACTTTATTACTTCCGCGTTCTTTCCTGAAAATATAGGATTTTTTTATGTAGGTAGTATCTATCTATTCCAAATGTTTCTTCTTACAGCAGTGGTCTGCAAATGCATGCAATGGTCATAGTCGAAGCATTAGGTCGCACAAATTGGGAGGGAAGGATATGCATCTCTGATATGTACCTACTTATGTATATGATTTTTCATTTATTTATTTATATTACCTTCTTCGTCGCTGCTGCTTGCTGTAAAACAAAACAACTTTCTTCATTGAGGATTTTTCTAATGAGAAGGTGGTTTCAGGTACTTCATCAATTTGAATCTAATTCTTTAAGAACCGATTCTATTGGTTCAACACCAAAAACGATAGAAAAACCTTTCAAAACTACATCACCGTACAGCTATAGACTCTAGAATTACCTAATTATGTAATGTAATTATCTTTTTTTTATTAATATTAATAATTTAGTTTCAGATTGTTTTTTTGCTTAAGAGGATAGTCTCCATTCTCTTTCTCCATACAAACGTAGTTTAAATTTCCCTCCCTGGATAAAGACATTAGAGCCAATATGTTTATGCCATAAAACTTATATCTGTCATGCATGACTATGCATCTACCTTTTTAGGGTTCCGTAGCCAAATGGCAAAAAACGGAACCCTTATAGATTCGTCATGTCTGTCTGTCCGTCTGTCCGTCCATCCGTATGTCACAGCCACTTTTTTCCGAAACTATAAGAGATCCACTGTTGAAACTTGGTAAGTAGATGTATTCGGTGAACCGCATTAAGATTTTCACAAAAAAATAGAAAAAATACAATTAATTTTTGGGGTTTCCCATACTTAGAACTGAAACTCAAATTTTTTTTTTCATCAAACCTATACACGTGTGAGAAATTTATGGATAGGTCTTCAAAAATGATGTTGAGGTTTCCAATATTTTTTTTCTTATCTAAATAGTTTGCCCGAGAGACACTTCCTAAGTGGTAAAATGTGTGTCCCCCCCCCCCCTGTAACTTCTAAAATAAGAGAATGATAAAACTAAAAAAAATAGGTAAATGATGTACATTACCATGCAAACTTCCAACAAAAATTGGTTTGAACGAGATCTAGCAAGTAGTTTTTTTTTAATACGTCATAAACCATAAATAGCAATTTTCCTTTCATTCAATTCAAAAATATACGGAACCCTTCGTGCGCGAGTCCCACTCGCACTTGGCTGGTTTTTTTTCTTTTTTTCATTTTATTTATTTTTTAAATGTTTATTATTATTTTAATTAGAAAATAAAAAAAAATAAAAAGGTAAGATGCATTGTCTTAACAGATATATAGGTTTTATGGCAAAAACATATTATTTGCTCTAATGTGTTTATCCAGGGAGGAAAATTTAAACTACGTTTGTATGGAGAAAGAGAATGGAGACTATGCTCTTAAAATGTAACGACATACCATTTTCATATTTGCAGATAGGTAGGTAGGTATACGTATTTAGTTGGTAGATAGGTACTTACATAGATGAAAATCTGGGTCCACTGTGAAAACATTTATTTGTTTTGAAATAAAATAATAAAAAAATAAAAACAAAACTCTCATCACTCACCTAATATACAAGTGTGCAGCTTTAGTTTGATCAGATGCGAATCTGTCGAGCAGTCGAAAAGTCGAGCAAAAAAGGCACGGCCGTAGGTACCATCCTTGTATGACAGTACTATTCTTCAGAAACTACTGAATCTTAGGGTTATTAACCTCTGCGGTCGGATAACAGAGATTTTTGCAAATACAGAATAACAAATTATTTTCGAAAAAAAAAAAAAATCTAAATTCGTAAAACGAAAGTCCTTGGGACGTCAGGAGGTAGCCCTGATCCGCTTTCATAATTCGTTCCCAATAACCCTTTTATTTACTTTTTTTATTTTATTTAGTTTTCTCGCCGGGCGCGCGATTACAATAAGACGTTGCGTTGAATTTTTTTTTTTTTAACTCAATGTCCTAAAATTTGGGTTTGTTCCACTTTGTACACCTGGGTGAAGAAAGTGGAAATTTTAGTGTCCGTAGTAAAAACACTTACAAGTAGAGCATGAATCCCGGGATCCCGGGATATCGTAATCCCGGGATCTCGGACGCAAAAGTTCGATATTATAATCCCGGGATTGAGTGATCCGATATCGAGATTTGAGCAATTTACTATTTGGGTATAAATTAAGGTTTTTAGCTATATTTTTCCTCATGGAATGATTGAATGGAACTATTAAAATTAAACCCAAATTAGTCTACCCCTGAGGAAGAGATCTGTAAAGATTTAGAAGCGTAGGGAATTGGTAAAATGTTTAAAACAATAAAAGTAACGTGATTCATTGCAATTTTTAAGACAAGTATTTTTTATACAAGCTCGCATGCAAAATTTTTCTGCTAACATCATTTTAGTGGTGCGCCTAGAATTTGGCGCGTAAGTTTAGACACTTTCGGGTTTAGGCTATTTGTCCGCCATATTTCCAAAATAATGGGGTGGACGGCCCTCGGGGTAACTTATTTACGTAATGAAACCACTAGTCTTAAATATATTAAATATTTTATATTTAACACATTTTTATTGTATTAAATTCGCTTTTTTAACGATATCTAAAATCCCAGTATCAATCCCGGGATCCCGGGATTGAGCTCTTAATATCGATATCGCCCCTAGATTGAAAACCTTCCGATATTGCATGCCCTACTTACAAGTGATTGGCTCATCCGTAGTACATTTTGTCTTTTGTTTTATGTCAAATTGCAAACTTTTTATGTGTCTCGAAAGCGGCTCTCCTGCACAACAGAAGGTATATTAAAGTATTAGGTAGGTATTTACTTCGGTTTTTAATAGTAGACTATGATTTCACACATCTTACTAAAGAAAAGAATGTCAAATAAGTACAAAGAACCAAAACTTCAATCGTTAAAAAACTAAGTACCTATATGTACCTAATGATAATAAAATAACTGATTATTTGAAGAAATGAAGAACAGGATAGGACAGGACCGACAGGACTTGATAAGTCCTTAGTATATTGTTGTATTTATGGAATAGTCGCATGAAGCCTTAGTTTATGATTTAGAATATGTTAGTCTATAGTCAAGAGTTTACATCCGTATCCGTTTGTCTTTGTCTTTGTCTGCAGCTCGCTCGATGGTCATACGTTTTTTAATAAAAGTTAATTAAAAAGTCAAATAAGTGTTTCAATGCAAAAATAGAAAAATAAGAACCCACAATAACAAAACATGGTGTCAGTGGGATTTCAAAAGTGAAAAGGAAAACAAATTGCCGACAAAATCGAAGATAACAAGAGATTGAAAAGATTAATGACTCAACAAAAATGTCTACGGAAATTTTTTTCTTAAGCAACTTAAAGCCGTTGAAAATTGAAACAGGCGACAACGCAGCCGAAAAATGGGCTTCTTGGAAGCAAAGGTTTGATATATTCTGCGATGCAAATGAAATTGATAAGCTGCCGGAATGTAAAAGATCCGCCATTTTTCTCAACGCTATTGGTGACGAAGGCATTGAAATATTTAACAGTTTCGCAATTGATCATAAAACTGTAAAATTGGAAGAAATCGTTAAGAAATTCGATGAAAAGTTTAACCCGAATTTAAACATCACTATTGAGCGCTACAACTTTTTTACAAGATTTCAAAAATCTGATGAAACGTTAGATGAATATGTTACTATCCTTAACAATCTTGCTTCATCATGCAAATTCGAAACATTAAAAGATTCATTAATAAAAGACATGCTAGTAATCGGTATTAATAACGTCAAAGTCAAAGAACGACTCCTGCAAGAAGAAAATTTAACTGTCGAGATTGCTTTAAAGATAGCAAAAAGCATGCAACTGTCGCAGCAAAGGTCTACCATACTTGTCAAAAACCCAGACAATACTAACTCCGTACAAGGAATAACCAGAGCTCGCACTCCATTAAGATTTCAGAGAAACCGTCAAAGAAGTCAGACAAGACCGTACCAACCCAATAGAAATGCTTCGAATAATAATTATCGAGATCAGAGTAAGATACCACCTCGCAATACGAATTACAACAACGGGACATGTCAAAGATGTGGTCAGATACATATTTTCAAATGCCCAGCTGAAGGAAAAATATGCAGTATATGTCACAAGAAAAATCACTTTGCCAAGTATTGTCTAACGAAACGACAAAACAACCAAGGTCAGGGCAATTTCACAAAAAGGCAAACCATGATTGGTTTTGGTAAAAACGTAAGTTACATCAACTCTTTTCAGGCTCCAACAGATGCAAACCACTCAAAACATTTTATTATAAATTCAGTGGAGTCAACAAACACTGGAAACTGGGAAATCGAAGTATACTGTAATGACTACAAAGTCAGATGTCAAATTGATACTGGTGCAGATACGAATGTGATATCAAAACAGACTCTAGATAAAATTAGTGCTAATAACCATAGTAAAATCAATATTTTTAGAACAAATAATAAAATATTTTCTTTTTCAGGACAGTTAATTTCAAATTTAGGTACAGTCATGCTAAATTGCATATTTGAAAATGGCACATCTGCAAAATTGTATTTTGTTGTCGTGGTATGTAACTGTAACACTATTATTGGATGGAAAACATGTGAAAAACTTGGCATTGTCAAAAGAATATTCGGAATTCAAGATGAAATTAGTCAAAGGTCAGTACAGAGTATTGTTTCTAAGTATTCAAATACATTTGAAGGTTTAGGGTGTCTGCCATATAAAGCTCATTTAGAATTAGATCCTAATGTTACTCCTAAAGTTTGCCCGTTACGTAGAATTCCTTATTCCTTAGAAAAAAGTTTGAAAGAAGAATTACAAGATATGGAAAAACTAAAGGTCATTGAGAGAGTTGAAAAACCAACAAAATGGGTTAGTTCTATTGTCTTAGTTGAAAAATCTAATGGAAAATTAAGAATTTGTCTCGATCCCAGGAATTTAAATCAGGCTATAAAGAGACCTCACTTTCCTTATCCTACATTTGATGATCTTAGATCAAAGGTAGCAGGTTCAACTATATTTTCAAAACTAGACGCTAGTTCAGGTTATTGGACTATACCTCTAGATTCAGAAAGCAGTGACTTATGTACATTCAATACACCTTATGGCAGGTATAAATTTCTAAGACTTCCTTACGGTATTAACTCTAGTGGTGAAATTTTCCACAGAACTATGAATCAATTATTTGGTGATCTGCCAGGAATAATTATATTTGTCGATGATATTTTAGTCCATGCTGAAAATAGTCAAAAACATAATGAAAGACTTGAAGCACTTTTTAAACGAGCCACAGAAGTCAATTTAAAATTTAATAAGTCAAAATGTCAATTTGGTATGTCAGAAATTCGTTATGTAGGTCACATATTTAATAAAAATGGTGTGTTACCAGACAAATCAAAAATAGAGGCTATTTCAAAGATGCCTAGTCCTAAAAATGTCAAAGAACTCCAAAGGTTTCTTGGTATGATTAATTATTTAGGTTCTTTTATTCCTAATTTAGCCGAGGAAACAACTATACTTAGAGAATTGTTGAAAAAACGGAACATGTGGCAATGGTTAGACCAACATGAACAACAATTCAATAGATTAAAATCACTTATATGTCAGTCTCCGGTCTTAGTTCATTTTGATATTAATAAACCCATAAGACTGTCAGTAGATTCATCCAAAGATGCTGTCGGTGCAGTAATTATGCATGGGAAAAACCCGATTGCATATGCATCAAAAACATTAAATAAAAGTCAAGTCAATTATGCTCAAATAGAGAAAGAACTTTACGCTATAGTCTTTGGTTGTCGGAAATTCCATCAATATATCTATGGAAAACCCATTTATGTCGAAACCGACCATCAACCATTAGTCACACTATTCAAAAAACCATTAGCTGAAGTCCCAACTAGATTACAACGAATGATGATCGCTCTCCAAGCATATGATTTAAATGTGTCTTATACAAAAGGTTCAGAAATGTATATTTCAGATACTATGTCTCGAGCACCCATTAAAGAAACTAACTATAATCAAGAATTAGTCAGCCTAGATGATTTAGAAAAAGATATTGAAATTCATGTAAATTTATTAACTTCTAACTTAGCTATTTCACCTGAAAAATTGGAAAAAATCCAACAGCAGACCAAACAGGATGCTGTATCTCAAAAATTAATAGAATATTTTAAAATTGGATGGCCTAACTGTAAATCATATTGTGATCCATTAGTTTTATCTTATTGGAATATTAAAGAAGAGATTCATGTCATAAACAATATTGTTTTCAAAAATAACTCTGTCATTATACCTTCTTCAATGAGAACTGAAATTTTAAGTATATTACATGAAGGTCACCAGGGCATAGAAAAAACAAAAAATTTAGCTAGAAGCACAGTTTATTGGCCTAACATTAATCAGGACATAGAAAATAAAATAAAACAATGCGAAGCATGTGTAATGTTCTCTCCTAACAAGTCAAAAGATCCTATGTTATCACATGAGCAACCTTTATACCCATGGCAAAAATTAGCTACAGATTTATTTGAATATAAAGGTAAAAAGTATATACTTGTAGTAGATTTTTATTCAAATTACATAGAAATTGCAAACTTATACAATAACAGTAAAGCACATAAAGTAATAACACAATTAAAAGCTATTTTCGCTCGTCATGGTATTCCTATGCAATTATACTCAGATGGTGGTCCTCCATATAATTCTATCGAGTTCAAAAATTTTCTACTCCAATGGGACATTGAACATATTGTGTCAAGTCCACATTTTCCTCAATCGAATGGTCTTGCTGAAGTTTCTGTAAAAATAATAAAAAACATATTTAGAAAATGTAATGAGTCAAAGTCAGACACTTATTTAGGTCTATTACAATACAGGAATACTCCTAGAAGTAACCTTAAGTCTCCTGCAGAATTATTAATGTCTAGAAAACTTAGAACAAAATTACCGAGTCGCATTTCAAATTTAAGACCTAAGGTAGTCAAATTTTCCGAACATTCTCAAAATAAACAGAAAAATGTTGACAAGACAAAAATGTATTATAACAAAGATTGTAAATATTATCCAGAATTTAATATTCATGATGACATTTATTTTAAGAAAAGTCCAAAAGATATTATATGGTCAAAAGGTACTATTATATCTAAAACTAAATTTCCTCGTCAATTCATGGTAAAAGATTGTAATAATGTAATCTATAAGAGAAATAGTCATCACATACATCCATATTATAAGTCTAATGTTAATAAATCTAGAAATGTCAATGTAAAGCTTAACGAACAGTCTCAACAAAATAATTCACAACATAGAAATTCTGTACATTTAGATCATAAGTTGAAGAAGTCAGAGTTGAAATCTCATAGAGAGGGAGAGGATAATGATGATAATACTATTTTTATATTTCACAATCAACCAAACACTTCCCAGAACTCTGATGATTCCGATTCTTTCTTGTCAATTAACTTGTCTCAGTCCAATGAATATTTAAGTGAAAATGTTACAAAGTCCCCTGAATTTGTGAATATTGATTGTCAGTCACCCGAAAGTGTACATGATTACAATGAATATCGTAATAACTCACCTGAAACTGAAAGTTTAGAATATTTACCAACTATCTCAGATGTTGAAATTGTATCACCTGAAAATGTTATACAAATAGTCCCTGAAACGCAAGATGCTGAAAACAGATACAGTAGTAGAGGTCGTTTATTGAAAACAACAAAAAGATTTGATTTATAATCATTTAATTGTATAAAAACAAAGTTTACATAATGTTTATAATAAAATTGTAAAACTTAAATAAATTGATGTGAAGAACACTTCATCAATACAGTCACAGCAATAAGCTTTTACTGTATTCATTAACTTGAATAGTTTTAACTTGTTAATTGTCTAAATTTAGTCATTTTGGTTAATTTTAGAGAACAAGTATCGACACAAATTGTTTTAGTAAGTAAGGTTAGTTTATTGTCAAATTCAATTCAAAATGTCAGATTCAATTTTAGATGTCATGTGTCAAAAATGTTTTTGGTTGTCAATGTCTATCAAAATGTATGTAACTTCAAATCAATCAATTTGAAATTGTCAAAGTCTTTGAAAGGGGCATGTTGTATTTATGGAATAGTCGCATGAAGCCTTAGTTTATGATTTAGAATATGTTAGTCTATAGTCAAGAGTTTACATCCGTATCCGTTTGTCTTTGTCTTTGTCTGCAGCTCGCTCGATGGTCATACGTTTTTTAATAAAAGTTAATTAAAAAGTCAAATAAGTGTTTCAATGCAAAAATAGAAAAATAAGAACCCACAATAACAAAACATATATCAGCCATGACCATTGATTATGCCATAATATGGCATACAATATTTTCTCTAGGTACCTACTGTCTTTCTTTATCCAGAGAAGGAACAGTCGACTACGTTTATAAAGTTTGTGTGGAGAAAAGAGTAGGTAGACTGTTCCCTTAGAACAGATTTTTACTTAAAAGTATTAAGAATTCATGTGAAATTAAAACACTATATTAGAACAAACTCTATTCTCATTACATTATCCTCGCTAGACACTTTATAGGTAACTACCTACTTATTTTATTGAGTTTTAGTGGATAAACCGCTGGCCGTCTACCACCTTTAGGCCAGTAGGGAGCCCCACACATCCCCACCGTTCCCCCGGGACGGTGCGTGGGACGCTGCATAAGGCGCATTTCTCCACATTAAAAAAAATGTAATTACCTACTTATAGTAACGAACTTACCGCCGGCGTCGTGACTGCTGACGCTTCGGATCATGCTGCCTAAAAATAAAAAGGTCTAAACCAAATATTAGGTTTATATTTTATTTGACTGGAAAGCACATAGCTTACTTTGCAAAATATGTAGGTAAATGAAATTAAAGACAATTTTTGGTTTTAATCGCGTAGTATTTAATTTTATCTATCATTGTTTCAACGCCAAACGTTTCGGGGCTTTAAAGGTCCCTTCTTCAGAGCAATATCTCTATTCTCTATCTCTATATTTAGAGATTTGAAAAATTAGCCCTTAGGTACCAAATTGACCGGAAAGCAAAATGCCTCTTACATTTTCATAAAAACTACACTTATACACTTTCCGTGCCGGTGAATGTATATCGACAGGCTATTGATTCAATACATAATAATATAAGTTTTTTTACACTCTATATAGATGAGCGTTTGACCACTATCTCACCTGATGGTAAGCGATGGTATGGTCTAAGATGTAACACGCTCATCTAGAAGGAAGACGGCAGTGGAACTAAATCCGACCCGTCTGCCTTAGTGACTGCAGCGGCCGACGTATCGGAACTCGGACGAGTCGTGGCAGTAATGCCACGACTCGTACGCAAGACTTAAGACTCCCAAGAAACCCCTATCAGTCGATTGATGAACATTATTTAGTTGCTACATACATGGTGCTCAGAAATTAGAAATTATTGCAATTTTGGCATTTTGCTTGTTAAACGATTTGTCACCTCAAGGCAATTTACAGCCTAGGTAATTTGCTAGAAAACAATATTTTTAGGCATTATGCTTCGTAGACGAATTGAAAGTTAAACACAGTTAAAAAATGCTTACCCCTTTCGATACCTTTAACAAAAAAATATAAAATTCGGAACCGTAAAAATGAATAGTTAGCAATATGCGAACGAACGATTGTTAGTAGTTACTTAGCAGTGTTATGTAAACGTCTAACAGCCGAATACAGAAACGCAACATAAAATTTGAGGCGTACTTAAATAATTGAGCAGCTTCTAAATTTAAAAACAGTATGGGAACTTTTTAATTTGAGAAGTGCTTAGTTGTTTAAGTAGAACTCAAATTTTGAGTTGCGTTTCTGTATTCGGTCGGCATCATCATCCGAGCGTGGTTCCCGGTTGCATCTCTCTCGAGAGCCCGGGGTCCGCTTTCCTACTTTTACGTCTGCACTTCGCACGATCTTCGGCATCCTGCGTAGTGAGGCCATTTGCACGCATATCCGATCTTACAACGTCAAGCCAGCACTTCTTGGGTCTTCCCAATCTGCCGCGGCCGGGCGGAGGCGCCATGGCAAGACGTTTCTGTATTCGGTCGTAATATGTAAAATGTTTTGATTTCTTTACTTCTATAAAATAATAATATCCTATCTATCTACTTATTATTATTACAAGCTGACCCGGCGACCTTGTCCCGCCTTCGTCTTCCGTTGGTAGGGTTTCAGAAGGTTGTTCTTTTGGCCCAGAGTTCATCCGGCATACGGCTGACATATAGACACTGGCCAGCTTCGTATACCTACTTAAAGTAATACATAAGGTAGGTAATGTGTAATTAAAATAAAAAACTTACTGGATAATATTTCTCCGTACGCTGAAATAAAATAAAAAATAACTAAAATCAAAGGAGTATAACGAATAACCTAACTTACTTCACTAAATATTCGAATTTCCGGATGTATATCCGAAAATACCGTATATGTTTGTACATAAATTAAATCCGGATACGTCTGAAAATACGGAATTCTTTAAGTATCTTTTATATTTTCAATTAGGACTTGGGCTCCAATTTACAACATAGGGTACTTTTTATAATAATACTAGCTGACCCGGCAAACGTTGTTTTGCCTTATGAATTATAGTTAGTAGCCGATTCTCAGACCTACTGAATGCGCATGTGGAGTTTGGTGGAGATCGGTTCGTCCGTTTCGGAGGAGTACGGTAACTAACACTGTGACATGGAAATTTTATATATAAGAAGAAGATCTAAGTAGCAAGCGCAAAGCCTTTTCTCAGAAATTAAAATCAAAAATATCAAAACGTAGGAGCATGGTCATGGCAGATATAAATTTTAAGGCATATTTCCTCTAATGTCTTTATCCAGGGAGGAAACAGTCGACTACGTTGGTAAAGTTTGTGATGAAGAAAAGAGTAGGTAGACTTTCACCATAAGTAAAATAATTTGTCACAATCATACCTAACCTACCCTAAGTGGACGTGCGTTTACTTACCTACGTCAACATTTTCCAGCTTTTCACTAAATTGAAAATCGCCTAGCGCAAGCAACAGTGGCACGAAACTTACGACAATAATCTGAAATATGAACAAACAAGTTTAAACTTATAAATTTATTTTTATATTGAATGTAGCTCAAGGCTCAAAAAAAATTTCTAAGTTTAAACTTAATTTTTTGGGCTTCGTACACAAAGAGTTAAAACGGGGTGCTAATGCTGCGACTTCGCTGTCTGTCCGTCTGTCACCAGTTTCGCGTGGCCCAGGGTTTATTTTTGGGTTCCGTACTCAATTGTGAAAATGAAATGAATAAAAAATCGAAGGTGTTCCGGCCAACCTGACGTCAGAATGGCCGGCCATTTTGTATCTTTAATATTTTCGAAACCATGTAGTTAGATTTTTCTTCTGTTTTCGCGATGATTTATTGAAATTAGAGACATTTTTCGGTTTTAATCGCGTGGTAGCGTGAAACTGTCCTGAATTGTCATGTTCAGGATTAACAATCCTGAAGAAGGGACCTGTAAGGGTCTCGAAACGTTGAGCGTTAAAACAGTGCTATAAACACCACGCGATTAAAACCGAAAGATGTCTTTAATTAACCTGTACGTACTAAATATATGATCAAAGGTACCAAATAGGTATTAAATAGTGCGTAAATAAATCTATTGCATGGTCCGGCCAAGCTGATGTACATCCTTACCCTGTGGCTACATTATCGCGATAACGCGAAGATTCGCGGTGGCGACACGTGTGGCCAAAAAATTAATTCTATCGCGTTGTTTTAAATCCAAGCACTTCGTCGTAGATCGTACACGAAGTTTTTATCGCGACAAAGCAACGCGAATCTTCGCAACTCTATGTAGCCATAGCATTACCTAGAACGACCTGAAAACTCTTATTAGCGTCAAGATGGCAGGGCCAACTCACCAATACCAAAAACAATCTCCAACTTTATTTTGACAGATTTAGTACCAAATTGGTACTATTTGGTACCTCAGTTAAAAAAATTGGTACCTCTTTAGTTTAAAAGATATTCAAGAAAGACCCTGGCCCCGCCATCTTGAAATCAAGATGGCGAGGTACCAAATAGTATCAATTTGGTACCTACTAAATCTGTCAATTTAAAATTTTAATAATGGAGAGTTGGGCCCGCCATCTTGACGCTAATAAACTCTATCACTATGTGAGATACACTGCTATACGAAAAGGATAGAAAGAATATCAAAATATTACCAAAATACTACAAAGTCTTTTATTGCCAAATCCATTCATTTTATAAAACACAATTTTACCAAAATATCGTGGTATTTAAAAATTAGTTGTGGCAAAACATTTTACGTCCTTAAAAACAGATTGCGAAGTAGGTATCTACGTTTTTTATTTTACTTTAAATCTAAAGTTTTATTATAGGTAGGTACTTATTCGTAACATAGCATAAATAATTGAATTTGTTTTATTACTATGTGGGCTAGTATAGAACGCGTGAAACTTTATGGCCCCTCCCCCATCTCTAAAATCTTAAAGGTTGCCTCGAATAGATCGCTTTTACCGATTAGGCCATCCATTGTACATTAAAATTTAGAAGTTATACTTCTATACTAAGTAATATTATAAAGAGGAAAGATTTGTATTTTTGTGTGTGTGTGTGTGTGCAATTTGTATGTTTGTTATGAATAAACTCAAAAACTACTGGACCTATTTCAAATTCTTTTACCATTAGAAAGCTACATTCACCCTGAGTAACATTGGCTACTTTTATTTTAATCCCGATATTCCCACGGGATCGGGACTTACGCGGGTGAAACTGCGGGATGCAGCTAGTTGTTTATAAATATGCGAGTACCTAAGCTAGTTTCTGCTAAACTATGTACAATAATTGTAGCTAATACTAAATACAGTGCACTTTTTTATGTTGATTCAGTTCTTTCTTCAAACTAAAGTTCTTAGGACAAAATGAACAAGTAAATATTCTACCACAATGTCTTATGAACAAGTAAATATTCTACCACAATGTCTTTTTACATGTTCATTCTTTCTGCTAACTGTGATGAAGCTCCGACTACAGATTTCACATTTATAAGGCCTTAAGCCGTTGTGTAAATCTAAATGCTGTTTTAAAGTTTTTTTATAAGCGAAAGATTCTCCGCAAACTTCACAAATCAAGTCAGTTTTTCTGCTATGAGTTTTTAAATGTTCTACTAAATTACTTTTACTGTAAAATCCTTTTTTGCAAACATCACAAATGTATGGTCTTATGTTTAAATGGATTTTGTTCATGTGAGAGTTTAGGTTTGATCGAGTTTTGGTTGTGTAACTGCATTGTGCACAGTGTAAGGTTTTGTAAGAACGCTTTAGTGGGATGGTGTGTGTCTTTAGATGTGTCTTGTAAAATGAGTTGTTTTTCAGACTTTTTTGACAGTAAGGACAAGTTATTCTGGTGTGGGATTGTAGGTGTTTCTGTACAGAAGAGAAGGATTTAAGTTTTTTGCTGAAAATTTCGCAGGTAGGAGTTTTTTGAGGGTTTTGATTTGATTTTAGTTTACAAGCTTGTTTGCGATGAGTTCGTTTTATGTCATTTGGGTCAGGGAAATCTGGTTCTTCTTGTATTTCCGAAATAACGTCTTCTTTTCCAATTTTTATAATCATTCTCCCATTTGATTCTGAATCGGATTTGATTGCGTGAAGAATGTTGTCCATTAATAGCTCCACCATTTTTAATTTTGTTAGACCATTTCTTATTAGTAGATAGATTTTTGTAAGAACGTCTGTGCATCTGTTGCAGCTTTTTGTCGAAATTATGTCCTGAAATTATTTGTTTTTTAAATTTTGTGGTAGGTTAAGTTTGGTATCTAGAGTATCTACCTATAGTTAAAAGTGTTCTAAGTCATAAAATGTTTGAAGTCAGATTACGTATTCGTTTAATATAACTTAAGAACACTTACAAAAAAAGGAAACAAGAATTTAACAATGTTCTGCAATGTTATTTGAAAAATGTTTTTTTCTTCTTGAATTTCAATGTGTTCTTCTAAATGTATGCCGCTTTTCTCATCTTTGAAACACAGAAAACAACTGTTAGATTGCCCCAAGATTATTTTAGTTAAATCCATGGCGTATTTAATCAAATATTCTCGTAAACTTAGAAAAAGCGATCCGACCAAAACTTTTGCATAACATAAACAATAACAAAACACACACGTTTGACTTTGACAATGACAGCAACACAATAAAAGACAGACATCAACGTCGCGACACGCAGTTTCGGAGGTCGCAAGTGCACGGCTACTCTGAGCCACAGAGTATACAATATTTTAATTATTTAATCGGAGTTTTGGCGGAAACGCGGATAGGTACAACAATATGTCGTGCTCCAATTTTATTTACGAAAAACTATGTTGTAAACCCGGTTAAATTGTGGAATTCTATTGGAATCTTATTCAATTTAGTTCCGTGAATGTGCACAAGTGTAGTGAAAACAAAATTAAGTGTTATACATGGACTTTCCTTCGTTCCCTCCAAAGTTCTTTGATTGAAGGTTATTAAATGATAAAGTTAGCACCGCTTTACCATAGCTCCTGATTTGAAACTATGAGCCCGATCGGGCCAATTTCATGCAAAAATCATGCAAAATACTTGATACTGAAAAAATGGACTTCTGGAAATATATACAAGAACTTGACCCTGGCCGTTCCAAATTGGCTTTATCGGTCACAGACCGAAAATATAAAAAAAACCCTAAATCGAATTCTCTCTTCTCGGACGGATAGCAGATGTTTCTCTGCTTTAAAATCTGGAACATTTTCCATTCCAAGGTAAAGTTTTGTTTATTTACCTACTTAAGTTTTCTTTTCGAAAACTCCCCCTTGCTTGCTTCGGTAATTATACAAACAAACAAAACGGCAAAAATTGCCTCAGTGAATCCGTTCTGCTTGTGTTTTTAAAATATCATCGCCATTTTGTGATAAAATCGTATTTTCATCCACTAGCGTTTGGACTAAATGAAACATTATAAAGTGGGATTTCCGAAATCTAGAAACATTGTTTACTAATAGCGCCCCGCAGTTTCGCCCGCGTAAGACGCGATCCCGCAGGAATATCGGGATATCCATATCTCCAGCTAACTGAATTTTACCAAGTTTTGTCGTAGGTAATTGGTCCTCAACGGATTTTAGAGGAAATTTTGCAGAGATAAACCCCTAAGCCCCAGCTTAGCATGACTTACGCTAGACCGTGCCAGCTCCGAGCTGAGCGTTGGCCGCTATGGCCAACCCATGGCCCGGCTGTGTAATATTGTGCTAGGGTATGACAGTTAAATTGACACATTTTGTATGGACTCCTTATGACTCACCAACCCTCTTTAGGACTCACCAACCCTTTTTGGGACACACCAACCCTCAGAGACCAAGACAGATGGCTCAGATTGTTTTTGTCTGGAAAGCCTTCCATTAATGGTTAAAACTTTAAATAGGTAAATTAATGTATGAAATAGGATGTGTTACACAATCTAGACCCAAATTAAACAACTAGGCTTGAAAAGTACTAGATATCGGTGTGATACATCCAAAACCAGAAACTAACAATAATATAATAGTATTTATGCTGACCATAAGTCAGCATAAATACTTGTATCCGGCGAGAATTGAATCCACAACCTTTTGCATTGCAGCCGAGGGTTCGCCCGATGCGCCACAGATGCCATCTAATAGGGTTTGATGTTTGTTTGTTTATTTATGTGTTTCTTTCTGGTCTGGGTGTCTCTCTATGTATGTTATGTTTGTATTTACAAAAAGAAAATAGATGTGTAAGTCTCACAACCATTGTCTAATCACCATAACAGAAGCTTAGTTAGTAACTTCGGGCTAGATGGTGGTGTGTGAATGAATGAATAATGTGTTGTGTTGTTGTGAATGTGTTTTTCACAGAATTTATTTATTTGTTTCCAGAAGCCACAATGGCAACACCACACGACCAAAAACTCTACAACAACATTCAATTTCTAAATGGACACCTGAAAACTCTACTCCTTTCTCCCAAGTTCTGTTCTTTGTGTCTGGAGAACAACGGAGAGTTCTTCCCTTTGAGCAAAGAGTTGGCGATCAATGACGGTGCTGGGTCGAGGCCGCTCAGAGATGTAGTTGATTATATCTTTAATTTTCATGTGAGTATAATAGTTTAGTTTCGCTGAGCCTTTTCCGCACTTAGCCTCACAATTGGGCCATTGTACGTGATTTCTTAGAGGGCTTAAGACGCCACGGGAGCCTACCCCGCATTGGCGAATATCCCATGCCTTCGGACCGTGGTTTATCCTAGGACATGTCGGTTTCCTCACGATGTTTTCCTTCACCATAAGAGCGATGTTAATAGCGCACTTAAATTTTTCTTAAAGAAAAAGACATGTGTGCGCGGTCGGCCTGGATTCGAAACCACGATCTTCAGAATGAAAGTCGCGGTATCTACCACTAGACCAACACCGCTCTTTGTGAGTATAATAAGTCACTAATGTCTTGCTATGGTGCCTCCACCCGGCCGTGGCAGATTGGGAAGACCCAAAAAGTGCTTGACGTCTAGAGATCGGATATGCGTGCAAATGGCCTTTCTACACGGGATGCCGAAGATAGTGCAAAGTGGAGACGTAAAAGTAGGAAAGCAGACCCCGGGCTCTCGAGAGGGATGCAACCGGGAACATCGAACAGATGATGATGGATAATAAGTCACTAATAATGTCCCAGTATTATAATTATAATCCATGCAGCGCCATTAATATCATGGATTAATAGTTGGTGCGCTGTTTGTTAACTATATCCATAAAATGCTTTGTCCTGACTGATTGATGGAGTGATGGATCAACACACACACTACTTTTTATCCCGATATTCCCGCGGAAACAGGAATTACGCGGGTAAAGCCGCGGGGTGCTGCCAGTAATATTATAAATGTGAAAGTTGTAAGTAAACAAGTATGTGTGTTACTTACTTACTTCCAGCAGGGGACGCCGCGAGCCGGGCGGGTGATCTGCCCTTCCATGAGGGCCATTTCACCCAATTCCCCTATCCCTCCCTTGGGGAGGCCGAGGGACGCCCGGCAATCACGGCTTTCTGTCGAACCTACCTGTCTCTTTACAGAACCTTACGATCTGCTCCACCTTCAGATTTTCGATGTCCTGTGCTTCTAGTAAATCTGTTCCCATGTTTTCCCATCGTATTAGTGAGTACATGGGACATTCGGCGAGCAAGTGGAAGCTGGTTTCCTCTGTCTCCATGCATTCTGGGCAAGTGGGATCTGTTTTCACGCCTATGAGTGTCAAATGTCTGTTCAGTCGGCAGTGTCCTGTTATTATTTCTATAACAAGTCTCATGTTATCTCTTGTGAGTTTTAACAGTCGACTGGTTTTCTTTGAGTCTAGCCCTTTGATGAATATCTTCGACTGTCTCATGACAGGTGAGGATGTCCATCTCCTATTTGTTTCCGCTGTTATGCTTCGGCTGATTGCACCCTTCGTAATTTTGAGGGCAATTGGCAGCCTGGGTTCAGGACCCATCTGGTTCTCATCGGCTCCCTTCCTAGCCAGTTCGACTGCTATCTCATTACCTGTGTTGCCCTCGTGTCCAGGTACCCAGGCAAGTGTAACATCGATTATTCTGGATAGTTCCTCTAGTCTTTTCTTGCATTCCTTGACCAATGCTGATGTTGTTTCTGTCTTACCGAGCGCTGAAGTGCCGCCTGGCTGTCACTGTAAATTGTGGCCTTGCCTGTGTCTTTTAGGTGGCCTACCATTTCAGCACATTCCATTATGGCGTATATTTCTGATTGGAAGACGCTGGCGTACTTACCTAAGGATATTGTTCTATTTATCTCTGTTCCGTTTTCGCATATGATATGGATACCGGCGCCAGAGAGCTTTGTTGTCTCTTTCCGGGAGCCGTCTGTATAGCAGACTGTGCCTGCACAATCCAGCCTCCAGTTGTCTCTTTGGCCTATGTGAATTCTGTATTTCTTATCAAAGGTCCTTTCCTTCTTTATTAGGTCATTATTTGTTAGAACCATTGATAGTTTGTCTTCGTAGTACTTGCTGATCTTGGCGTGGCCTTCGTCATAGAAGTTGCCAGTCCATTGACCAGTGCTTCTTAGTTTGAACCATTGTCCTATAGCTCTCCTTTTTATTTCTAGGTCTATGGGGTTCAATCCTAGAATGATCTCTAGCGCGGCTGTGGGTGTTGTTCTCATCGCGCCAGTGGTTAGGAGAGCGGCCAGTCTTTGGACCTTGTCCAGTTCTTGTTTATTCTTACCTGCGCTGGCTGAGTGCCACCATACTAGGGCGCCGTGTACTATTCTCGGTAGGATTATCGCCTGATATATCCACAGCACCATAGCTGGTTTAATTCCCCAGCTTCTACCTATTGCTCTTTTGCACTGCATCATGGCCATTTTCGCCTTTGAGCAGTGTTCATTATGTGTGTCTTGAAGCTTAGTTTGTTGTCCAGTGTAATACCTAGATATTTGACCTCATTCACCCTCACTCACACTTCACTCACTCATTCAAGTATGTGTGTTACTCCGTCACCCAAAAACTACTGGACCAATTGCGATAAAACTTTGTACATATGCAAATAGTTAGAAACCTGGAATAACATGGTTGCTTTGTGTTCCGATATTCCCAAGGGATCGTGACTTCCGCGGGGCACAGCTAGTATTTAATATATTGCAAGCTAGTATTTAATATTCACATTGCCAGGGGCGGCTTTAGTCCAACCAGACGCCTGTGTTAGGATTTTACGAATACCACAGGAGAGGCTTAAGGGGGAGCCTGGGGCATGTTTTAGTCTAGTGTTGTCTGTTACTAAGCTATTTTGCCGTGTCTTACAGCGCAGCGATACTTATTTAATTTTTACGATAGATGTTACAATATTGTCAGGGCTGAAGCAGCTTTTTATATATATTTCGCGTAAAAGGAACATGGAATATGTTTGAGACATCACCTCTAGTACTAGTACATTATATCTCAATGTTTGGGGCAGTTCAATTATTGTTTGTAAATGAGTAACTAGTCAGATCCTCAGCGCTTGAAATTAATGAAAGGGCGCCGGCGGCGCACGTCTCCACGCCCTGCGGTTCTGGGCCGTCCGTCGCCCCATCGACGCCATCTATCCCCAAACTAAGCAACTACATAACTAGCCTACCCTCACTATAAAAAATGTGATCTAAAAAATTACGATTATTTTAAGCCCACAGAGATACAAACAATAAATCATTTCATTTCATTTCTAGAATATATATTTTTTTTTCACATCACAAAGGTCGTCACAAAGATGTAACAATATTTGCTATTTTACTGTCTAAAGATCTTGTAAGATGTATTGAAGTGATTCCAACCGTTGTTTTCTAAATGTTTCAGATTGAAGACACAATGCCAAGCGGATACATATGCGAAAAATGCACAGAGAAAATAATACATTGTTACACATTCATAGAAAACACTAAAAAGTTGTTTAAAGTTATAGAATATTGTGTATCAGATATCAACTGTAAGGTTTCAGACATAAATCATGAGTTAGATGATAACAGAGAATATAATGATGCAAACGTTATGATTGTCGTTGAATATGATACAGAAACATATAATGAAATCGATGAATTGACATCGGTTCAAAATGCAGTACTTTCCGATGTACCATTAAAAGCGAAAATTGCTGTAGAAACTATTACGCCTATAATTACTGATATAAAATCTTTAGATAAAGGAAAAGAAATAAATCCAATGATACTAGACGTTAAGAAAGATGGTCTAAGACTGCCGGTCATGATGCCTACTCCAAGAATAGTAAAACATCCCAGGGTTAAGAAAGTAATCAATATTAAACAAGCAATGGTTACCAATGACATTTCAGAACCTAAAATAAAGCCAAATGTGATGCTAAAAGATGGAAAACTTCTAATACAGCCTTTAGTTTTGAACAGTGGTCCGACGATACCAAAATACAATACTTATACTTGCGTTACATGTTGCGACATATTCACTAGTTACAGAAAAATGAAGGAACACGAAAAATCTAAACACAGCACGACAATCTACAAATGTAGACTCTGCGAGAAGTGCTATAATACTCAACAGTATTTAGATATGCATTATAAATCCAAACATTCAAAGGAAAGATGCAGATTTTGCTCAGAACTTTTTAATACCGATGATGGGTCGTTAGACGCGCATTTGACTGAGAAACATAAAACTTCAGTATCGGCTTGTCAACTTTGCGATCTAGTCTATTACAACCCTGAAGAGTTAGAAACACATGTTAACTCTATGCATTCCATTAAAGAAGAAATTATCACAGCAAATAAAAAAACGCAGTGTATTATGTGTTTGAGGAGTTTCGTCTATGATCAACTAGTGAACCACAAGTGCAAGTTCTCGTGTCTAGATTGTCCGGTGATTCAAGATAAATGTGTGCATTATGACTACCTTATGTCTTATAGGGAGCAAGTGTTGAATCATGCGTCAGCTATCAAATGCATAGACTGTGATTACACCACCAAAAGGAAGGAACAGTTGCTCTGCCACGTGAACAGGGAACACTTAGACCATCATCCGTTTACTTGCAGCGATTGCGGAACCCAATTTTATACGAAACAAAGCCTTAAAGCTCACATCACGCAATTCCACCAAGAATATAAATGCGAATTTTGCGATACAGATTTTAATAAAAACCCGAAATTCTATCGCAGTCATCGAGAAATATGCAAATCGATGACACGGTCATACGCTTGCGAATTGTGTGTAGCATCTTTTGATAATAAAGAGGAATTAGCGAAACATACCGCAGTGAATCATAGTGAATTTGTATACCCTTGCTCATTGTGCAAGAAAGAATTTCCTGATGAAAAATCTTTGGGTGAGCATCACGGTAAAATCCATGGCAGTGTCCAAATGAAAAAACGCAGGAAATTCATTGAATGCACCCTCTGCGATATTAACTTTAGGAATTTGAAGGAAATGTTCGAACATGAGAAATCACACAATTCATCTCAGACTTACCCATGTAAAGTTTGTCCGAAAAGCTTTAAGACTTTACGGCAAGTCTACATACATAAGCAAAGGCATTACACTCAAAGAAAGCAATGTACTGGGTGTTTGAAATCAATCATAATCTCTCGTTTCAAACAGCACCAAGAAAGTTGTCAATTTTTACTAAACGTCGATTTGAAACATATTTGTGAACACTGCGGGAGACACTTCCCCTCTGCCCAGACTTTGAAAGTCCACCAAAGGATCCATTTTAAGCCAATACCCTGTGATTATTGTAATAAAATGCTCAAACCTGACGGACTGGCAGCACATATTAAGAAAATGCATCCACAGGTCGAGAAATCCGAAGACTTGCCAACTGTCACAAACACTACACAAAGTAAAGAAACAAAAGCGAAAGAATTCCATAACTGTGATAAATGCGAATATACAACGAAATCCCGTCTCTCTTTAGAAAATCACCAAAATCGTGTTCATTTAAAAATCAAACCGTTCTCTTGTAAAGTCTGCGACAAATCATTTTGCGGGAAAATTCGACTAATCGAACATATGAAAATACATACCACGAACTTTGTATGTTTTTGTTCATACTGTGGCAAGAAATACGCTAACAAAGTATGCTTAAAAATGCACGTTAGACGGCATACCGGTGAATTTCCATATGAGTGCAATATTTGTGAGGAAAAATTCCGTTCTTCCAGCATTATGAAGACTCATAGACTTAAAAAGCATCAGGATAAGACAATAAACTGCCCACTTTGTGGTAATATGTACCATTTGGCGACTGAAGTTAGGTATCATGTTAAAAAGTCGCATTGGACTAAAAAAGAGCCTTTTGATTATAAGAAAATAGTACCAGAGGAGTTTCATTATTTATTTGAAGATCGTAGGCTTCAGAAGTTGGGTGAAGAGAATGATGGGATTGCGTTATAAGAACTTCAAGCGACAAAATAGCTATCATGACAACAAGAGTTGAGCATCACGGGGCGTCGCAGGCGCCCCCTAAAGCCGCCCCTGTTTCTTTTTTGTGCGGGTTTGAACGGCATAGGGCAATAGGGCGTAAACATCTCGCCCGTGCGCACTGTGAGTGCTAAAGCTGCCCCTAAGAGGCCTGTTATTTTAATATTCTTAATAATATATTAAATGCGAAAGTTTAACTATTTGTTCTTATCTATCGTGTTGTAAAATAAATCAATTTTTTTTAAAGAAATATGACTGATACAAAATAGTTTTTTAGGGTTTCGCTAATATGAAATGCTGAATAAAATATTTTTTTTTTTTTAAATTTATTTATTGGTATGTAAACGTTTTGTTTATTTTAGGATAAATACTAAAAATGTATTAGGTATTAAATTTATTTCTTATCCTAAAATACGTGCTCTTGTGTTATACGGCCAATTTCTTCATCAAAGTCTAGTGTGCGTCAGCTTGGGTAGACCACGTAATAGATTTACACTAAACTTATTATTTAGTATCTTGGTTTCGAAAATATTTAAAATACAAAGTGGTTGGTCATTCTGATGTCAGGTTGGCCGGACCACCTACGATTTTTCGCCATCTACCGTTATATGATCCACGTTATAAATGTACCTATTTGGTACCTAAGCATATATATTTTTCACTGTCTTATGAAGCTCAAATAAAAAGTTATCACTATAAAACCATATAGCGCCAGCTGAAAATGTATAAGGAAGCGCCTGCAGAATTGGTAAAAGTTAACACAGATATAATGTGTAGTTTGGTGTAAATCTATTGCATGGTCCGGTCACGCTGACGCACTCAAAGTCATACCTAACAGTTGAAACTGTAACTTACGTTTATTTCAATAAAGAAAGTGGCTGTAAAGGTCATGGATACAGATGTCTAGGCTGTGCTAAATTAAAATTAAATTATTTGTAAATATTAAGTAGCTAACTAAACTAAACTAGAATAGAAATTATACAATAAAATTCATATATATAATTTAAAAAATAAGTTTTTATTTATATAAGCTGAAGCAAAACATTAATAAGTGTAGGTAGGTACGAGAGGCTATTCTGCAATGAAATTAAAAGATAAAATATTTAAAGACGCAAAATGACAGGCGAACCATGTAGGAGCTACACAGCATCTGCGCGATTTAGTTGCAAAATAGCCTTCCAAGGTACGTGGGTATTTTTTTAAAATGTCTCAACTATGAAAAAAATGCTTTCAAAACTTAAGTACCCGGCGGGATTCGAACCCGCGAATTTCCAATCCGAACATAGTCCCGTTGGTTCGGATTACCAATAGTCGCCGGTTCGAATGCCGCAGGGTACTAAAGTTTTGAAAGCATTTTTCTTCAAAAAAGTAGTAAGTATTTCCTAGTGGTGTAATTTTGCAAGAAAATACTAGCACGTGAAAAGCTTTAGCGAAACTTTGCGAAATTTCCAAAAAATATCGAACCGTTTTTGAGAAAAAACTGAGATATAATTGAGGTATTACTTCAGACTAGTTTTAGTATAGGTGCCGAGAAGTCAATTCCATGTTACAAATTCTAGTGATAAAAAAATCGTGTAAACAACACAGCGCTATCTAGCCCCGTGGTAAGCGACTAAGCTTGTGTTACGGTGACTAGACAACGGATATATTACATTTTTTTTTGTCAATACTTACATATTAGGTACCTACAGTTTCAATGTTTAAAACAGACTCTAAAACACAATTTATTTGGATGTAAACATTGCAACAAAACCAATCCCAACGGAAAAACAAAAAACTCTAGGTACCCCTCTAAAATAGTAATTTGTTATGCAAGGCTGCAAAGTTGGTTTTTAGTGCGAGTACCTGTATTGAAACCTGAGGAAGCGAAGGATACTAGTATTCAAATATAGAATCCTGAGCGTAGCGAGGGTTTCAAAGGCATGAGATGCAAAATGACTTTGCTGCCGAGTGAAACACAATTTTTTCACCCCACTACAGCAAGGAAAACGGAAAGTCCAAAGAACAGCTTAGCTTGTAAATAGCCGCCATTTACAATGACTCCCTCGACTGGACTATAATACGACTTTGCAGATACCAAAACAGTTACTGTTTTGGTATCTGCAAATAACAGGACACAGGAACAGTCAAGTCGTCGTAATGTATGTATATAGTCGAGTAGAGGGGTCATTGTAAATGGCCGCTATTAATACAAGTAGGTACTCGCACCGAAAACCAACTTTGCAGCCATGCATAACAAATAACTATTGCCTACCTAATAAAATAATACCTATGAATTAAATATCCTAACTAAACGCCATAAATGTATGTACCCCTAAATGTTTTCTTAAGTTTTTCTCAGAGAAAAACGCCTCGAAACATATTTGACAAATAAACGGTTTTACCCCAATATGCTTTCTCAAATGTACTACAAATTTAGCCCTGGATTTCAAAACTTTACTGCAAAAACTGCATTTTTCTCTGCCATACATATTATGAAGCTTTTTATGACAACTTAAGTTGTGTTCTGTATAGAAATTTTGATCGCACATATCACAACCGTAAGATTTTAGTTGTAAATGCACTTTATTAACATGAAGAGAGAGTTCGTTATTGTTTGAACATTCTTTCTCGCAGAAACTACAAGTTTGCGTGCACTTTTCTGTTATAATTCTCAATTTTTGAATGTGCCTCTGCATATGGCTATTGTAGTGATATTGTGTTTTGAAATATTTGTTACATAGTTCACAATTTCTATGAAAATGCTGCTTTCTATGAGCCAGGAACTTTGCCCGTTTTGTAAATGTCCTTTCGCATACGTTACAAGCCCAATGCTCATTTATATCCATTTTGCTATGTACCATTTTATTATGTTCAAAAAGACCGAACTTGGATGTAAATTTTAAATTGCAATAGTTACAGAAAACTTTTTCTTTGGCATGTTTTAAAACGTGCCGTTTCAAAAAATAACCAGATACAAAGTGTTTACTGCATAGAGGACAAGTATATTTGATTATAATAGGTTTCTTCTTCTTAAAAGTTAAAAATTCGCTTACGTCCTTATGATAACCATTAAGTGTTTTAGTTTTTTTTATTACTGATTTAACTGTAGTCAATTCTACATTTTCTTTACTGTTTATTTCTACACCATCTTCACTTTTCAATTTTACAATATCTTTATCTTTAAATTCGGCTGTATCTTCATCGAATTCTATTCTAAATTCGTCTTCTAAAACTTCAATTTTAGTATTATTATCAGTTTCTGACTTTACAATGTTAGTATCTACTGCTGGCATGATAAAATCTTGTGAAATTTCAATGCACAAATTCCTTTGAGTTTCTATATTGGACAAACTGTTAATCATATAAGATATACAGTTATCTAACTTATTTCTAACTATGTATGTTTGTGTAATAAATAAATATGAAGATAAAATATTACTATAGCATTTTTGACAGATTTTTGTTCCCGTGTGATTTGTTAAGATGTTCATCTGCAACAAAAAATGATAAAATGTATAAAATAAAATTAAAAAAGCAGGAGATTATATTTAATCATATACTAATATATAGAGCGGCCCAGATATAGCGGCGTGGAATCCGATATGTGGCCAGTATCTACAGCTGTAAAAATGGTTAAATGTAGGTAGGTATAAAATAAAATGGAAAAGGCGGGAGAAAAAAAGAAATATACTAAGAACCCAAGATATAGGGGCGTGGCACCCGATCTGTGGCCCAGACACAGCTGTATCTGGGTTATTTAATATTAGCTTAGACATACTACTATGAATGAAATACATAGATTCTGGATGTACATAATAATGTTATTGTAAACCTACGTGCTTACAAATCTATATCTACAGTTACGGCTTTGATGTATATTTCGACTTGATAGTCAACACACCGCCTGTACCTACTGCTTGATTTAAAAATCTACCGCTTCACATTCTACTATTTAAAAAAATTGAATTTTGTAAGCCACGGAACCGGATGGAATCGGAACTAGCCGAAACCCGACAGGTTTTGGGCAACAGCTAGTACATAATATTGTGATACCAGAAAAATAACATATTCCTGGATTTTAATGGTTAGATTCCCAATGCATTTGATCTTCCCATTGCGAAATGCATACATTATATTTATTTGTGGCAAGGTCTCGCTACTTTTCTTCTTCTTATATATGTTTCTCCAGATCCAATAACAAATTGCATTGGTTCAGTCAAAATATTTTTAAACTGTTTTGTTTGTGCTTGAGGAAAAAACCAATTTTGTATGTCTTGGTTTTCTTCTATATCCATAGATTCTACAGTTTCGTGTATATTCGGTACAAATTCCATATCGTGTATCTTTGTCTCAAAACTATCAGTTTTGTAAATTCCAAAATTAGCACTGTCAGATGATTCTACATCCATTTTCATAAGTTTATCACTTATTGTACTTTTAGATGTATTTTCCAAAAAAGTATTTGTAAATTTAACAAAATTCACACTATTTACTGTGTTTTCTGATTCATCTTTAGGAATATTTTCTGCAACGTATTTAGGTGTAGTTATATTATTATCATTTGCAGAAGAAAGGGAATCTTTATTTATAATTCCATCCTTATTATTATTAGAATTATTTACCATCTTGATATTATCTTCAGTGTCTTTTTTAGATTTGTCTGAATTGATAAAAAATGTAGTATTTTTAAAATTAAAATTGGTGGTATCTTTTGTAAATATTTTTGATTCACAACAAAAGCAGGAGTCTTTTTCTGCTTTGTTATAGGTGAGGCAAACAGCACATTTCCAAGTTTGCTTATTAATAAATAGATTATTTATTACGTTATTCAGATCAGTATCTTTAAGAAGTAATTCCTGATTTTTATCAGTATTATTTTCAAAATTATCTTTTTCCTCTCTTTCAGTATAAATTTTGCAATTATCACATTTTTCCAAATTCTTAAAAACCCAGCAAAGATTGCATTTGCTTTGGTTATCAAGTTTTTTTGAGCCATCACATTTTGCACAGGAGTTTTGAAATATCCAGCATTCTTTGCATGATTTTCGAATACTTTCTGTAGCCAATGGATTTAAATTGTCTATTATTGATATTTCCTTTGGCTTTGAAAATGTATAGCTATACTTTTCACTCATAATTTTGCTCAGATCTTCATTATAATCCATAGATATGTTATCTTTAGCCACATTATCAAAATTCATTGAAATATGTTGGTCTTTAGATTCATCATATTTCAGTTTCTTTGCCTTTGGCTCTTCTAAATCATTTTCTTTGTCAATATTTTGCGGTGCGTTAAATAAATAAATAAAATCATAATTTACTTTAATGTTTTCAGAAGATATAACAACAGGACGTGACAGACAGAAATCGTGTGATTCAGAAAATGTACAGCTATACTTTTCACTCATAATTTTGCTCAGATCTTCATTACAATCCAAAGATATATTATCTTTATCCACATTATCAAAATTCATTGCAATATATTTGTCTTTAGATTCATTGTATTTCATTTTCTTCGCCTTTGGCTCATTTAAATCATTTTCTTTGTCAATCTTTCGCGGTGCATTAAATAAATAAATAAAGTCATCATTTACTTTGATGTTTTCAGAAGTTATAACAACAGGCCGTGATAGACAGAAATCGTATGTCTTTACAGTAATTTTCTTTCTTATAGTGATTTTCTTGGCATTATTTGCTATGAATAGTTCTTGGTATTTGTAATTTTTCTACAACAAGATGTTATGTTGTTATATTCTTAGACTACAACTCACACGTAAAGTAAAAGAATGCATAGGTCTATACTACAACAATTTTATAAATAAAATCAATTAAAATTAAAGATATTTTCAGTTTTAACCGTGTGGTGTTTATTAATTTTAGCATTGTTTCAACGCTCAATGTTTCGAGACCTTTACAGGTCCTTCTTCAGGATTAACCACGCCACGAGATTAAAACCGAAAAATGTCTTTAATTTCAATACAACATCGCAAAAACAGAAGAAAAATTCCATTATATCAATTACTTATATGAATAAACATACAAAATACAGGCTCTTGTTTTAAATTGTTTGTATCCAAATATTCAAACAAGAATCGAGAATTATGTGAACAAAATCACAGGGCACACTAATACAAAATCAATCAAGTACACACAAGCAAACCTAGTATTCATCATAGTAGCAAAGAGTAGTATGTAATTCTCACCTCAGGTAATGTTGCAGCCACCATACTCAGCACTGATTTATCCCCCGTCAACTCTGGAAACCCTCCATGTAAGTTCACATTCTCCTCAATCCCGATCATATGAGATCCCTTCTCCAAACAAATATTACACAAGTTGTCCATTTTACATGTTACAAGATGTTTCATAACAGTTCTGAACTTATGTTTCTCCTTATGTTGGTAGAACTGTTGATAATTTTCCGATATGATACCACAGTTGTTGCATTTGAATGACTTTTCATAATTTTTTGGTGTTGCTGTATTGTGAAATTGGCGGAAATGTTTCTTTAAATGGAATAATTTAGGAAATGATTTCCCGCATAGTCTACAGTTAAACCATTGACTTTTTGGATGGGTTTTGATGTGATTTAGAAGCGATATTGTGTCTGGAAGAACTTGAGAACATTTAAGGCATTCAAAATCATTGATCTTCGGCTCATTCGGTAATTGAATCACTGTGCTGTTAATATGTATAGTAGGCTTACAATAATCGATGACATATTTATGCTCAGTATGTAGAATGTTATAGTTTGGTTTAAGTTTGTATCGGCCACGCCTTTTAGTCCTTTCTAAGGGGTCTAACTTTTGAGTTTTCTCGTACATGTCTTCGAAGCAATCTCGAAGTGCACGTTCGGATTGGTCACACTGCTGAACAAAGAGGTAGGAGCTAATAGTGAGATTAAGGCATGACTGGCATATCTTGTTTGGGAAGTTCGGATCATCTGCAATCTGTAAGTTAAGAAATTCACATTTTAAAACTTGCTATTTTTTTGCCACAATCGCAGCTAGCAATCTCTGCCACTGCCGCGTAGGTGGTGAGGCAGAGATTATAAAACACAGGAAATGTGTTTTTAATTGTGATGGATATGTATTTCTGCCTTTTGCAATTAGGTCCTTGGGTCTCAAAGCTTTATGACGGCTTTCCACTGCGAGCGAAGCGGAGTCTTTATTGTGTCAGTTCAACATACAACAGTTGTTTTCATAGACATACAACTCTTTCGCGCTATGGAATCAATCGTTGGATGTTAAACTGAGACATTAATGACTCCCCTCCGCACGCAGTAGAAAGCCGACATTAGATTTTATAATAAGCCCAGCTCCTGAGAGGGATGCTATCGGCAATAGCACTTGGATGATGATGATGAATGTAAAATTGGAACTTACTTTAACAGGATGAAAACTAGCAATCATTTCCTTTATGGCAACAGAAAACAGTGTTCCAGTTCTTGCAATAGTGATTAATTCATCCAAATTAGAAAGGTTCGACGAAGAATTAAGGCAGTAACGGCATACTTTCTGCTTTAGGATACCGTTTATAAGGTATTCTACAGCATCTTTTGTAGTCAAAGGGGTTTTTTGATCTAAATTACCCAAATTCTTTTCAGCCAAATTTTTAACGACAGTTTCTTTGGGTTTTAACCCCGAATTACTGGGCTTGAAGTTTTCTTCCAACTGGAGTTCGCGAAGCTTCTGATCCGGCTTTACTTTTTGACCGAAATTGTAAGCCTTGGAGTACGTTATAATGGGTTTTAGTAGATTTCTTTGAGTTAGTAGTTCGTCCATTTTGAGGTTAGTTTGAAGAAAAAAAAATGAAATTATCAGCACTGCACCGGGTAGAGCAATGAAACGCGATCAGTCAGTACAGCAAATTCAATTAATTCATTTTAAAATTGATGATTATTTTTATAACACAAAATAAACAGCGGCATAAAATGTGTCAATCAAATAAATTGTCATTTTTTTGTCATTTCATTTGCTGTCAAAAATAAAAGCGATTCGCGCACTATTTTTACTTAAGTAGACAGACAGACTGTGCGAGATGCAACGGGGGCACGAAGCCAGATACAACCTCTTTTGTTGGGTAGTCGCACCGTGACTAGTGTACTAAAGCTGTGACCAGTGACAGATGACAATGGCAGATAAAACGTGAAACAGAAAAAATGGCGACTTGTTTTGCCAACTGTTCACAGTCCTGTCACAGTGCAAAAATAATGCAATTTTCTCATTGTTTACAAACGAATTTTCATCTAAATTCTTTTGTAATTGATAATAAGTGATATGCGACGTTAGATTTGAGGGTTAAAAATGTCGTGGTTGAACTTAAATCAAAGTTTAAACAGCTTGAAAGGACAGATCACGAATTTCGCTTCTGAGGTTTTATCTGAGGCTCCTGGCCAAGATGAAGAGGATAATGCATCAAAGCCGGGTCCTGTACCATCAGAACTCGAAGACCAATGCCATAAACAAGAGCTCGAGGTGAGTTTTCTTAGTAAAATTAATTAAAACGTACAGCTCCACAGTTGTTTGACAGGTTATGTTTTGTATTATTATTTTGCGTGAAAAACCTGCTTTAATCGTTAATAAATGTATTTACAGTTACTAATCTTACTTAATATGTCTTAAATAATGAACATTTACTGAAATACCGATTCTTTAAGGCCTAATTTTCGCTCTATTAAGAATCTTATTGGAAACATACTGTAGGTTGTTTGAGTCCACTCAGGTACGTAGGTATTGATATCATCTCTCAATTGTGATGTAATTGATAGCATCCCACGTTTGTTAACTCTGTGACGCAGTTTATTGCACTATTTGTTTGTATAGTCTAGCTTGAGTTTTATACAAGTACTAGCTGGGGCCTGCGGTTTCACCCACGTAAGACCCGATCCCGTGGGAATTTCGATAAAACCTTTCTTATCCGATGCCTACATCATATGAAGACCACACTCTCCAGAATTCAGCTCTGGCTGTGCATTAATCAGTCAGGGCAAAGCATTATATAGATAAAGTTCATACAGTCCCTCAGTCCCCTCGCGACTGAGACCATTGTAATATGGTTGAAATGTTGAGGTAAGAAAATTAAAAAGTAAAAATCACTTGATTTAGACCCAGGAAATTAATTCATTTTCTGCTTGCTCTGTAAGATTAGTTACTCGTTGCCTTAAGGTCCTAACTTGACCTAACAACTGCTATCAGAGATAACAACTAAAAGATAAATAATGCAAATGTAGATGATCAACTTGATATACTATACTTAGATGATCAACTTGATATACTGATCATTTTAATTTGATATAAACTGTTTGACATTGAATGAAATGATATGGGATACTGACCCAGAGACGCAAGTTCAAGCCTCGCCATGAGTGAATTTTCAAACATGTATTTTTCCTTAAAAATAGCAGCAGCATTAAAGCATTAAAAATTCAAATAACTTAATATGTTACATTTTATAAAGTGTTATCTGAATCTGCCTGATGATCAAATTGTTTAATCTAAGTACATTTAATTAATTAAGTAATTGATTAGATTTCGCAAATTTTTTACGGCCCCTGTGGCGTGGCGGGCGAAGGCCCGATTGCAATGAAGAAGGTCGTGGGTTCGATTCCCGCCAGATGCAAGTATTTATGCTTTAAAATAAATATTTTTTTTGTGGTCTGGGTGTTTTATATGTAGATCTATATGTAAATGTATGTATTTACAAAAAAAAGTATAATATGTAGTCTGTTGTCTAGTACCCATATTAAAAGCCTAGTGCAATAGATATACCTAATACCTATATTTATTTATTGTAACCCGACTAAGGCATAGCCAAAAGGTACGGGTAATGTGTCTGGCAGTCTTTGTATTTATGTATAGTTTGTTGAAATAAAAATTGACTAGAGGTGCCCCACGGATTTGGTCATGTTAGTCCTGCAGGCTGCAGGTATAAATTGCTTATGTTAGGCAAACTGTATTGATATTGTAGTCCAGGGCTACTATAGTATACTTATAAGAATAAATCCTGACCCACTAATATTATCAAGGTAAAAGTTTGTGAGTAGGTTGTGTGTGTGTTTGTTACTTCTTCACGCAAAAACTGCTTAACCGATTGTGATGAAAAGCTCTGTATGTAGATTTTTCTTCAGTTTTCGCAAAGTTGTATTGAAATTAAAGACATTTTTCGGTTTTAATCGCGTTGTGTTTATTACTTTTAACATTGTTTCAACTCTCAACGTTTCGAGACCTTTACAAGTCCCTTCTTCATGTGATTTGTCATTCTAATGTATTAAAAAGTTTTAGTGAAACTACTGTCTTATCAAAAATGTAATATCAAAAAGGTATCGAAAACGTTCCCGTTTACGTAGACTCTAGATTGCAGACTATTATTTATTATTAACTATGCACATATCACCTTTACAACGGTATGTTTTATACCGTTGTAAAGGTACCTAGATACCTAGCTAAGAAAGAAGACCCTTAATAACATATAGGCTACTTTTTATGCCGATATTCCCACGGGATCGGGACTTACGCGGGTAAATCCGCGGGATACAGCTAGTCTTATATATAAGAATGAAACGTTTTCCGTTGTCACGACATCACGCGTGAACGGCTGGACCGATTTCGATAATTCTTTTTTTGTTGTGTTTGCTATTGTCAGGAGAAGGTTCTTATGAAAGAAAAAATGCTAAACCGATTTTGATGAATTTTATTTTTTTATACTAAACGACAGGACAACGTCTGTCGGGTCAGGTAGTAGTAAATAAAAGGAGTAAAACTACTACCACGATGGCAGTAAAAACCACCTTTGTCTCGCCCTATTGAAAACAATCGATCCTGCGACAGTCGCCGGAGTTAGAAAGCGGGCCGAGGGCCGACGTCGGTCTGTATGTAGGGTAGATAACACTATCAGTGTACTAACACCGATATGGTGATACCATGCAGCTTTCTGTACTCCAGGCCGTGTGCCGAGCGCTTTTAGTGGGGCTTAGTTCATTATGACAATATATTCGTTACATTTTCTGTGACGATCCTGTGGCGCGTCGGGGGAAGGCCCGACTACAATCCAGAAGGTATACATCGTTCTTAATGAATAATTAAATTTATTTATTCTTTAAGAACGATGTATAATTTACATGAACGTTTAGAAATGTCGAGATTTTACTGTGGTTTCGGAACGTGCCCTCCAATGAGAAGAAACCACAAGAAACTCATGGGTTTTTTTTGTGATCATGTGTTAAATTACAATCGTCATAATACAGATTAAACAGGAGCAGTTAACAATCATGTGGTTCAATGATCTTATAAGCGATTTATTTTTGAGATACGGAACCCTGAAAAGTATCGTGTGAACTGACTTTTCATTTTTACTGTAATGTTAAATTTAATATGGCAAATTCACCCTTCTATTAGCCTAGATAGATACATAGATTTTATTTGCAAAACAAAACATAGGTAACACAAAAAAACACATACAAAAGTAAACAATAAAAAAAGCTTTAAATTAAGTTGCACAATTTTCCGGCATTATCGCTAAAAGCGATTTTTTCCAGGCAACGTTTGGATGGTGTAGAATTGTAACAGCTTGAGTGGTAGGTACTGTACCTAGAGATTACCACATATCTCAGTTTTGAGATATGAGGTTTTTTTTTTCAACTATTAAATCTAAAGATTTTTACGTTTATTGAAACCAAACACTTATAAAACATAATTAATATTAAAAACTAAATTAAAACTAAAACGGATTAAAAAAAACTAACTAAAAACTAAACTAAATCTATATCAGCTAAATTCTTAGTGAAGGGAAAAGTGCCCAGAATACTGGCTGCATTGCCCCGTTGTATACAAATGCTTATTTTTTTTATATTTTAAAATATTATAAATAATACATATTCTTACTTAATAAAATAAATAAATTCTGTGAACAACACACAGCGCCATCTAGCCCCGTGGTAATAAAGCTACTAAGCTTGTGTTACGGCGACTAGACTACGGATATAATACTTATATTTATTTTTCTTTTGTAAATACATACATATTATGCATAAAGGTACACCCAGACCAGACACAAATATTTATTTTTTAAGCATAAATACTTGCACCCGGCGGGAATCGAACCCGCAACCTTCTCCGTTGCAGTCGCGCTTTCGCACGACGCGCCACAGAGGTAGTCAAGATACCTCTCCAGATATATAGACATATCCAGAATAGATGCCTCTCCAGAGTCCTAAACAGATGCCTCTCAAGGACGTCATATGTCTAGGTACATTTAGGTATGTTTAGAGCAGGGGTTCCCTAACTTATTTGAGGCGCGCCCCCCTTTCGACCATAAAAAAAATCCGCGCCCCCCCGTCCAGTCCAGATTATCAGGCCAGAATAAAAAGTGTTCGAAATAAGTATTTTTATTGCTCATTATAGTTTTCAAAGTCATACAAAAGGTTTTTGGCAAGTTGTATCAAATACCTTTGATAGCGCCTGTGAGGAGGAGGTAGAGGCTGATAAGTTCTTAACATGATTAAGATAACATTGGCCGACTAAGAAAACAATTTTTAAATCAGGTTTTAATTTGTTAACTACACAGGTGACCCGCGCCCCCCTGTAAATGCCTCTGCGCCCCCCTTGGGGGGCGCGCCCCCCAGTTTGGGAACCCCTGGTTTAGACTGTACAAGTACTATTACCATAAATGGAAACATATTCTAATCAATTCCATTACTAATATGACCCAAGGTTTTTCTATCAAAGATATATACAACATTAAATTATTTAGGTAGAACATCTAAAATGCAGTAGGTATATTGGACGAACTAAATCTAGAAATATTATTTAAGAACGGGATATTTCATCATTGGATAAAGACATTAGAGAAAATAATATATACATACCTATGTATACTTCCATACTAATCTATACTTCTATACTAATACTATAAAGAGGAAATATTTGTATTTTTGGGAGTGCGTGTGTGTCTCTGTGTGATGTTTTCGATTTCAAAAAATATTTCACTATTAGAAAGCTACTTTCATCCTGAGTAACAAAGGCTACTTTTGAATATCCCGATATTCCTACAGGATCGGGACTTACGTGGGTAAAACCTCGGGATGCAGCTAGTAAGTATGCCATAAAACCTATATTTTGGTTATTCAGGGAGGAAACAGTCGACTACGTTTGTATGGAGAAAGAGTAGGTAGACTGTCCTCGAGCCCGGGCTCCCAAAAGGGATACAATCGGGTTCATCGCTCGGCTGAGAAGATCTAGACACACACTTTGATCTGTGATCTAGATATCTTGATCGGTGATCTATACAATAATTTACACATGACATTGTTTAAAACAGGCGTCAGACAATACACTTCCTGTTTATATCCCATCCCATTCAGGGATTTTCAGTCATATTTTATTCATGGACTAAATAATTTTAATAATTCCGTTTTATTTTTATTCTTAGAATAGGAATGAGCAGTCTGTAGGTAGGTTTTTGTCTATTGTTTGTTTACAATCATTGCGACTTTATGTACTTGTAAGTACTAACAGTCTACCTACTCTTTTCTCCATACAAACTTTACAAACGTGACAGTTTCCTCCTTTTTTTTTTTAACGTGGGAAAATCCTTTTAAGACCATCAGGCCGCCTCGGTGAGTGGGGGTCCCCCTGGCCGAAGATGGTGGGTGGCCAGGGTATACCCGCTAAAAACCCACGGTGTCCTTCTCGCCGCTATTGCCGGAGCTCGTCGGAAACCTTGCGGAGGAACGTCGACGAGCTCCAGCGGAAAAAGATGCAATTACACTGTATTTGAACCCTAGGCTCCTGTCTCAAGGGCGGGCTTTGCAATCGCTCGACTGTTTGTGCACTGACAGTTTCCTCCCTGGCTTAAGATATTAGAAAATAAATGTTTCATAAGTCGTATAATATCAGCCACGAAGACCCATCCACCCCTGCGTTTTGATTTTTTTCATTTTCTAATTTTTCTGAATTTTATCTCTATTCTAATTAGAAAAAGAAAAAAAAAACAAAACGTAGAGGCTAGCTAGAGGTATAGTCATGGCAGATATGGCATAAACATATTTGTTGTAATGTCTTTATCGAGGGAGGAAACAGTCGACTACGTTTGTATGGAGAAAGAGTAGGTAGACTGTCCTCTTAATAACAATTACTTAGTTTATGTTACCTTTTTACCTTAGTGTCCAAATAAATAATTTACATTTTATTTTTTTGTCCTTTTACGCGTAATACTTACATTGTAAAAATGAAATGACAAAAGTGGATGAATGACGCTTATATGTACTTAAAACGTCAAAGTATTATTGAATTTGAATCTATCTACATATCTACCTAATGGTACATCACATGATCTGTGAAAATTTCTACAGTCACGGTACATGAGATACAGCCTGGTGATAGACTGATAGGATTGTATAATCTGGCTTGACTAGTGAAGCGGCTAGGAACGACACCGTATGTATGGTACAGTATCCTACTAATAGGTCGGGTCGGGTGGTGTTGGGCGGGTTGTGTGTTTGTGGATGTGATAGTGTTTGAACAGACAGGCAGAGTTACTTTCGCGCTTGTAATGGTAGTAAGGATTGTTATAGTATAGAATGGATTATTGCTCCAGTTCCACTATTGTTCAATAGTAAATATGCGACAATGTGAATCACATGACACTGCAAAAAAAATCCCATGAGCTTTTGTGTCTTCTTCTGATTGGAGGTCGCGTTCCAAAGACACATTAGAGTACCTACCGACGATTCAAAGTGTTATGTTAATAATAACCAAATGAATAAACATTTTTTGTGTTCGAGTTTGATGCAACGCGGGTGAAACCGCGTGGCGCTGCTAGTTGGTTTAATAAAAACGTCGCGTCACTTCAATGGCGGGTGGAAGTCGATACAAAAGAAACACGGGGACCAATAGCAGCTCGCCATTTTGAATTTCAAATTCTAGATTGATTTAAATACGCGCTGCCAATAGGTCAGAATGTATTCCAATATCGGTACTGAAGTAGGCACTGGAATGATAAAACTTTTCAGTCTAGATGAGACAAAAAAACCGGCCAAGTGCGAATCGGACTCGCGCACGATGGGTTTCGTACCACAATTGGGTACAAAATCCTAAAATGAAGACTGGACCAACCAATCCGAATGAGCCAGTAGTGAAATAAATTTTAACACGAATGTTAAAATTTATTTTACCACTGGCACCAGTCTATGACTCCATCACTAGATGACTAAAATTAGGAAACAACCCGTTCCATACTCCTACGCATATATGTTATAGCATCCCAAGCTGTGACCAACAAGGGTATAAAGAGATGGGTCCGCTGTTCCGTCCGACCACCCCGGAGGGCAGCCGTGCGGGATCAGTTATAGACAGATCGTGTCCCCAAACGCTAGATTCGGTTCTCTTAAGGGAGAGCTACCCCGTACCCAAAACGGTACTACCAGATTGTCCAGACTGGTACCGGAGCAATGAAGCCGCTCACCACTCGTTCCTCGGAAGAGGAGCTAACGACAACCTCGCTGGGGCCGGCGGAGAGGCCACCTACCACATCTCCATGTGTGGTACCGGAGCTGTTAAAGGCACGCTCACTTCCCGGCATGAATCCACATGCCTACCAAGAGCCTATAAATCCTGGTAAGGACCGGTCTTCCCTAGCGTAGATACCTACGCAACCTCCTAAAATTAGGAAAGTGGATCCCGGACTCTCGAGAGGGATGCAACCGGGAACATCGCACGGATGATGATGATGACTAGATGGCGCCAGTGCACACTGAGGCCAGACCATACAAGGGCTGTAAAATGCTGTACCTACCTACTACATAAAAATAACATTAAGTGGAAAACTATTCATTTTCGTCTAAATCATCTGAGCCAATAGAAAAGGTAACCAAATCTTCCTCTTAAAGGGACAGTCTACCTACTCTTTTCTTCATACAACCTTTACAATCGTAGTCGACTGTTTCCTCCCTGGATAAAGATATTAGAAAATGCAATGGAAAATACATAAATACATGTTACCAACGTTACCTCTTTATAATATTAGTTTAGATTTACTTAAATAACGTCGTGCAATATTATTTATTTATTTATGTTTTGTTTACAGATTACATTGCTGAAGAAATTGAACGAGGAGTTGCAAGCTTCTTTGCGATCTGAGGTAAGTTGCTATTTTTTGACATAATATGCATAAACCTGCGTGCTTTATGCCCAGTTTTTTTACTTCGGGTTTAGAATAGAATATAATAGAATAGTTTATTCGCAACAAAAAAACTCTAATACAAAATACATAGCAATAGCTTTACCACGGGAGGTATTGAATTGACCGCGAGGGAATTGAAGTGTTAGGTTTTATTTTCGTTACGGAATTTCTTGATTCGGTCGGCGCGCTCAAAGCCCGCGATAAAAGCTATGCAATAGCTTAAAAGGAGTATCAACGCCAACGACCTTGAAACTGAAAATCCCTGTCGGGCTCATCGAAAATTGTTGATTATTTCATAACGGAATGTCGTAGAACTTTTTTTTGTGCACAGATTGTAGGTGACATTGTTTCCTACATTTTGGTGCAGTTTTAAGACAAGAACCTCCTATTGGTGCAAAGCCTATCCAAATTTTAGACAAAAAATGTCTGATTTGGCTAAAATGTCGATAGGCTTCAATACGTTTCGACATATTTGTGTGGAAACTGCACTAAAATATCGAAAACAATGTCGCCTACAATCTATACACAAAAAAAAGTTCTACGACATTCCGTCATGAAATAATCAACAATTTTCGATGCGCCCGACATGGATTTTCAGTTTTTCAGTATAGGGCCCTTCAAAAACAAAATACAATAAAACAAACATGATTTGTTGCGAAACGGTCCCCAACTCAGCGTCATGCTAGTCTTTCGGCTAGCGCTGGACTTCCGTTGGGGCCGTTTCGGTAAGACGTCAGTAACAGTCAGAAAGTACTTAGGTATAACAATTCGTTTCACAAATCTGATTCGAAATGACACTCGTTTACGGAACGAAAAACAATATCTAACCATTATGGGGAAAGTCTAGGTACTCTTAACTCCACACAAAGTTTAAAAACGTAGTCGACTGTTTCCTCCCTGGATAAAGACATCAGAGTTTTAATTCTATTCATACTATTCTAATTATTGTTCTAAATTTTATTTCTATTATTACATTACCTATATATATTCTATTTCTACAGGCTGTTCCGTAATGAATGGTTAACCCGGCACGTGCGTATGCGGGGCCAAGGCATGGATCCACCCCCTGAATTTCAGTTTTCTATTCCAAGCCGTTTGAGCTCTAAGCCATTTTTAGTGAAATTTTGAAAATTTCTGCCTTTTCCCACATTTATGGGTATCACGTCCACAGTTTAAGTCATAGCACCATATTTTTTCTTTTAATATCTTCCCTAAAAATGGTGTTTGCAAATTGCATTTTAATTATTTCGTTAGCTGGGCGTAATAAAGTACAAGACGTCCCTAAACCTAAATTTTAGTTTAATGTTTTTTTTATCTGCCAACTTTGAGCACCTGTGGTGTAAAAACAAAGTTCAGGACCTATGTGTTCAACCATTTTAAAAACTAGCCCACATTATGAGGATTCTAAAACAGTAGCCAAGTATGTACTTTAGATCATGAAATTTCTGAGATATTGCCATTCGAGTATCGAAATAGGTAATTTTAGTTACAAAATCTCAATAGACAGTTTGTTAAAAAAAGTTTCATTTTTGATTAAAATTCTTTATCAGAGTTTGCGGGAGATCGAATTCATCAACAAACACTGAGAAACATCAACGTAACAACGACGCCAACAACAGTAAAAACACCAACAACAACCAAATCTGGAACATTAGACGAAGGAAAATCCGTGAACGTAACGTAACTATCCATTTTACCACTGGCGCAAGTACATCATTAGATAGCGCCTGTTGTAAAAATAAATCGCGCCTTTATTCCATTTGTATTTGTTATTATAGCGGCTACAGAAATACATCATCTGTGAAAATTTCAACTGTCTAGCTATCACGGTTCATGAGATATGGCCTGGTGACAGAGGGACAGACAGTCAGACAGGGGAGTCTCAGCAATAGGGTTCCATTTTGAGGGTTTTTACCCTTTGGATACGGAACCCTAAATGCATGCTCTGCATCTTTTAACAAACGACCTTTTCAATCTACTTGCATGTCGTTGTTGTGTAATTTTTTGCGCAGCTGATTGTACTCGCTCCCGGAGCTCCTCTACCGAGTTAATCGGATCTTTGTACACCTTTTCTTTTAGGCAATCCCAGTAAACAAATACAAATAAAATAAAGGCGCGATTTATTTTTACAACTGGCGCCATCTAGTGATGTACTTGCGCCAGTGGTAAAATGGATAGTAACGTTACGTTCACGGATTTTGTTTCGTCGAATGTTCCAGATTTGGTTGTTGTTGGTGTTTTTACTGTTGTTGGCGTCGTTGTTACCTTGATGTTTCTCAGTGTTTGTTGATGAATTCGATCTCCCGCAAACTCTGATAAAGAATTTTAATCAAAAATGAAACTTTTTTTAACAAACTGTCTATTGAGATTTTGTAACTAAAATTACCTATTTCGATACTCGAATGGCAATATCTCAGAAATTTCATGATCTAAAGTACATACTTGGCTACTGTTTTAGAATCCTCATAATGTGGGCTAGTTTTTAAAATGGTTGAACACATAGGTCCTGAACTTTGTTTTTACACCACAGGTGCTCAAAGTTGGCAGATAAAAAAACATTAAACTAAAATTTAGGTTTAGGGACGTCTTGTACTTTATTACGCCCAGCTAACGAAATAATTTAAATGCAATTTACAAATACCATTATTAGGAAAGATATTAAAAGAAAAAATATGGTGCTATGACTAAAACTGTGGACGTGATACCCATAAATGTGGGAAAAGGCAGAAATTTTCAAAATTTCACTAAAAATGGCTTAGAGTTCAAACGGCTTGGAATAGAAAACTGAAATTCAGGGGGTGGATCCACGCCTTGGCCCCGCATACGCACGTGCCGGGTTAACCATTCATTACGGAACACCCTGTATATTCTATTAGAAAAAAAACCTATGGGCACCGCATGGTCATGCATGGCAGATATAGGTTGGCTGTATGGCATAAACATATTTGCTCTAATGTCTTTATCCAGCGAGGAAAGCGTCAACTACATTTGTATGGAGAAAGAGTAGGTATCCTTTCCTCTTAAAAACTTAACCTATAGTGGGTACTATTATTCTGTGATAGAGTTAGAGTTGTCAGATCGCCCTAAGGCCTGCTACCTGAGTCTTCCGAAGCACAGCAGAGCTCGAAAACTGTTTTTTTTCTACACACTTTAATGTGTAATGGAGAAAGATAAGGTAGACTTTCCTCTTAATTAAAAGCTTTTAGTGTTTGTTAAACTAACCCGATACCAACCTCTAAATATGAATGAGCAAAACCGTACCAAGAAATTAAAATAAGAATGTGTTTTTGTTGACCTGCTCAACTTAGATGCATATCTTTTGTTATAAGTAAGTACTAGCCGCGCCCTGCGGTTTCACCCGCGTAAGTCCCGATCCCGTGGGAATATCGGGATCAAAAGTAACTTAGGTGTTATTCTACATCTTCAGCTATGTATATTCTAAGTTTCATTGCAATCGGTTCAGTAGTTTTTGCGTAAAAGAGTAAGAAAGTCACATACATACATACATATACATACAAACTTTCGCGTTTATAATATTAGTAGGATAGGATATTATTTAACTTTGCTTCAACATTGTGGTCTTATGCATATTTTATGAAAATAACATTCTGTTCAACGCCTGGGACTTTTTAAAGTACTGAAAAAGATTAGGTATTTTGGCGAAAGGAAAGGTAAGTAACCTAAACCTATTTTTTTCTCGATACAAACTTTACAAACGTAGTCGACTGTTTCCTCCCTGGATAAAGACATTAGAGAAAATATATTATGTTTTTGCCATGAAACATATATCTGCCATAGGTTTTATTTCTATATTTAGAATAATTAGAAAATTATTAAAAAGATGTAGCGGCATGGTCATGGTCATGACAGATATTGATAGGTTTTATGGCATAAACATATTTTCTCAAGTAAAGTGCAAGTATTTATATGTTTAAAAATAAATATTTGTTTCTGATCTAGTTTCTATGTATCATATGTACGTACCTACGTATTAAAAAAAGTATTATGTATTAGTAGCTATATCCGTTGTCTAGTACCCATAGTACAAGCCTGGTTGCCTAATTTGGGGCTAGATGGCGATGTCCTGCAATATATATTTATTTATTAATGTATCTGTATGATAAACACAAATATCCGAAACCCTTTGCAATAGGTATATGTTCTAATCTTAGATGAAAACAAAAAACAGCAGATACGTTGCCTAGTCTCGGAAAATGCGACGATAAAACTGCGTCTAGCTGACGCACTAGCCTCAGTCGTATGTCGAACCGTTTTGCCGCGTGAGCACGTGCTGTCACACTACGATTATCTTTTTGAAATCCATAAATGAAATGAAATGACTCTGAATCATTCTTAAAGACAAATGTTTTTAAATACAATAATTTTATGAAAATGCATGTAGGTGTTTCTAGCTCATTTTTCGGATACGCAATGTTAGAATATACCATATCTACCATTTTTTGTTTTTATCTAAGGTTCTAATAGAGATCAATATTTTGTATTTAATAAGGGAGATAGGCGAGCGCCTGATAAAACTATTGATTGGCACCAGATATAGTTTGGTATAAAAGCCAGGAGATAAGGGTTGGAGGGCTTTGTTAGAGGAAGGGTGCTGGGTGACGCTGTTGTTCTCGGTGAGTGGCCTCATTTTTTTATATATTTCTTTTCACCCGCGTAAGTCCCGCGGGAATATGGGGATAAAAAGTAGCCGATGGGTTTTTAGAATCTTTAACTATCTGCATACCAAGTTTCATCGCAATCGGTTGCGTGAAGAAGGCGACGGGCGCTCTATTCTCGCCAGCGTTGGCAGCCAGCGCTGGCTTGGCTTGAAAACTGTTTACACACGGCAAATACTAAGCCAGTGCTGCGCTGGTTGCCAGTCTTATTGGCAGCCAGTGTTGGCTTCGTGTAAACTACGCTTTTTTAACAGGGGCCAGGCCAACGCTGCGCTGGCTGCAGGACTGGCGCCAGCATTAGAATAGAATAGAAAACATTTATTGACAGCAAAAAACACGGCACGCAAAAGACTGGCACTGGCTAGTATTGGCTTCGTATAAACTCTGCTTAAGTGTACAGCCCTACACGTTCATTTTGGTATTTGTTTGAATTGTCCTGAAAGAATATGTTGAAATAATATCCAATTTATATGTTCTACTTATATAGAAAATGGTTATTGTTAAGACTCTGAAGCGGAGGGTGTTTGTCTGTTTGTTCAAGTGTGACATACAAACCTACTTACAAATATGTGTAAACATTACCTCGGTGTTTTAAACGAAACTTAATTCAATAGTTTATTATTAAATTAAGAACTATTATCAAAGTCTACCTACTCTTTTCTCCATACAAACTTTACAAACGCAGTCGATAAATCCCTGGATAAAGAGAGAAAATATGTTTCTGCCATGATACCTATAATATCAGCCATGACCATGGCTGAAGAATAAAAAAACATAAGCGCCCTGTTTTTTTTTCATAAGTTTTCTATTTTTTCTAAATTATTGTATTTCCATTCTAATTAGAAATATAAAAGAAACATGACATGGTCATGGCAGATATAGATTTTATGGAATAAATATATTTGCTCTAATGTCTAATCCAGGGAGGAAACAGTCGACTACGTTTGTATGGAAAACAAATAGATATCCTTTCCTCTTAAATTATGTATTAAGGCCCTACTATGATACGTCGTCCTATTTTATTGAAAAGAAAAGGAAGAAGTTCTTAAAGATGCGTTCGACCAAGCCAAAATTGTTGTTTTTACATTTTTACGGTTCCGTACCTCAAAAAGTAAAGAATTTTATGAGTCACTTTGTTTAAGACAAGAGTTCACCCACCGCGTGACAAAGTTTATCCCTTTTAAATTAAACAAACATAAAATTATGTTAAAATTGACATAGGAAATCCTTTATAACCTCAGCATTAATTAATCCAATAAAATATTCTGAATAACCAACCGAATTCAAATCACAATTAGATATTAAAATCACTGCCCTATCGGAAATAGGGGTCGAAAAAAAAAACAACCACAAAAAGTTGCAAAGCTACTAAATAACGTTCTGTAGTAACTCTTAGTTTATCTGTGGTTCGCGTTCGTAGCTGCATTTTCTCTTCACGAAGGCTTCGCTCACGCACACATGTGTAATAACGCCCTTGTGTGCGTGAAGGCGGTACTACAGCGCAGGCGCCGCCTAAACGCTCAGTCGAATAGCAGACGCGGCCGCGCGCGGACGTGCGCTCCGCAACTAACTGAAAAAAACCATTCGAAATTCGAAAAATATTTGTGACGCCGCAGTTCAAATAAGGTTATCGGTTTATGTTTGCGGGTAGGATATCCTCGGCTTTAAGGTAAGTCTTAGTTCTGTAATGTTTGCTTTGACTTGTTTGACTTTGATTAGACCGCGTCAACCATAGGTTATGGTTGCGACAGTAATTTCTCAAATATGTACTGTACTTATATGTTTTCTTGTTTAGTCACGACTGACTGTGACGTCACTTGATCTTCCGTTAATTTTAAAGGTACAGTTCGCAAATGAATCATTAGTTTTTAGTATCTATATGACATACATGTGCCATAAGTCATATCATACGATCTTAACTATCCTGATAATAAAGATAACACTTTTTAACTGTAATTTGTAAACCTTTGAGCAAAAGAAGACTCCAATTATTACTCGAGTCATTAAAAAGAGTCGCTAAAGATTTTGTTTCGGCTCCAGAGGGTATTAGGCACGCTACAGCCCATCAGTTTTAACTGCACAGTCGAACTGTTCAGTTAAACATTTATACGTATAAAACATAATTAAAATTAAAAACTAAATTAAAACTAAAACTGATTAAAATAAAACTAACTAAAAACTAAAATAAATCTAATTCAGCTAAACTTTCAGTTAAACCGTATTTATGAAGGCACAACTAAGAACTTTACAGTTGAACTGACAGAGTAATCGAAATATCATTAAAGTGACCAGTTTCCTCTGGGCATTGACAACTGAGAGGGTAGTAAATTCGTAGATACTGAACAAGCTTATTCCATCTAAAATATAAATATCCCAGTTACTTAGCACCATAAAGAGCACGAATTAAAGTTACTGTCGTATTTTCTCCTCTTAAAGCCTACTCTTAAGCCTACTCCTCTTAAAAATAAAAACCTCAGTTACTACAGAGCGCCATGACTAGTATAGAGTAAATTTACTGGCGTCTTTCCTCTGGGTATAATTGACTTAGCTGCGAGGGTAGTATACTGCTGGTGCTGGGAAAGCCTACTCCTCTTAAAAATAAAAACCTCAGTTACTACAGAGCGCCATGACTAGTATAGAGTAAATTTACTGGCGTCTTTCCTCTGGGTATAATTGACTTAGCTGCGAGGGTAGTATACTGCTGGTGCTGGGAAAGCCTACTCCTCTTAAAAATAAAAACCTCAGTTACTACAGAGCGCCATGACTAGTATAGAGTAGAGTGAAAGGTGCCAGCCTATTCCATGTAACATGTAAGATAGTTACTACAGCAGCGCCACGAATAGTGCAGATTAAAGTTACTATCATATTTCCTCTATGCTTGACTAAGCTAAGAGGGTAGTACGGTTGCTGGGTAGCCTACTCCATAATATAATTTCCTACGTAGATGAATAGCTTAGATTTAAGTTACTGGTGTCTTTCTTCAATGGGTGACTCAGCTGAGAGGGTAGTACAGGTCTTGGGTAAGGTCTATTCCATAAAAGTCCTAAATAGTTGACTACAGCGAATAAAGTTACTGGTGTCTTTCCTCAATGGGTGACTAAGTTGGGAGGGTAGTACATGTGCTATGTAAGCCTACTCCATAATATAATTTCCTAGGTAGATGAATAAGCTTAGAGTTAAGTTACTGGTGTATTTCCTCTATGCTTGACTAAGCTGCGAGGGTAGTATAAGTGCTGGGTAAGCCCACTCCATATAACGTCCTAGGAAGGCGCCACAAATAGCTTAGATTAGAGCTGCTTAGTCGCAAATATCATCTAAATTACATCTATAAAACGTACCCAAGTCAAAAGTCATTGAAAACGTCATCATATAAAGATTCATTAACCATGAAGCTGCCCATTCACAAGCTTCGTGTGTTTTTTCTAACAAAAAGTAATAACTCAACTCGGCGTTCGTGATTATATACCTACGTAGGTACATTATATAGGTAGGTGTATTATATACCTATAGAAACGGTTGGAAATGATAATAAATATGTATATAATAACCTTGGCAAAGTCGACGATGCGTTCAGGCCTTCGCACGCGTTTGAATGCAATTGCAGTTTGTGAGACTCTTTAATATCTACTCGTGGTACTGTGATGATGATTGGGCGGGTTTTAGGGTTCCGTGCTCGAAGGGTTAAAACGGGACTAAGGCTTAGAACACATTGCGATTAAACGCAAGCTGTTTCCGAATAGCTGAAAACGCAAAACTGCGTATCAACAAGCAAAATCAGTCATTTAAAAAAACGCTAATACGTGGGCTTGTATAGAAAACTATGTGTTGCATTTTTTTGCTGTTTCAGACCTACGGGAAAACGCAGGCGTTTAATCGCAGTGCGTACACGCTCTAAGACTCCACTGTTCGTTTGTCTGTCACCAGGCTGTATCTTATGAACCGTGATAGCTAAACAGTTGAACTTTTCATTTTGATGCATAATTTCTGTTCTGTTAATAAGTTTAATATTTAATTGGGGCGTGATATTTTTGTTATAATTTATGACTGTTCTTCTCTCTGAATATTTGATCTCTTCGTCGTTCTTTTACTCCCTACCCTTACACTTTTTAAACTTACACGATTTCCGCCATCATTATTATTAGACATGGGTCTGGGTCGGGTGGTTCCCTACCCTTATCCCAATTATTTGGGGTCGGCACAGTAAAACTATATAGGTCTGACGTCTTACGACGAAATTTAGAATTGTATCGTGTTTCTGAATAAGGCACGTTTTTTTTACTAATATATATTACTAGAAAAAATGCATCCTCAAAAATTTTCCCGTGACAGGATTCGAACCTGAGAATTCGCTTGCCGGGCGAGCGCGCTATCCACTGCACCACTGGGGAACCCTTAGTAGATTGCTTTTAGCAATATAAGAAATATTCCCTTTTGTTTGTTTTCGCGAGGTTGTATTGACTGGTAAATCCTGAAGGTCTCGAAACGTTGAACGTTGAAACAATGCTAAAAGTAATGAACACCACGCGATTAAAACCGAAAAATGTCTATAATTTCAAATATTCCCTTTAAAAAAACGATACGTTGTTGAGTTGTATACAGGCCAATGTTATATATATGTTACCAAATTACTAATTAGGTACATTGCCCAAGCTAAACACCAGTTATCTACATAAAATTAATAAACTGCAAATTGATTTCGACTCGTAAATATCTGCCGAAGTCTGACTGATTTTAGTCTAAATAAATCGAATGTAACTAAGTAGTAAACCGAGTAGTTTTTAGGGTTCCGTACCTAAAGGGTAAAAACGAGACCGTTTTACTAAGACTCCACTGTCCGTTCTGTCTGTCTGACACAAGGCTGTATGTATCTCAAGAACCGTGATAGCTAGACAGTCTAATTTTTTACAGATTATGTATTTCTGTTGCCGCTATATCAACAAATACTCATATGTTACCCACCTTCGGTAGTCGGGTAAAAAGCAGAATAAGTTGAATAATATTTAAGTGGGGCTCCCGTAGAACAAACGCGATTTTTTCGTGATAATCGTACGAACTTTTCGTGCGCAAGTCCGACTCGCACTTGGCCGGTTTTTCCAACCTAAATAAGCAGTTTCGTAAATACTTCAATTTGATTTTGAGTTAGAAACGGTTACTTTTATAATAGGTATATATGTCATTATTTTGTGATAAAGGTACGGGACCCTTCGTGCGTAAGCCCGACTCGCACTTGGCCGGTTTCTCCAACCTACAAGCAGTTTCGTAAATACGTCAATTTGATTTTAAGTCAGGAGCGATTTCTTTAAATAATAACCAAGTATGGAAGTTAGTTACCGCTTACTAACGGATAACTTATTATTAATTTTAATGATTTAATATGCAATATTTAAGTTAATATTATATTTCCTCTAGTATACCTAAGGTACCTTAAATTAACTGTATATTGGAATTAAATAAGTACCTACCTATCTGAATAATTTTATTTAATCTACTTAAGGGGACAGTCTACCTACTCTCTTCTCCATACAAACTTTACAAACGTAGTCGACTGTTTCCTCCCTGGATAAAAATATTAGAAAAAATATGTTCACGCTATATGTCATATATCAGCCAAGACTATGCCCCTACGTTTTGATTTTTTCCATTCTCTATTTTATCAGAATTTTTTTTCTATTCTAATTAGAAAAATCAAAACTGTGGGGCTTGGTCATGGCAAATATAGGTTTTATGGCATAAACAAATTTGCTCTAACGTCTTTATCCAGGGAGGAAAAATGTTATTTTTGTATGGAGAAAGAGTAGGTATCCTACCACTTAAGTAAACTCGGGTATTTCTAGTTCTATTAAATAAGTATATAAATAAATATTGCACGACGTTACACACAGCGCAATCTAGCTCCAAACTAAGCACTAGGCTTGTACTATATGGGTACTAGACCACGGATATACCTACTACATATCATACTTTTTTTTTTGTAAAAACATACATATGTCATATTGTCTAAGTTAACGCTTTTAAGAGGACAGTCTCCATACAAACGTAGTCGACTGTTTCCTCCCTAGATAAAGACATTAGAGCAAATATGTTTATGCCATAAAACCTATATCTGTCATGACTATGCCCCCTTTTGATTATTTTTATTTTCTATTTTTTAAATTTTTATTTCGATACAGGTTTTATGGCATAAACATATTTGCTCTAACGTCTTTATCCAGGGAGGAAACAGTCGACTACGTTTGTATCGAGAGAGAGTAGGTATCCTACCACTTAAGTAAACTCGGGTATTTCTAGTTCTATTGTCTAAGTTAACGCTTAAGTTAAACTTTTAATTAGTCAATGCCACGACTAAACGAGTAATTATGTTTGAAAACCCTTGACATGGTTTCCTTAATAGAGGTAGAGGTGACAATTTTGAAGTTAAACTATGTGAAAATGCTTTATTGTATGGAAGAATGGATTCGCGAACAGTTTTGAATATTTTTTCACGCTTAAAATTGAGTTTAGCGTTCGCTTGTACTGTTTTGGAGGTCTTCGGGTGATGAGTAAATTTGTTACACCCGTTAGTGTAATGCTGAAAGGCTATTTAAAAGAGGGCTACTCAAAAGAGGGCTACTTAAGGGAAGGATACCTACTCTTTTCTCCATACAAACTTTACAAACGTAGTCGACTGTTTCCTCCCTGGATAGAGATATTAGAGAAAATATGTTTATGCCATAAGTCCTATATCAGCCATGACCATGGCCCTACGTTTGATTTTTTTCAACTTAATTTTTTTCTGAATTCTATTTCTAATCTAATTAGAAAATGAAAAAAAAACTAAATCCGTAGGGGGCATGGTAATGGTAGATATAGGGTTTATGGCATAGACATATTTGTTTTAAAGTCTTTATCCAGAGAGGAAACAGTCGATTACGTTTGTATGGAGAAAGATTCGGTAGACTTTCCTCTTAAACAATTGAGCAGCTCTTAAACGCAAAAAATGCCATAGTAATTTTTTAATTTAAAAGCTACTCCAGCCCAGGTAAAATAGGCTACTTCTAAAATATAAAATTTCCATGTCACAATGTTAGTTACCGTACTCCTCCGAAACGACGCGACCTATTTTTACCAAATTTTATATGCGTATTCAGTAGGTCTGAGAATCGGCTACTATCTATAATTTATAAGGCAAAACAACGTTTGCCGGGTCAGCTAGTATGTATATAAAGTTCATAAAAAAAAGACATAGGTATAGTATATAGCTTATTTCACCTAGGCCATTATTACGAATCTATTGAAAACTCTTTCATTAAAATCGAGTCAGTAGTTTAGACGCACGATGAAACATGCATACTTACATAGACTACCAAAAACATAACCCTTCCTTTTGGGGTCGCCGTAATCGAGTAAAAATAAATACATTTTACGTTAAGACGTTTGCCTCTGTGGCGCTTCGGGCGAACACGAACACCCGGCTGCACCGCAGAAGTTTGCAGGTTCGATTCCCGCCTCGGACCAGTAGGTATTTTATTTATGCTGACCATAAATGCTTGTTTTCGGTTTTGGGTGTATCATTATGTTTATATTTACAAAAAAAAAGTACGATATGTAGTGTATCCGTTGTCTAGTACCCATAGTACAGGCCTAGTTGCTTAGTTTGGGGCTAGAGGCCGATATGTGCGACGTTCTGCAATATTTATTTAATTTATTTTATTTATAAGGTTCATTTAAGATGACTGCTGCAAATGTCAAAAGTTCATCAACCCCGACACATCTTCAAGAATTGCTCCATTTCTAAGAAGAAACCTATTTAATAACCAGTTATTTGGGGTAACCAGAATTTAGCATGAGTATTTTCAAAACTGTTTTTTTTACCAGTTACTTTACTGGAGCCTTGCCCTGCGATTTCACCCGCATAAGTCCTGATCCCGTAGAAATATCATTATACAAATTTTCCCTTGTTACTCACAAAGATCCAATGTATCAACATTTCATGTTTCATCGAAATCGATGCATTACATCCGGAGATCGCTCCTTCTCTCAAACTACGAGAAAAAGAGACGGAACATTTTTTGTCGATTCAGATAATGTTTCTCATGCTTGTATGCTAAGCTTGATCTTGTACTCGAAATCCTTACCTACCTACCTTCATCATTCAATTAAAGTTTTTCTTATAAATCTCGTCTACTTGCCTAGACAATAGACTCGACTCGCGTGTCAATTTGTCTGTCTATAATTCCACACGTAAGTGGTGGTTATAATAGTAGCAATTGTTGATGCTTCGTCAATGCCGTTTGATGGTACTTTGGAGTTAAAGAATTTCTCGATTACTTAAGAACGTGGCGACTGTTACCATTTCCATACAAACTTAATACCAAAATAAATTATGAAAAATTTAGTTTTCTACCTTAATATCGAAATGAAATAAAACGGAGAAACATTTTTTCATTGAAAAATGTTTCTCTGTTTTATTTGAATGTGAATGAATATTTTGGAAAACCTTGTGATGGGAACCCTTTAAAAGTAAAATCTTAATCCGAATAATATCGATATAAGGTAGAAAACTAAATTTTTCATAATTTATTTTGGTATTAAGTTTGTATGGAAATGGTAAGAGTCGCCACGTCCTTAAGAGGCCTCACGTGAATCTCCATACTAAAAGAAAAAGCTTTTTTCACCCGTTTATCACATTCTGATGTTTTTTTTTCATGCGTAGTTAAATTACAAATAACTTGGTCTAAACTTTTTTCTTTTTACAATAAAAAAAATGTTTTGTTTTTAACCGACTTCAAGAAAAGGAGGAGTTTCTCAATTCGCCCCGTATATTGTTTCTATGTATGTATGTGGATATGTCCGCGTCGTACTCCGACATATGAAGTCCGATTTCGATCATTCTTTTTTTATTTGGAAGGTGAGAGTCCCAAGTTGGTCCCATTATTTCGTTTTTTTTTTATATTTATTTATTTATACTAACTTTATGTAACGTTTGTCTTTTACTGGGACATGATGTTTCAAAGTTGACTGACAGAGACAAACGTTACATAAACTTAGTCATCGTTTTTATGTAAGTGTGTATATTTTCAATCATTATCAACCACACTGTCTAACATGTTTTTATCAAACATTTTAAATTTAAACTGTCAATTGTTAAAATAGCTTTTGTTTAATTAAATAAAACATATTCTTAATACCTACCTAGCAACTGTAGTCATGAATATTGAAGACAAATAAATTTTCACGCGTCATCGGGTACGTCGTCCTACTAGTGTTTGAAACGCGAAACTTTGTGAGGATGTTTGTTGCTCCTTCACGCAAAAACTACTGAACCGATTGCGATGAAACTTGAAATATAGGTAGCTAGATTTTTTGACTAACACATGGGGTACTTTTTATCTCGATATTTCTACGGGATCGGGACTTATGCGGGTGAAACCACGGGCGCTGCTAGTTGTACAATATAGTTACGAGTAGGTATTATCGTAAAAGACGTCGGTTTAACCTCGTCGATTTTATTTCTAACTATTAAAAACCCTCTTTATGGCACCACGACTCACGAATTAGCGATTATTATGATGTAAGGATCAAGTACTAGTATTTATTTGACGGTTTTTTTAAGCATGCATTTATGGTTAACTAGCTGAGACGGCACACTTGGTATCATCATCAGGTATATTGAAAAATATTTGATTTGAAAGTGGCATTTCGACGACGGGCCACGACTCGCCCGGCTACATAGTTTGGTATAAAGTGTATGGGAAAATTAATTAAGTTTTATATTTGTTTTTCCGGTACTCTATATCTTTAAGAAAGAATTTACCTCAAGATTACTTACCTACCTAGTTTAAAAACTGCATGCTTTTGGATTTTATTTTATAGTGATTCCTACATTTTTAAACAATGCTTCCCGAAAAAAAAGCGGCTATCGCGCTGTAACGGATTACCAGTAGTCGCGGGTACGAGTCCCGCCGTGTATACGTAAATTTGTGCAAGCATTTTTTTTTAATCTAGGTTTTCAGTATTGTAAACTTTCCAAAATTGCACCAGACAGGACAATTTTGGAAAAATTAACAAAAAAAACTACATAACTGCATGCCTTACAGAATCGGGTTAGGCACAGACAAGATAATGGCGGCGTGACAGTAAAAACGGCGGGAAACCTAAAACCGTTACTCGTAACCCCTTATCTATGACTATGACCATATTTTTTATCTGTGAACATCGTATGGGCGTTTTAACGATAATTCTCGATATCGGCCGGCGTTTTTTTCACGTAAATATGTATTTGTAGTAGGTAATATTATTAATATAGTATTTCGATAAGAATTTTATTGTGCTCGCACGATTTTGGTATTTTTGTCTGTTATCGTGTTCATTAATAGAAGATTTAAAATTATTTCTGTCATTTTTCTGATTTCCTTTGTGAGGGCCAAGTGAACCCATTTAGGATTAAGTAGTTGTATTTAGATAGATTTAGCGATGCGTTATACAAAAAAAAAAAAAAACAAAATAAAAACATCGTCGCTTCCCATCAGGTGAGGTGAAATTGAGGCATGGTCTTGGCAGATACAGATATAGGAGAAGGTATACTTTCCTCTTAACCCCGCCCGTTCTCCGTTTACTTATACTGTCGCCTTACCTAATTAATTTACAAATAACTGAAAAGTTTCATTAGTAACAAACAGGATGTACTGGCAGACAATGCTATCTTTTTACATATATTAATTTAATTACTTTGTTAACCAAATTGACTGTTTAATGGAGTTTTAACCCTGACAATGGGTTAAATTATCTATTTCATTTACGTTTGGTTTTAAACCAATTTCATTTGTTTAGAACTATCTGTGCCCTGCGGTTTCAGCCGCGTAAGTCCCGATTCCGCGAAAATATCGGGATAAAAAGTGCCCAATGTGTTAATCTAAATCTCCAGCTACCTCCGTACCAAGTTTCATCGCAATCGGTTCAGTAGATATTGCGTGAAGGAGAAACAAACAAACTTTCACCTTAATATCTACTCTAACTAATTTATTTTCATTCTTAGATCTTTCACCTTAATAATATCAACTCTAACTAATAAATAATGTCTTTAATAAATCATCTAACATTTAAGGAAAAGGTTAATTTTTTATATTATTATTTACCCATATCTATTTCCGAAATAACTCAAATTAAATAATTCAATTAACAACTTTAATTCTTATTTTATTATTTCATTTTTGACTTGTGATGATTATTTACCAATAAACGAGTATTTGAATATTAAATTCATCTAATTTTAACGGAATTAAAACTATCATAAAATTTCCAAATAAAACGTTTTTGTAAAGAATTATAATATCGTTTCTTTTAATTTTATCTCGGGTGTATTTCATTTTATTTTAGATTAATATGAAATATTTTGGCAAATTATAGGTAGAAAGGTACTTAGAGAAAACTAAATAAATACTATTTGAACCTCAATAACCTGATAACAAATATTTAAACATCAAAATTCAAAAAATATTTCGGTAGTACGTTTGTATGGTCGATTTCAACACCAGAGGCCTCTTAATAAAAATATTTTCATCTAATCGCCAAAAGATTTATTTTTAATATCAAACGTTTTACTGACTTTACAGTTTACATGGTCACAGACAAAATGAGATAATATTACCCAAATCTTACTAAAATGAATTAATTTTTGAAGCCGTGATACATTTTCACATAGAACCCTACTAAAGTTAAATTAGCGATTGCGACGAAATTTGGAATCCAGATAGCTGGATTAAGAGATATTAGATGCTAGATAGCTTAGTTTTTTTTCATTTTCTAATAAGAATATACTTTAATTTCCTATAAATTAAAAAATGATAAATAATAAAACGTAGGGACATGGTCATGGCTGATATATAAAATGGCATAAACATATTTTGTTCTAATATCTTTATCCAGAGAGGAAACAGTCGACTACGTTTGTAAAGTTTGCATGGAGAAAATAGTAGGTAGACTGTTCCCTTAACACATAGGCTTTTTATCCTGATATTCCCGCGGAATCGGGACTTAAGCGGGTGAAAACGTGGGACACACTAGTCCGAATACAATGTAGGTCATCACAGACAATCAGTTAGATATAGTTTGATAGTAAGACACTTAGAATTCCATTAATAGATATCGTTCAAGTATTTCTTGTATACGATAATATTTTGTACCTAAGTTTTCTGAGGTTTAGGCCTGTAACAGAACGTGACTTAAGCGGAGATCTTGACTTGAGACACGATTTATTCACATCTACTTCACACAAACCTTCAAATCTATTCTATTATTATAAAGCTGAAGAGTTAGTTTGTTTTTTGTTTGTTTGAACGCGCTCTCAGGAATCGCTCGCGCTGGTCCGATTTGAAAAATTCTTTCAGTGTTGGGTAGTTCATTTATTGAGGAAGGCTATAGGCTCTTTTATCTTCTGATCCCAATATTCCCACAGGATCGGGACTTACGCGGAGGAAACCGCGGCATGCATGCGCAGCTATTAATCATTTAAAAAACATAACTTGGGAACCTAACCCTATAACGTGATATTGCAGTAACTACTGTGTTCTCCTTCACACACGTTGACAACTGCCGTCAGCAGAATTCATTGCAAAGACACCGCGAGTATTTCTTGGAAATTATGTATCTTTAGTACGTTTATAAATATGGTTTGTTTCGTGGGAATTATTCGATTTTAGCTGAGTGAAATGCCTTAAATTTGAAATTACGTTTCTCAAATCAAAGTTTGCATGCCTGGGATGCTATTCTGCTCATCATTCCGAAGGTTCTCATCAGATTCTTCACCAACTTTAAATAGGGCCGACTTAGAAGCTTATTATACCTTTCTACTAAAGGTACGAGTTGGCAACGGGCGACATGAGGCGGCAGCGGACGAGCGACGTGTCGTGGCGACACTACTGGTTTCTATGAAATTCTATTTCCCTACGCTCGCTCGACGACGCGTCGCTAGCTTCGTGTCGCTAACTACGTAGGGAGTTTCATAGAAATACACAGAAACCAGTAGTGTCGCCGCGACATGTCGCCCGTTGCCAACTTCTACCTTAAATCAAGCATTATACTTATTTATAAGAACTAGGACTATGAAAAATCACTAGTTTTACCTAACCATTAAGTTACCCGATTTGCGACGGTTAACCCACTTATTTGTATTAATGAGAAGCAATTAATACAAATAAGTGGGTTAACCGTGGATCGAATCGGATATTCTTAGTTAGTGTTGCCATGCCGAATTGTCGATATCGAGGATTATACTTTACATACCTACCTACAAATACATGTATTATGTACAATTGTACATATATGTGTCTGTGTATCATCTGTATGTATTTACAGAAAAAAACTTATAATATGTAGTATATCTACGCACTAGGTTTGTACTATGGGAACTACACAACGCTAGTAGGTACCTACCTAGTACAAAATTGTAGATCATAAAACCTATACCTATCTATTCTATATCAATTTAACTTTATATCTATACTTATAACTCAAGAACGGCTTAACCGATTTGGTAAATAAATAAATAAATAAGATAAATAAAATTCCCGGCGGAACGAAGTTCGCCGGATCAGCTAGGTAGTTGTCTTTAAAAACGCATTAATACTTGTTTTCCTAAAAGCCGCAAGAGACACCACGGGACGCAGCTAATAATATCGATATAAATAAATAAATATTGCACGACATTGCACACATAGCAATCTAGCCCCAAACTGAGCACTAGGCTTGTACTATAGGTCCTAGATAAAGGATACACTAATTTTTAATAATAAATAAATTTAAAAAAGCATAAATACCTGTACCTGGCGGGAATCGAGCCCGCAACCTTCTGCATTGCAGTCGGGCCTCCCCCCCGACGCGCCACAGAGGTCGTAACAACGTTACGCGAGAGACACCACGGGTGGATATAATACTACTATCGATAAATGTAATAATTTGTTTTTTTTTTTGTACAGTTGTATTGACTTTGACGGGATGCCTTGAATAGTTTCGGCAATGGCGACTTAGTGTTAATGCTTGACTAGCAGCCGAATACAGAAACGCAACTCAAAATGTGAATTCTACTTAAACAATTAAGCACCTCTCAAATTCAAGAATTCACTTATGGAGGTACTATTTTTAAATTTAGAAGCTGCTCAGTTATTTAAGTAGGTACGCCTTAAATTTCATGTGGAGTTTCTGTATTCGACTGTAACAAACGTTCCTAAGTGGAACTTTAGTTAAGCCATGTTTTATTTTAGGCATTTTTCGACCTATATCTATCTCTGCTTTGTCCTGGGTGACTAACTGACTGATCAACGCACAGCCTAAACCACTAATAGTAGAGAGCTGAAATTTGGAGAGTGTGTTCGTTATATGATGTACCTAGGTATCCGATAAGAAAGGATTTTTGATCGAGACTTACGCGTGACAAGAGATTGGAAAAAAATATTAAAATTAAAACTGCCTACTCCCTGATAATGTTTTCTATTGGTGAAAGAATTTTGGGAATCGGTTCCGTGGTTCCGGAGTGTACCCCCAATATACATACAAACATGTTACCGAGGTTACCTCTATATAAAATTATTATAGATTTCAATGTCGGGATCAAAAGTAGCCTTTGTTACTCCTCGATAATGTAGCTTTATATTGGTGAAAGAATTTTTGGAATCGGTTCAGTGGTTTCGGAGATAACCCGTAAAATACATACATACATTAATCAAATTGTTCCCACGTTACATCTTTACAATCTTCTTCTTCTAATATATAAAATTTCCATGTCACAATGTTAATTACCGTACTCCTCCGAAACGGCGCGACCGATTTTTACCAAATTTTATATGCGTATTCAGTAGGTCTGAGAATCGGCTACTATCTATAATAATTTATAGGGCAAAACAACGTTTGCCGGGTCAGCTAGTATTAGTATAGAAGTTTAGATTGGTGAGCGTTTGAACTTAGCAGATAATAATTTGCAGTCTAAGATGTAGCATATATAATATTAGTAGTAGTATGTGAGATTTCACCTTCGTACCCTCTGACCTAAATAATATGTAAAAATAGTCCGTATCATTTACAATTCCAAAGGACTGGCGTCGAATGACGATAACTATCTGAATTTCAAGTAACTGACAGCACTGACAAATTCATTGACCAATATATTTGGAAGAATATTTTGAAAATTTCGTAATATAATGGTAGGTATTTTTTTTTGTCTTTAGCTCTTGTGTTATTATTTGGTATTTAAATGTCGTCGGTTCGATGGCACCGGATGTGTTGGGGTGATTGATTTTTGACATCTTTTTTGGTTGTTATTTTTTAGGGTTCCGTGGAAAGTGTAAAAACGGGTTTTACCCCTTAGAAACGGGGTTTTTACGCTATTTTCTACGTTTTCTGGTCTACTGCGAAGGTTTAAGGTGAACTCACAGTAGACCAGAATTGGATTTTTGATTTTGATCAAAAAAATTAGAAAATGAAAAAAAAAAACAAAACGTAGGGGCATGGTCAAGTCATGGCTGATATAAGACTTATAGCAAATAGATATTTTTTCTAATACCTTTATCCAGGGAAGAAACAGTCGACTACGTTTGTAAAGTTTGTATGGAGAAAAGAGAAGGTAGACACAATATCTTTACAAATACAGTAGTAAAATAGACCCAGTTGCATATCCCGTATCATTACTAACAAACTAATTTGTCTTCACCATCTGCACACGTTTGCACTGTGCACATAACCAGTGTTGGAGGAGCTCCACGTTCTCATAGAAACCAAACAATTTGATACAGTTGAGTAAACTGTAGTAGGTCAGTTTAAATTAGTCGCTTAAATGGATGGACGTGACTTGAATGAGACTCTATTGATAATAAAGTTTGAAGTGAGAATGCGGGTTTCGCGCCTAAACACCTGACGATTGACGAGTTTAAAAAAAACGGCCAAGTGCTTGTGGGCCTCTCGCACGAACAATTCCGTACCATTATTACAATTGTGTACCTACGGAACCCTAACATAAACACTAGACCAACTAATCCGTGAACGCAACGCAAACTTTAAAATTTTGTTTTACCACTGGCGCCAGCCTATCCCTTTATCACTAGATAGCGTCAGTGGCAAAAATACGTCGCGGTATCGTTGCGTTTTACGTCTCCGGACGATCTTCGGCTTCCCGCGTAGTGAGGCCATTTGCACGCATATCCGATCTTACAACGTCAAGCCAGCACTTCTTGGGTCTTCCCAATCTGCCGCGGCCGGGCGGAGGCGCCATGGCAAGACATTTGTTTCCCACGTAACCAGCCAATTTTCATAAAACGTGACCGTACCACCGTAAGCGGCATTCTTGCAATTTGTCTGCAATGTCTCTGACATGAAGGCTGCCCTGTCTCTGACATGCGGGAGTTTCCGACGCGGTCTTTTCGCGTCAGAACTCCTACACTATAGCTCAACCCAATGACAATAACGCCACATTACCAAGTAAACACACATTGTATGTAGTATATCCGTTGTCTAGTACCCATAGTACAAGCCTAGTCAAGTCCACCTAGTTGGTTGCCTTCCAACACTCCGTTTCCCACTGCATCGTGGTCGTGGCCTGTCCATTGCCACTTCAGTCTGCTAAATTTGACAGCCATCTCTAACTAACTAACTAACTTTGGCCCTCTTACGCTATAGCTATGGTATATACTTAGATAAAAATCTTCAAAACCATCGTCGCCATACATTTCGTAACCTCAGTACCTAACCCTAGCTAACCCCAATGACAATAACGCCACATTACCAAGTAAACACACATTTTCATTGTGATTTAAATAGATTTAAATGAACGCTGCCGTGTCGTCGTCGCCAGGATGTCGCAACTCGGTATGTTTTCTTGGTTTATGTATTTCTGATGTAATCTTGTGTGGTTTTTTTGTGTGTAGGTTAGGTAGTTTAGGGAGGTAGGTTTGTTCCTAGTTTTTGTATAGGATTTTTCTCTCTCTTTCGGTCTGAGACCGATATGGCCAACTTAGAACAGTCAGGGTCAAGTTCTTCTATAATATTTGAGATTCTTCTATAATATTTTAAGCTTCTTCTTCTTCTTGTTTTAGTTTTGACGTCGTACATCTAGTACATCACGCCAGTAAACACTAAATAACTGAAATATTTTAAAGAAACAATACTTCTGCAAAAACACAACGCACGATAGACGCAGGGCTGGATGCAAACCAGCATCTTACTCAAACCGGAAGCACGACTTGAACCAATTCGAAATCAGCCCTGCGTCTTTCGTGCGTTGTGTTTTTGCAGAAGTATTGTTTCTTTAAAATAGCTCTATGAAAGCCCAGTGCAGGCTTAAGCACTTAAAATAAAATACTAAATAACTGCACCGATTTTGAATCTTGATAACCTTTAAGATCGTGTCTTAAAATAGTGATATACAGATCGATGGTCCACCTGAAACCATCTTCTCATTAGAAAATGAGTTACAGGTTTCAATTTGCAGAATTTGTTAATACCTCTTGTGTTAGAATTTTCATTAACAAAATGCGATATAACTAAATTACTTCATTTCTAAAATTAAAATTATAATTTCGTGTTGCTTTAATGATATTAATACCTGTCTACTCGTGTCCAAAAGGTCTGGAAAGACCTCGAAACTTAAAACTTTAACAAAATTGATAATCGCGAATTGGCAGATTCAGAGTCCATCAAAGTAGCAAGATGTCAAAGTTACCCAACCTTCGGACGTATAACGCATAAAGTTAATTGGCATCCTTTATCAGCCTATCAGAGATAAGTCGTGGCTTACATTAAAGAGGTCAGAAATGTGGCAATGTTTGGCCCAGTGTTTGGTAATATTGTACCTACCAACTAGTCAGTTTTAGGGCCGTCTGAGGTTTTAACGTCGGCAAATTTATGACGCTAAGTAGGTAACCTTAGTATGGGTGGAAGATTTTCTGGTTTAGTTACCTATCTAGCTATGTAAACAGTGTTTTTTGTTTGTTTTTACTGGAATGGGCGTTCAAATCCAGACATAGTCGAAAAACGAAGAGGAAAGATACATAATTATTAATTCACCGTGTCACGTGGGTTCCCGTGTGGCTAAATACTTAAATAGCACACCCGCCCGGTAATCGGGTGCCACGGGTTCAAATCCTGTCACTGAAGACTTTTAAATAAAGCATTTCTTCTTGTAAAAAATTTTTTCAGTATGTTTATGCGTATAAAATAAATAAATAAATAAATAAATTCTGCGAACAACACACAGCGCCATCTAGCCCCGTGGTAAGCGACTAAGCTTGTGTTTCGGTGACTAGACAACGGATATAATACTTATATTTATTTTTCTTTTGTAAATACATACATATTATACATAGAAGGACACCCAGACCAGACACAAATATTTATTTTTTTAAGCATAAATACTTGCACCCGGCGGGAATCGAACCCGCAACCTCCTGCATTGCAGTCGCGCTCTCGCACGACGCGCCACAGAGGTCGTCAAAACACATACATGTGCGAACATCAAATCGCTGTGGCGTAATGGTTAGCGCACTCGCCCGGGAACCGAGGTGCACGGGTTCTAATCCTGTCACCGGAGCCTTTTTGATGATGTATTTCTCCTTGATTTTTTTTTTCTAAAGGAATTCTCCCGATAATGTTTTATGCGCATAAACACATTACATGTGCCAACACCGGCGCTAGGCTTAAGTACCACAACACAGGCCTCATGTTTCATTGCCTATTGAAACCATTCCTCCGTCAAGCAACGACCAGGCGAGGCAAGAACGTTCAACTTGGCTTGTGTAAACAATTCGGTTGCCTAGCAACCTGGTGGCTACATGCGCGCGCGCAACTGGGCGCCTACCATGGGACTTTGATTGCGACTTCGGTTTAGATAAATTTAAAAAGAAAGAGAGAAAGAAAATATGTTTGGGACAAGCACACAGTTACAAGATAGATAGATAGAACGTTTTATTATGCTCACCAAAAGTAACAATTATAATTAATAAAACAAACGAAACTTAAATCTAAAGTGGCACAATACCTTTGACAAACGGTTTATTCCACTTTGATCACCTGGGTGATAGAAGTGGTAATTTTAGTGTCCTCAAATGTGTGTGTGAGTGTGACACTAAAATTTCCACTTCTATCACCCAGGTGATATCACCCAGGTGATCAAAGTGGAATAAACCATAACAAACGTGTTCATTGTTATAATAGTATGGAACCCTCGCCAATTTGACTCACGATTTTTATTTTCATTTAGGTTTAAGCATTTTATCAACGCCCTACGTTTAGAGATCTTTCCTGACCTCTTGGTCACACGTAAATTATTTTTATTTAAATTCTAGCAAACCAATATTGATTTGAAAACAATAGTTATGTACTTTCATCAATACGTGGTAGCCCCCCAGTACCAAAGAGCAAGTGCGAGCGAGACAGAAACAGCCAGGGTTTGTTGTACGATAAAACCTGCGCGCGCGCAAATCCATGCGTTCACGGTAGGTTGGAAGTGTGTTTTATTGGTGTTAGGTAATTACTTCCCTATGCACCTATCGGGTTTTATTGAGGCTCCAGTTTGTTTCCTGGAAGGGTGGAGGTTCTCATGAAATAATGAGTCGGGGTCAGAACCCGAAGACAGTTTCCGTAAACAAAGATTTGTAAGAGGTTAGAAATTATAGAACTGGACTGGGACTGTATTTTTAAATCGCTTGTGCCATTTCGAGCGATCTCAACCACTCGCTGCAGGAATCCGACATCGAACGAAAATAAGAAGAAATCGAGATATTTAAATCGCCCGAAGTGGTACGAGCGATTCAAAAATGAGGCTCCCGTCTCTAGGTCGCATTAAGCTAGTATTTTAGCCTAGTAGCGAGTAATTTAGTAGCTAAACGAACACGCTAAAATTAGTCGATTCGATTAATAAGTTATTAAGTCAGGTCAATACATTTTTTCTATTTTTGAAAATATTTCCAAATCTTTGCGTAAAATATTTTTATTCGCAAAGTTTGGAAATAAATTGATTTTAGTTGAAAATTAGACGTAACATTGTGATTATTTTTTATTGTTTTAAATGTAAAATTTCATATTTTCTTTATGAAGATGACATTTAAAGTATAATGGTAATCTAAAAAATTAAAAAAGGGTTATTTGTGGATTGTTTCGTGAAAGTTTCGTGCATGAAAAAAATGTATCTCGTCGTCGAGATCGTCATTTCACATAGGTCGCGCCCTTATTATTGTATTGCACTTTGCACTATGTCTTAAACACTGTGACAAGGCCGACCTCAAACCTCAGCTCTTAAGTTACAAATTGCCACTGAACCGAATGCTTACAAAACCACTAGACGCCTTAAGTTGGTGGTGAAAGTTGCCTGAAATACAATCTCGATTGAAAATATAATTTTGTATGATTTACAAGCAGTGCCCCGCCGTTTCACCCGCGTACAGTGACCGGCAGAAAAGTTGAAAAATTTTGACGTGGGAGGGGAAAGTTCGCGCAGTACATTTTACATTCGACTTTTATGAAAAATCGACTTTGCGCATCCGCCATTTTTTTTTACCAATCTGCCGGCCACTGTAAGTCCCTTTCTTATCGGATGCCTATATCATATTGTAAAGAACACACTCTCCAAATTTTAGCTCTCTACTATAAGCGGTTTAGGCTGTGCGTTGTTCGGCCAGTCAGTCAGTCAGGACAAAGCAAAGGCTTGTTACCACCCACCGTGGACACAAAAAACGTGAAAAATCACGTTTGTTGTATGGGATATAGATATTTGTTTTTTTTTTTGTTTTTAGTATTTGTTGTTATAGCGGCTACAGAAATGCATCATCTGTGAAAATTTCAACTGTCTAGCTATCAAGGTTTATGATACAGCCTGGTGACAGACGGACAGACAGCGGAGTCTCAGTAATAGGGTCCCGTTTTTACCCTTTAGGTACGGAACCCTAAAAACATGCGTGTCAAATCGCACCCGCAAAACTAGGTAGCGATAAAAAAAATAGCTAGTGACGTGCCGGTTGAGTGGGTAACTGTGCTAGTGATGTCCATTGTCGGTAATCGATTACGCAACCGTTGTAGCATTATCGATAATTGTTTGGTTAAACTTTACGTAGATTTTACTTATCGAAGGTCTTTGGTTACTTGCAGGTAAATCTTATTGTGCGGTCATGGAATAAGTTATAGTAAATTTATTATTATACTAGCTGATCCAGCGAACTTTAAAAAGTATATGTGCTTTTTGCAGTTCTAAGCTACCTCAGCAAAATCGGTTCAGCCATTCTTAAAAGTTATAAATAGTGTAACTAACACGACTTTCTTTTATATATGTACCTACATAGATTACTAGCAGATTCCTGCGATTTCCCGCGTAAGTCCCGATCCCGTGGTAATGGGGATCAAAGTAGCCTTCTGTAGCTTTCTATTGGTATAAAAATTTTTGAAATCGGTCCAGTAGTTTCGGAGATTAGATTCGTTAGGGTGCCAGACAGGCGGCAGTCGGCACTCTCCACTCTCTCTCCCTTGTGTTTTATCATACAAAAACCCCGTTTTGCCACAGGGTGACGCAAAATGACTTGTACTTTCTTTGAAACCGAGTAACGCGACTCACAATTATTGAGAGGACAGTTTACCTACTCTTTTCTCCATACAAACTTTACAAAGGTAGTCGACTGTTTCCTCCCTGGATAAAGATATTAGAAAAAATGTGTTTATGCCATAAGTCCTATATCAGCCATGACCATGCGTTGACCATGACCTACGTTTTGATTTTTTTCATTTTCTAATTTTTCAGAATTTTAATTCTATTAGAAAATAAAAATAAAACCAAAACGTAGGGGCATAGTCATGGCTGATATAGGATTTATGGCATAAACATATATGCTCTAATATCTTTATCCAGGGAGGAAACAGTCGACTACGTTTCTATAGAGAAAGAGTAGGTAGACTGTCCTCTTAAGCGACTCACAACTACTAAACACTCGCCTCGCCTCACCCTGTAACCGCTATCCCATCAAAGAGACGCGTGAACACAAAAATCATCAAGAAATCAGCACCTGAACTACAGAATGCGACCGCAAAACGGCAACATTGTCAAAGCATTACATTGTCAACGTATGTAGGTAGAATGGGTATGTATCCATTGTTTATGTACGCCCAAGGCCTGAGTTAAGAAAACGGTAGACGTTGCTTCATAAGATGTGCTTTTAACCGACTTCCTAAAAATGGAGGAGGTTCTCAATTCGTCGGGTTTTTTTTGAAGTGTAAACTTTTAGCGTGGTACGCATATTTTTAGATTCATATTTTTAAAAAATAATCATCTCAATCACACACTATTGCTGCGTCTCGGTAACGGTGTCGCGAGTCCACTGTTACCGAGACGCAGCAATAGTGTGTGCATTCACTTCTGTCGGCACTCCCGGAGTGCGTTTTTTTAGGGATGTTCACCGATTACTCGAGGACGGCTTGACCGATTGAGATGATTATTTTTTTAATTGAAGGGAGTTCCGAGATGTTTCCATAAAATTGTACCTATATGTAGGTACGCCCAAGCCCCGGTTAAAGAAAAAATGCGTTGCCGACCAAGCAAGAATAAGCTATGAATAACAATTCTCCGCATAAATCGTCATTTTCGGGACAAACTTGTATAACTCGCCGATAAGAATAAATCGCCTTTTTTGCGGGAGTAATTTTATTTATTGACGGAAAAAGTGGGGTGTTATAAGTTTGACGTGTCTGTGTGTGTGTGTATCCTACTGTGGCATCGTAGCTCACGAACGAATGAACCGATTTCAATGTAGTTTTTTTATATTTTACTATCATTTCCATGATTAGCGACCCTATATGGAGAATAACCGCTATACCGCAAGTATTTTGGTAGATTATGAGACAATTTTACAGATATGTTAATGGCGGCCGAATGTCAAAAATATAAAAAAATATTGTAAATGTGTTTCCCTAAAAAAATAACAAGTAAGTACATAAGTACCTTATTTATCTCGTTGTTTCCCACGCGGAGAAGTTTTCACAATACTGAAAAAATACGTTTTATGTTTGCAATACGAAGGTTAAAAATGGTTTGTCACGCGATCTGCTACAAGGACTGTCGAGTGGTGCCATTGAGAAATTATTTTTGTAGGTAACTTGATTTTTTATAATATCCTGTACTGTGTGAAATCGTTCTTATTAAGCTATTGCATAGCTTTTATCGCGGACTTTGAGCTTTGAATGAAGAAATTTCGTAACGAAAAAAACCTAACACCCCCCACTCCGCCTACCATGTTACAAAATAAAAAAATAATTATGATTGCATAAGTTGATAAAAAATGCTATGCAATAGCTTTACCGCGGCAGTCCCCGAGCGCCACACGTTTTTTTTTTAATTTAACTTGAACTGTCCCACTGCTCGGCAAAGGCCTCCTCATTTCTTTCCACCTATCGCGGTCTTCTGCGACCTCCGGCCAATTTGACTCGAAACGGTTAAGCCTCTGTAGTAGGCCAGAACTGATTTTTCTCGGACGGTTAACTATAAAATTTATTTAAAACATCGGTTTCGAAAACAATGCTTATTAAAGTTGTGGATATTTACTAGGTCATGTATGTTGTGAAAACACGATTACAGATATTTTTCTCGATACAATAAAATCACAAACTTCCCTCTAAATTTTACAAATAAATAGCACCATTTATTTGCGTCTATCGTGCGTTGTCTTTTTGCAGAAGTATTGTTTCTTTAAAATATTTCTAAATAGCACCAGTCTGTCAGTCAGTAAAACGCCATTTATTTTTACCACTGGCTCCATCTACTTGCGCCAATCTTAAAAATAAATGCTAACTCTGCATACCGTACGAAACCCTTCGTGCGCGAGTCCCACTGACATTTAGCTGTTTTTTTAACTATTGTGTGTTTTTAATTTTTCGTATGTGTGTGTATGTATCAATTTAATATCATACCTGCATATAAACCACTGAAATGAAACTATACAAGTACGCTGGAATTGGTATACCATACAAAATGACATTAGATCTTTGTGCCGAGTTTGATTAGCGCCATGTTGCGCTGTTGTCGCGCGTTTTCTATTGAACGTAATGGTGGCCGTCTGTAGAACTAATAATTCCGTGGACAGTCACCATCACTTTCAATAGAAAATTCGCGACAACAGCGCAACATGGCGCAGATCAATTAGGCACAAAATTCAGTGCGCTATGACCTGTCCAGCGACTTGTACCATGGAGGTCAGTGATATAAACCCAACGCATAGAGGCATTCAATTTATCGTTCGATTGAACACCTAGTCAAAACAAGCCTACAGGTGGTTTTGTTATGAAAAACCGTGCGACGCTTGCTTCAGTCGACTCCTGCGCATTGTTCTTTACGTGCCGATACTATCGATGCAATTCGATCATTCGGATTTACAGTTCTACAGTGATAATAATCGATTTTATTTTGGACATGGTATAAATTTACCTCCTTACTTATAAACGCCGATGAGTTGCTGTCTGTACAATGTATGGTTTGTCTCTTACTGTGACATGAAGTTTCAAAGTTGACAGACAGAGACAAGCGTTGTTTAACTTAGTCATCTGTTAATTATCGTTTGTGAGTAAGGAGGTTAGTGATCCGAGTTTTAAGTGTGTTTTTAAAAGTGTTTTTGGAAATTTTAATGGTTCACATTTTTTGTATTTGACGGCTTCTGTAGCATATCAGGCGAATTCAACGCAATGTATAAGGTTAAGGGATTCGATTCCCGTCGGGGACAAGTATTTATGCTCAATTAATGTTTGTTCCTATTTCTGGATGTGTCTTTATGTATTTTAAGTATGTATTTACAAAAAAATCTGTTGTAGGTACATAATAGGTATATAGGTATCTCTATTGTTCCTGTGTACGCAAACTTTGGATTGCAAAGACTAATGTTTATTATTAAATAAGCACAAATCACCTTTACAACGGTATGTCTTTGTAATCTCAAGTCTGCGTACACATGAACGTTTTGATCCTTTTTAATATTTGATAAGACGGTAGTTCCTCTTTAACTTTTTAATACAGTAGAATGACAAATCACATCTCAGTCTATACTGAAGAAGAGACCTGTAAAAAGGTCTCGAAACGTTGAGCGTTGAAATAATGCTAAAAGTAATAAACACTACGCGACATGACGAATCTATAAGGGTTCCGTTTTTTGCCATTTGGCTACGGAACCCTAATGAGTTGTGTTCCGTTTTTTGTTGATAAATAATCTATAGAACTAAATGGATGGCGGTGTGGAATATTTATTTATTTTAAAGGATAAAGCCCACTCTTATATGGACGCAGGGCCCTAAAAGCGACATATCTATTGTTCCGTATTGTTGAAAAAGATTCTAAGCAATTACTATAGAATACTGAATGACGATCTAAAATACCGAATTCATTGAAAAATAGTATTATAATCGTAACCAAAAAGCGTGCAACCTGTTTTGTAATGTAAAATGATAATTATACACAATAATATACAGAGCGTAAAAATATGAAGCGCGCCCATGTGGAAAAGCTAGTTTAATTCCAATAGTTTTGTTGCTATACATTATCATGTACCTACTTAACTATACAATATATTTATACATGTATATATTAGCTGACCCGGCGAACTTTGTTCCGCCTTAGACACAAAAAAGGTACGTTGAGTGTTGAAACAATGCTAAAAGTAATAAACAGCACGCGATTAAAACGGAAAAATAAGTTTAATTTTAATCCTTATAATATTTACACTAATATTATAAAGAGGAAATATTTGTATTTTTATGTTGGTATGTGTGTGTGTGTCGTATGTTTGTAATGAATAAACTCGAAACTACTGAACCGATTTAAAAAAATCTTTAACCAAAAGAAAGCTATACTATCGAAGATTAACGCTTTCGCAGAGTTTCGCTGTGGCTTTTTTCGCACTTAGCCTCACAATTGGGCAGTGTACGTGATTTCTTAGAGGGTTTAAAGCAGTAAGATGCCACGGGATCCTACTTCGGATTAGCGAATATTCCATGCCTTCGGATATTCGCCAATCCGAAGACCGTGGTGAGTCCTAGGACATGTCGGTTTCCTCACGATGTTTTCCCTCACTTTTCCTTTTTTTTTGATACCGATATTCCCACGGGATCGGGACTTACGCGGGTAAGCGGGATAAATTGATAAAAGTATGAATGAATCACTTTTATTTATGAATATGATATTATGATACATATAATTGATCTGATCACTTATCTGTATCGGTTCTTATCATTCTTACACTCATTGTTGACAAATCATTTTTTTAGTATTAAATTAGTCATTCACGTATTTTCCCTTTTTTCTAAATTTAAACTCAATTTCCGGTTTTAATCGCGTTCCTTTTATTATATTAAGCATTTTATCAATAGGTACACTACGTTTCTTGATCTTTACAGATCTCTTGCTCCCAGGTAGATTGAGATATATTTTTTTTTCTCATTGTTTTCAAAGGTTACTGAAAACTACTGTCTCATCATATATTATGTAGTTGTATCAAAGAAACACGATTAAAAAAGTAAAATGAGATGAATTTTAGTTAATCATTCTCGTATTTCCCTTGTTTAGTTTATTCATTACTTCTGATGTATCTTCAATACTTTTCCTATTCTATATATATACCAACTTTTAAATTTCGTGTCAAACAAACATCATGTAACTATTATTATATTATTTGTTGGATTAAAATTGCGTTGCAATTGAGTAAAAAAATGGACAAATGGTCTGAAGCTTCTTATTAAATGCTAAATAATCTTTTGTGAACCATTAAATTATCTATCAGTGTAAAATAAAGACTTATAAATAAATAAAATGATTTTTTATGTGCTATTTATCGTTGTAAACGTTTCGGAACTAATCACCTGTATTGAAAGATCACCGGTTATCCAGGTATTTATTAAAGTTATCTATTACTAGCTGCATCCCACGATTGAACCCGTATAAGTTAAGATCCCGTGGGAATATCGGTAACTTTTGATACCGATATTCCCACGGGATCTGGACTTACACATGTATGTAAAGTATGTAGCTTTCTTTTGGTGAAAATTTTTTTGAAATAGGTCCAGTAGTTTTTGAGTTTATTCATTACAAACATACATACACACGTACATACATGTCTTGCAATATCAGTCGTTTTATGTGATGGCCCCTTAACTACAACCTTGGAATCTTACCCCCCTTACTTATAAACGATGACTAAAATTACGTAACGTTTGTCTTTTACTGTGGCACGAAGTTTCGAAGTTAACAGACAGTGTCAAACGTTACATAAACTTAGTCATCGTTTATTAGTCTTTAAGTCTTTAAGCACCGCACCGTAGGTTCATCGTCGTTTCCCATCAAGTGAGATAAAGTCAAATGCTAGCCTATCTCATGTACAAAATAGAAAAGAAAGAAAGAAAGAAAATAGATTTTAGCACACAACTACATTACAAGAAAAAAAATATAAAAGTAAAGAACATTATGGACACAATAAAGATATACATATATTAAAAAAATCGTAGCGAGTAGTTTTTGCGCCTATTCGGATAAAAATACAGTTTTTGATACGATTTTGATAATCATTTAGAGAAGTTATTCCGGAAGGTCCCCCATCATAACAATACATTTTATAAACTGAACACATTAAAACGAAATATCTTGAATTAGCGACATATACTAGTTAAATCACAAATGGGCGACCTCCGTCAAAGTTGAGTTCCTATCGTGGGATAATGTTGTCATTGATAAACTCTGTACACAGAGGAAATCTTTTAATATCGTTATTAACCTTCTTACCCGTAAAATATTGTGGGTTTTTAATACATTTGAGACTTGCATTAAAACAATACAGTTAATAAATAAGCCTTAATGCTTTGTTTTAATTTTTAAATGGTATAAAAATGGATTTCGAAATTGGTACGCGAACATGACTACAGATTTAAAGAAAGAGTGCTACTAAGTTCAAAATATATATTCGTTAAATATTATTCTACTTGATCGTTTTGAATCGTCAGCAATTTAGTGTGCCTTCGGAACACTACCTCTAATGAGAAATAGACACGAGTTACTCCCATGAGTTACTAGTGTCGTTTTTGCTGTAATTCACATTGTCGCATCTCTTCTCTTAGGCGCCCACGCCGTCCGGAACCACTCGTCCTTATTTTCTAAGACATGCAATTAAACTCACTTTTCTTTTTTTTTATTATACCTATTAAGAGGATAGTCTCCATTCTCTTTCTCCATACAAATGTAGTTTACATTTTCCTCCCTGGATATATTAGACATTAGAGCAAATATGTTTATGCCATAAAACCTATATCTGTCATGACAATGCATCTACCTTTTTTTTCTAATTAAAATAATAATAACAAATAAAAAAATAATAAAATAAAGGTAAAAAGGTAGATGCATAGTCATGCATGACAGATATAAGTTTTATGGCATAAACATATTTGCTCTAATGTCTTTATCCAGGGAGGAAAATGTAAACTACGTTTGTATGGGGAAAGAGAATGGAGACTATCCTCTTAAGCATTTTTCAAAGCCCTACGTTGAAAATGAGCTTAATTTCAGCATCGCGAAAACCAAGGAAAAATGTTGTCCAGGCCCATTTTGGTCATTCTTCTTTACTGTCATATTTCCCAAAGTTGTCACGGTGCATGAGATACAGCCTGGTGAGAGACGGACGGACAGACAGCGAAGTCTCAGTAATAGGGTCCCGTTTTTACCCTTTGTTAATATTTAAGTGGGGCTCCAATACAACAAAGTTTTGTTTGTTACGGAACCCTTCGCACTTGGCCGGTTTTATCTATAGGTCTTTGGCTAGATAGAATATAGTTAGATTTACGAACGACCTGCTGACAGTCGTAATTATAAGGCCTAATTCAAACGTCATGATCCGTCGTCAATAAGGCTCACTACACGCGATACTGTACCTTGACCGTATTCACGTCGATTGTCAACCATTACGTAATGAATGGCTAAGTACACGTTGGTAGGTTATAGTTACGACTATTGTTCGATGCTTCTATTAGATACGAGTAGAGTCCCGCGATTCACTCGCGTAAGTCCCGATCCCGTGGGAATATCGGGACCAAAAGTAGCCTATGTTAGTCATCGATAATGTAGCTTTTATTGGTGAAAGAATTTTTGAAATCGGTCCAGTAGTTTTTGAGTTAATTAATTACCAACATACGACACACACAAACACACACAAATACAAATATTTCCTCGTTATAATATTAGTGTAGATTTACGGTGGTAAAGTGCTTTTGGGATTTGGTGAAGACGAGGGCAAAGCAGGACGTGTTAAGAGAAAAGGATACCTACCTACCCTTTTCTCTATACAAACTTTACAAACGTAGTCGACTTTTTCCTCCCTCGATAAAGACATTAGAGACACTATGTTTATGCCATGTAAACTATATCAGCCATGACTAAGCCCCTACGTTTTGGTTTTTAGGGTTCCGTAGCCAAATGGTAAAAAAACGGAACCCTTATAGATTCGTCATGTCTGTCTGTCCGTCCGTCCGTATGTCACAGCCACTTTTTTCCGAAACTATAAGAGCTATACTGTTGAAAGATGTATTCGGTGAACCGTAATAAGATTTTCAAACAAAAATTTTTTTTCATATTCTAATTAATTATACTAAAACAAAATGTACTACTAGAAAATGAAAAAAAAAACAAAACGTAAGGCCATGGTCGGTCATGGCCCATGACTGATATAGGTTTTATGGCAGAAACATATTTGCTCTAATGTCTTTCCGTGAGTGTATTTGGAAGGATGGGATTGTTCGTACGTCTCAATCCGTTAGCGGACGAAAGAAATTCGCACGAAAACGTATGCAAATTGTTTTACTGGAAGTTGCCACCACTAGGTGACACATACCGTGTTACATACACCGTTATCACCTAGGTAGGTATGTATACCTACTTTAAACTTGTCGCCTTTATCAACTCCTTTACGCTCTGCTAATTCTGGTTCAGACCTTGTCTTCAGGAAATGTTAAACATATTTTTTTCAACACATCTTTTTAAAGTTTTCTTTGTTCCGAATTGGACTTTATGCTTTTGGTATTAGGGTTGAAATTTGACGGTGTTTGTTATTATTGCGTTGCTAAGCAGATGTGGGTTGATGAGTTGGTAGCAAACTTAGGTGGAATAAGTTATTCTATCAAATTATACAAAAGCTGCATCCCGCGGTTTCAATCGCGTAAGTCCCGATCCCGTGGGAATATCGGGATCTAAAGTAGCCTATAGCCTTCCTCAATAAATGGACTATCCAACACTGAAAGAATCTTTCAAATCGGACCAGCGGCAGCGGTACCTGAGATTAGCGCGTTTAAACAACTCTTCAGCTTTATAATATTTGTATAGATGAATTGCCCCAAGGCTCCATTGCTCCATTGATCTAAAACTTGAACCGAAACAAGCGTTTGGGGACACGATCTGTCTATAACTGATCCCTGACGGTTGCCCCTCCGGGGTGGCCTGACGGTACAGTGGACCCCTCTCTTCATACCCTTGCTGGGCATAGCTGGGGACGCTATAACATATATGCACAGGTTAGAGGAATGGGTTTCCTGATCTAAAACTTAGAGCAAAAAGCACCATTAAGTTTGAGGTAACGTTACCGCAGTGGCTGATTACAAATGTTATTCCAGAATCCCTAGTACATTTTTGCAAATTGATTACTATCAAACTCGTTTTCCGTGAGTAGCTTCATTTTGATGAGACGCCCAACAATTTCATATACGAAACTCGATTGTGATAGATAACAGATGTAGGATCTGTACTACTACTTTTGAGCGTAGGACCGGGATAACGTACCACACAATTTGTAGGACAACATGACTGTTAAATTATATAAATTTAAATTGGAAATTGTTGGGCGTCTTGTGGCGGACGCCCACAGAATCAACTAGATGGCGTTACTAGTACGAAATCCTGAATCGCGCTATCAACATTCTTTCCGAGATAAGCTCATATACAACTCTCAACGACACATCGTCGGGCCGCGGCCTACCGGGCAAAACCACCTGCCCGGTGGAAGATCTTCCCTTTGGAGGTACACATCATCTCGTACCCCCAAACTAAGTTTGAAAATGAAGCTACTCACAGAAAACTAGCTTGATAGTAATGAATTTGCAAAAATGTACCAGGGATCCTGGACTACGTCTTCCTTCTGATGTCATATCTACTGCTAAAGTCGTAGTAGTTTAAAACACAGTAACCTGGAGTTTCGATATTTCCACGGCCGTGCCGGTACAATGACTCACTTAAAGCTGTAAACACACAGATAACATATCTGAGCAAACATATGTGGACATACCTTTAACTATACGGGGTGTAGATTTTTTTTCGCGATGTGGGATTGAAATTAAACTCATTTTTCGGTTTTAATAGCGTTGTGTTTATTATTATACTTTTAGCATTGACGACAAGTATTTGTGCTTAAAAATAAATATTTGTTTCCTGTCTGGGTGTTTTCTATGTATCATATGTATGTATTTACAAAAAAAAAATGTAGAACATCCGTTTTCTAGTACCCATAGTACAAGTCTAGTGCTTAGTTTAGGGCTAGATTGAGCTGTGTGTAACGTGCAATATTTATTTACTTATGTTCCAATGCTCAACGTTTCGAGGCCTTTACAGACTTTTTTTCATTATTGCTAACTTGCTGACTTGACTTGCTGTCAAATCAAATAAACACCTTAACCATCCTCTTCTTTAAGTCTTGTCCGTTGCCTGGAGGAGGTCGCCTTTAGGCGAAAAGGCTGCCCAATGTGTCACCTTATTAAAGATATTCTCTGTAATATATTTAATTTTTGTGTTTTGGTACTAAGCGTAAATCAACCAATTTAATTGATACAATAATATATTATGTAAATAATATTCCTGGAATATTCAGTGACTTTTTCATACAATCTAAAGGTGCCGTTTTAGTTTTATCCAAATCGGGTTAGAAACTCCTCATCACATTTCGCTATTTCTTACCTATAATGGAGGCCCATGAAAAAAATCCATCCTGTATAACAAAATTAAAAGGAAAACTATCATAATCTAGCTAAATATTACAAGTAACCGAGTACGAAGAGCCAAAAAAATATGATTACCTACGGAACCCTTCAATTCTACGAAGTACGTGGCCTGACTTACGATAACACATACTTGGCCCACTAATTCATTTTCAAAATATTAAGAGGACAGTCTACCTACTCTTTCTCCATACAAACGTAGTCGACTATTTCCTCCCTGGATAATGACATTAGAGCATATGTTCTTGGCATATAACCTATATCTACCATGACCTACGTTTTTATTTTTTCATTTTCTAATTACAATTTTAAAAAAAATCGCGTAGGGGAATGGTCATGGCTGATAAAGGACTTATGGCATAAACATATTTTTTCTAATATCTTTATCCAGGGAGGAAACAGTCGACTACGTTTGTAAAGTTTGTATGGAGAAAAGAGTACGTAGACTGTCCCCGTAAATATAGACATCCTATACAGGGTGTTGGAGTTAATGGGACAGCTGCTTACATTATGTTGTTCTATACACGTCCAGGCGAACAACTTTTTGCTTTATTTTATTTTAATCTTTTTTTTTTTCAAAATTGATGAGGTTTATGGCTTTTACTTAAAAACAGCTTTTGAAAGTAATGGCAATGATGTCTAGAAGTCTAAACTAACTAAAAGGCCAATTTAAGGTCAATGACCTCCAACCCTCAGAATCAGCTGAGTACTTCTAACAATTGTAATGTAACACATACATACACACATACATAATATACAGTATTATATATAAGTTACATAGCAACACAGACGGACCAGTTTCACCTTATTGAATATAAATTGCTTTTAATTTTCGTCGTTTTTACATTTTAGCAGATAATTAAGGGATATAGTCGAAATTGTGTTTTATCGTGAACGATTCGTTTTGCTTGAGTTAACATTAGCAATTATATTGTTATACATAATGTATGTACATAGTTTTAGATAAGCAGACACACCTAATACCTACATTAGGTGTGTATTGAAATTTCTAATTCTACCGATGCCCAGTTTATTTTATAGTGTTGCCAGCAATCCCTTAACTGCTACTTTTGAATACAAAATTTGTAATTACTTTAGTTAAGGTAATATTTCTTATGTTTTTATTGCTCAAGCCATTTTATTAGAAAAATTTTACAACGGAGAAATTCAATTTAAAAATTCTTCCGTGACAGGATTCGAACCTGTGCGCCTCGCTTGCTGGGCGAGTGCGCTAACCACTGCGCCCTTCGCGGATAAAACCGCGATAACTTTAAAAAAATCATTTATTTAAAACAAATTAAAAACTTAAATAACATTCTCAATACCAAAAATAAAGTTTGTAATGAATAAACTTAATAATATTGACAATTGATAAGTCTTTAAACTAGCGATTTCAAAAATTCTTTTACCAAAGGAAAGCTACATTATCGAGGAGTAACATAGGCTACTTTGATCCCGATATTCCCACGGGATCGGGAGTTACGCGGGTTAAACCGCGGGATGCAGCAGTCAATGATAATTTGATAATGACAATATATTGCACAATAACAATTGTTATGCTATAAGATCTTGATACTTGAATCTCGCAGTTTGCCGTGTAGCCCCGGCATAGAACAGGGTTACCTCATCTCTTCCCGTGGGTGTCGTAAACGACTAAGGGATCTGAGGGAGATTAGCAAACCTTAAGTTCTACCCACGCAGGGTTGGTGTCAGGCAGGCGGCCGGCCGTAAAAAGTTTGCCAAATCTAATTGCAGAAGGTATGGTCAATAATGACTTACCGACTGCGTGGACCCCAAATAAAAATAATGCGGTTCACCGAATACATCTACTTACCAAGTTTCAACAGTATAGCTCTTATAGTTTCAGAAAAAAGTGGCCGTGACATACGGACGGACGGACAGACAGACATGACGAATCTATAAGGGTTCCATTTTTTGCCATTTGGCTACGGAACCCTAAAAACAATTTGGGTTTAGCGAACCCCGGGCTCCCGAGAGGGATGCAACCGGGAACATCGCTCGGATGAGAAGAAGAAACTCGAATCTCGCAGTTTACTCCGTAGGCTCGGTAATCGACAACGTGTGCACTCGCCTTTAAGGCTGTTTACACACGTGACACCGTCACAGACGCGAATCTAATTGTCTCTGTGTCGACGACATTCAATTCACATTGACGCGACCGGCCACTGACGAGCGTGGATATTTGGTTAACAATGGATTTTTGTGCTTATTTTAATTTTACGTAAAAAACGTAAGAGTTGTACAGAACTCTTGGTAGATAGATATTTTCCTATACTAATATTATAAAGAGGATCTTTTTAGTAACAAAGTTCGATTTGGGCCAAGCAGTTTTTAACCCTACAAAAGGAGGTCGGCTGAATTGGGCGGAGATAGACAAGTTATTCGATATGTTCATAAAATATTTTGTATTTTTCTTTATTTTATGAGCATTTTAGATTTTTCCTACAACTTCGGAATGATTTTTTACCATAAAATCGTAAAAAACCTCAATAAAAATCTACCATTTTCGGTCCTTTCAGATATGGCAATATTCCAAAAGTTACCATTTATTTAAACGATTGCTGTGTCGATAATCGAATGATTTTGAATCAATAATAATGTACCTAAATAATCCGTTGTCTTCTTTGTTTTGGTTTTAATTATTATCGTAACTATTTATGAACGACGTTTTATTGGACTCGATAATAATAATTCAATGAATAAATGACTAGAGAACTATGAGAAAATGTTTTAATAATTTAATAAAAATCGATTTAATAATCGATGTCAGATTGATATTGTATCTGTGGCAGATGTTCGAGTGTTTGATTGACAGCTCGCTTTCTGTCATTCTTGGGGATTTTGTGTTCGGTGTATTTTTGTATGTTTTTCGAGTTTTTTTCCAATCGACAACCTAGTGCTACGTTTACGGACTGATTGATCTTGCTCACACGACTAAACTTGGCATTCCTGGATTTTGTTTGGATAACTTGAACGATATACCTACTTATTACATTAATTTTAAGGTTATTAAATTGACAATTAGTTGATCAAGTAAAATTCCAAATATCTCACTATTCCGGAGTTTTGAGTTAGAAAAACAGATTTTTGTATAATTAGTAATAAATCTAGATTCCAAACTGCTACTGTTCATCTCAGTTCACCTTCCGCCCAAGGTTCTATGAAGAGTTGCCGATCTCCTTTTAACGTAATAATTAGAGTCCGACCGAAACTGGTTTTGCGGCCGAAACCGAAACGGGAAACCGAGTCGGGAAAGCCGACTAGTCGGCAGTTCAACCGACTAGTCGGCAGGTGCCGACTAGTTGGCAAATTATGCCGACTAGTCGTCAACTAACAATTATACAATAAAACCAATATTTATTTAATTGTTAGTACAGTTTAGAAGGTGGGTAGTCAGAAAAACGTAAACAAAACTCGTCATAGCTTACATACATCATCTAAGCATCTAAAATGTGATAACTATGCCTCAGCTCCATTTTTTTTCCATCTTTTATTTTTATTTCAACCTTTTTTTTTGTAATTTCGCTGCCGCTTTCGAAGTGCAAACTTATCCAAAAATAGCAACAATCGCCGAGTGATCATGATTAACCCAAATATCTCGGAATTATAATGATCTGCATTGCCGACTAGTCGGCAATTTTGGAACCGACTAGTCGGCTAGTCTGCTAGTCGGCAGAACCCCTAGTCGGCCCATCTCTAATAATAATATAAAAAAATATTAATTAAAAAAAATATTATTTACTAACGAATTTAAAACGAAACATGCAAAACGAAGTTAGGCAAGCATGCACGACAACTTCCGAAATCAGTTTCGGTTTCGGCAAAAGTTTCGGCCAATTTTGGCCGAAACCGAAACTGCCGTTGAAACTTGATTTTTGCCGGCCGAAACCGAAACCTAACTTTCGGTCGGACACTAATATAATAATGTCAAAAACGTATAGCTTACCCAACCTGATAAGCCCGCCTTGGTTATTCGTCTATCATTCTTCAGTCTTGTATGGCTTGCTTGTCTTATTGTACTTTACAACTAATTATGTTAAACATTTATTTATCAATCGAACAACCCACTAGGGAACCGTCGGGTAATTAGACTCAATTATAATAATTACTAGCTGACCCGGCTAAGCTTTCTTCCCGCCAATTTTTAGCCAAAACGGATCAGCCGTTCTTGAGTTATAAATAGTATACCTAACACGACTTTCTAGACTGCTTGAGACAATGTAACTGTAGTGTCCGAAATTAAAACAGAAATCCTTAAATAAAAAAAATAAAAAAAAATAATAATAATAATAATCTCTGTAAACAACACACAGCGCCATCTAGCCCCGTGGTAAGCGACTAAGCTTGTGTTACGGTGAATAGACAACGGATATACTACATATATTTATTTTTCTTTTGTAAATACATACATATTATACATGTATATATATATATATATAAATGTACTAATATTTCCCTTTCTTTCTTTACAGCAGCTCTCAAGACAAAATGGTCTCAAAGACGAGGACCCTGGGTGGTACTGGGACCCTCCACCCGAACCAACACCCAACGACAATACAGAAGAATACTACAAAACACAAATACAAGCGCTCCAGGATGAACTTTCCACCCTGAAAGAACGAGACTCTGTCGACGCAAGACCTGATGCTGAAGAAGAAGTACACAGGCTTAGAGAAGAGAACAAACAACTTACTAATAATCTAGAAGATCTAGATCAACAGCACCAACAAGCCATGGATAGACTTCTAACTTTAAAGAAGGAGCTACAGAAAAACTTTGAAATTTTAAAACAAGATCATGAAGATATGAAAACCAGTAACGATGAGTATTCAGATGAGATCAAAACTCTTCTAGCTAAAATAAAAGAGAAAGACAAAACGATTGAAGATATGAAGCCTTCAAAGGAAGATTATGAAACAGTTCAGCATAAATATCAAAACTTAGAAAGGATACATGGATTGCTACGTGAAAACGCTGAAAAGTTTCAAGAAGAAAATCAAGATCTACACGAAGAAGTGTTCAAATTACAGGAGCAAGTCACGAAATTAGAACATGATTTGGAAATTTCTGCCAAAAATGTTGAATTTTCGGATACTGTCCCAAAAGAGAAATTTAAAGAGTTAGAAAAGGAATTAAAAGATCTAAAAGACAGGAATGGCAGAAGCGAAGTACACTTAGATGAAGTAAATATTGATGATAATGCTAAAAGTGTTATTGAAAATCTTAAACGTGATATTAACGATTTGAGACATAAACTCGCTGAGAAAGAAAGTGCAGGTGATGCTAATGAAAGTGTTGTCAAACATGACAAAATCTTACAGCTCTTCAATAAATATGTTAACTTTGAAATTCCTCTTGATATCGTAGGAAATATTCCCTCCAACAATGATGATTTAACAACTTACAAGTTAGAAAGTGTTTTCAAAACCGTGAATTCCTTCAAAAAAGAAATTGATAATTTAGAACATCTATTGTCCGAAAAAAATCACAATATTAATCATTTACAAACTCAAATAGATGATTTGACAACTGAAAACGACTTCCTAACTGCAGATCTACAACATTTCGAGAGCGAGTTGAATGAAATGAAGAAAAATAATGAGTTTTTGTTATCAGAATTAACAGCTTTGAAAAATGTTTCCAAATTAGAGCCAATCATTGAAACTCACGAAGACAATTTGGCTAAACTTGAGGATGACTTAGCTGACAGCAATCAATTAAACAAAACATTCGAATCAGAAATAAAGAGAATCGAAGCCGAACTTACGGAAGTGAGAAACGAAAAAACCGCCTTGCAAGATAGTTTAATTGATTTAAAAACTAAATACACAACAATGCTCAGTGAAGTAGAAATGTGCAAAAATAAAACTACTGAGGTCGAGGAATTAGAAACCCAGGCCAACTTAGAGCACGAAAGTAAATTAAAGAATTTAACTGAGGAGGCTGAAGACCTGAAGAAAAAAATTATTGCGACCAACTCCAAAAACGAACAACTATCAATAGATTTCCACATCGTAGAGAATGACAAGGTGCTTTTAACGAAGCAGATAGATGAACTTAAAACTAGCTTAGCAGAAAAAGTCACTGCCCATACCGAAACGGAAGCTTTGAAATTAGCACTTGAACACAAATTACATATTGTTGAACATAAACTTGAAGAAGCTACTAAAAGTAAGGCTCAACTAGAAAGTGAAAGGACAAAACTAGAGGATAGAGTTGTTAATTTAGAACAGAAGTTAGACAAACAGTCAGACAATTCAAGTAAAGCTATTGAAAAACTTAATACGGAAAAGAAGCAATTGATTGCAAATTTGGAGAAACAAATAAAAGATAATGAGAAATATATAAAAGATAATACTACATTGAAAGAGGGTTACAAGTTTTACAGAGCAAAAGTTGATTATCTAGAAGAGAAAGAACGGAACCAAAATTCTGATAATAGTACAGTAAATAAAATAACACTGGTCACTAAGAATACTACTCATATTCAAACTATTGATGAATTGGAAATGATCAAAGCTCAACAAGGTGAAGGTGATGTAAATAAAGCTTTGCTGGTGGTCAACGAAGAAAACAAAAAATTGAAAAGGGAGCTTTCGTCAACCGATTCTAAAATTCTTCACTTAGAACGAGAATTTGAAAAGCTCTTGAGTGATGCTGAAGAAAAGGACATGACTATAGAAGAGCTTAACACAGCTGTGCACGATAATAAAATTATAATATTTAATCTTAACAGAACTGTTGCCGATCACGAGCAAAGTATTACAACCAAGGATGCGGAGTTAGAAAGATTACGGCTTAGGGGTGAAGCTTTGTCGAATCAACTCGTTAATTCTAGAGAGAGATTCAACCAATCTCAAGAGGAACTATTTATTGTCCGAACGAATGCTGAAGATATTGGTAATGAATTGAACGCTATGAGGGAACAAATGGCGTTACAAAACAGCCAAATAGACGCTTTGGCTGAATGTCTGAGGGATGTCGAAAAAGCTCGAGATGACCACCAAAACGACATGGCCGAAAAAGATAGAGAGTTAGAAGAATTAAAGAGAACTGCATTACATCTTAATGCATCATACAATTTCTCAAGCAAATACCCTATAGAAGTTTTTAACGAAATGAACAAAGAAAAGAATATTTTGCAGGAGGAATTAGACGTTCTAAAGAAAAATATGTCAGAAAAATTGAGAGAACTTGAAATGTCAAAAACAAAAGCCACTGATCTAGAAAAATTATTAATTGAATACAAGTCAATCATAGACAAATCGACAACAGAGAAATCTGAACTGATAAACCTTATTAATCTAAAACACAATGAAAGTTTACAATACCACAATGAAATACAGAGACTAAATCAAGTCATATTGGAACAATCTAATGAATTCCAACGAATTGTTGAAGAAAAGGACAAAGTTAAACAACAGACAGCTAATTGTGTCAGTTGTGATAACTTAAGAGTCACATTGAAAGAAAAAGACGAAATCATTAAAACTTTAAATCAAAATACCATTGAATATGACAGGCTTAAAACAGAGCTCGGTAATGCAAGTGAAGCCATCAAAAACTTGACGGAGAAATGCGATAGTTTGGATAAGAATTTGGCGATTCAATTGGAAGTCAATAAGGAATTGACAGCACAAAATGCACAGGTTTGTATTCAATTCAAATTTACAGTATCCTCACTACGATTTTATTTTATTTGAAATTATTATATTTGACGATGGGTAAAGAGAGTGATTACTTCCTTGCGGCGCATAAGTTTTGAGGGTTCGATTCCCGCCACGAACAAGTATTGGAACGAAGTTCCTTATCGCGCGTTGCAAAAGGGGGGCTAGAGGGAAAAATTTAAACCTAAAAGTTGTAACGACACTTTTTGCTATAGTTGTAAGCCGTACGGCGTGCGCGTATTTCTTTGTCTCTCTCTCTCTCTCTCTCTCTGTCATAGAAAGGAACTTTGTTTCATCCGGGTGTCCCTTTACACCTCTCAAGTTTTTTTAACTATTAATTAATATTTCTTTCAGTTGTCAGACCAAGAACAAAACCTCACTCGTGAGTTAGAAAGGCTAAGGCGACATCTGGTGGAAACTGAAGAGAGTTACACACAAGAACTGATGACTTCGGAGGCGAAACTCACCGAGTGCCAGACCAGGTTACACCAGGTGGAAGAACGAGCAAAGCAGACCAGCACTGTTTATACCAGTAATAGGTAGGATCATTTATCAGGCCCAATCTTAGATGAAAACAAAAATAGTAGATACAATATATTCTAACATTGCGTATTCGAAAAATGAGCTAGAAACACCTACATGCATTGTCATAGAATTATTGTATTTAATAACATTTGTTTTTAAGAATGATTCAGGCATTTGTAAAATGAGCAAAAAGGCATTCTTATGGATTTCAAAAAGATAATCGCAATGTGACAGCTAGTCAGCTAAACGCAGTTTTATCGTCTCATTTTCCGAGACTAGGTAACGTATCTGCTGTTTTTTGTTTTCATCTAAGGCCCCAATCCTGAAATTTAACGAAATTCAACAGTCTGTATAACCAAGGCGTTTATCATCATATTTTTCTTCGTTAATATCTCTGGCAGAGTGAAATAAAGTCATTTCGATGTACAATCTCCGCATAAAAATATACATTTAATTGCTGCAGAATTTTTATGGCAGTTTATTACCTACCAACTTTTTCAAACCTTTTTTTATTTATATTAAAGAGTAGTTTGTGGTTTTTCTGATAATAAAATGTAGAAAAATATAGTAATTTAAAAGAGTGATCTTACTAAGCAGTTTTATGGAGTATTATGAAATGAAAGCAAAATCAATCATCAAAAATTTATGCATATGTACGTAAACTTATTTTTGGTAAATAAACGTATTATTATATTATATTAACAACCTTGCGGTTAGCAGAACTATTGTCATCAATTCTAAATATATTTTATCTAATTTTACAGCATCCGTGCCAATCAAGAAGTGGAAACACTTCGCAATCAGATCAAGCTGCTGGAGAAGCAGCGGGAAGAAGTACAAGCGAAGTTGAGCGAAGCGGACGACACGCGAAGTCGAAGCGAAGCAGCTCTTACTAACTTACAGATTGTGTTGGAACAATTCCAATTAGGTAATGGTTCAAAATAAATATTACACTTAAACCTCCTTTCTTATAAACGATGACTAACTTTATGTAACGGTTGTCTTTTACTGTGCCATGAAGTTTTAAAGTTATCAGACAGAGACAAACGTTACATAAAGTTAGTCATCTTTTATAGGCAAGGGGGTATAATTGTAAACCCTGTCATTAATTTACTTATTTTAGCTAAATTAAATTAGCCGTTTGAAAGATATTATTATAATAATATTTTTGGTTGTTTAAACCGAAATAAGAAAAAAAAAATAAACATATTTTTATATAAATACGAACCATTATAATCACTGTATTTCTATAGACTAATCTAATTTAATATCAAAAAAACCCTTTTAGAAAAAGAACGCGACATTACCACAGCTACAGAAAAAATAAGAAATAAAATGGAAGATCTCAAACGTGAGAATCTAGCTTACCAAGATGAAATATCTAGACTTAATACTAAACTGGAAGAAGCTTTAGCTGGTCTTCAAGCTGCCTCAAGGTTGGGTGATCAGCTTGAAACTAAAACTGCGCAAATCAACGATCTTAAAGAACAAGGTAAGTTTTTGACCGTTGTTTTTGTAGAATTTGTTGTAATGATAATGTAATTTGATTATTCTGTTGATCTCTCAACAAACGATGTTTTTTGGAATTTCATTGCATAATTAGTTTTACTAGTTTGTGATATTGTTATTAGTAGAAACTATTATAATTTGTTTAAATGTTATGATATATCGTAGCCCCATGATGTCAAATCTATATCAAGTTGGAAACATAATTCACTAAAGAAACGTTTTTTTTTATTAAATCAACCAAAATCTAGTTAAACTTGCTGGTTTGTCGGTCATGGGTCTACGATTTTTACTGACTAGTGTAATTGTTTAATGAAATCATTTTTTTTCGACTAGATCTAATTTAGGCTTACAATCAAGTTCTTACCACCATAAAACTGCTGTATTCTAACTAAATATCAGCTGGTAATTCTGGGATGTGATACCCCGGAATGCCGGTTGGTATACAGTTATAAACAGTTACCTACAATCGCTTGACACACGTAAGTTACAGTCATGTAAAAATGAAACGCTTTTCATGTCGTTTACCTCGACGATGTCATTGTTGTGACCTGAAGTTTAGCTTTACGTGTTTCAAGATTATGAATGCTTATTTTTTGTATCCTAAATGTAAAAAAATGGCTGAAAAAAAATTACAATGCCTTATTTAAAATCAATTTACTTAAAAAAAAACATTAACTGCTCTACAATCTAACTCTGCATGTAGTATCGTAGTTACGATATGAATAAATCAAATTCAATGCATTTTAAACTGTTCCATGTGAGTGTTAGCTGTGTTGTATGATTTTGTTTTACTTGTATTATATTGTCCGTTGTTGTAAAGAGCCCATTCTCAAAAAAAAACAATCAGCTTACTTTTCAAAATATAGTATTAAAAACAAGATTGGATACGTGAGCCATGTCAGAGCGCACGATCGGCGCCAATAGGGAGTCGAAATGGTCGCCGTGGCCGAAATCGGTCTGGAGGATTATTATTATTATCATTTATAAAAATGAATGGGCTCAATCACTGTTATTTTTATTGTATCGTTATTGTTTTTAACGCAAGAGCTTCTGCCTTCCTCGGTCTAATCTCATTTGGTAACTGTGAGGCTTTCACACCGTGGCTGTCACCTGCCATCTGACATCTGTCAGTTGTCAACTGTCAGGAGAGAGTTCCGCGTCACACTCAGATTACCATATGGGGTTTGATCGTGGATTCTGGCTTCACATCGTGACGTCTGCCACCGTGCCGTCTTTCGTTTTGCACATTTGATGTCGTTGTTTTGCGTGATCGTTTTCGTTGTTTTTGGGAAAATTTGCATTTAATACAAATACATTATCATAATTTGGAATACTAACATCTCTTGACATTAATAAACCACTAAAAATGTCAATGAATGTATATGTGATAAGTAAATTATCAAATGTGATAATTGTTAAACTGGTAAACGTTGTTTTTTTTAAATGGTCTTCAAAAAATGTACCATATGCTATTTGGAAAGTTTTAAATAACTCAAAGTAATTTAAAATAAAAAATGCTTTACAATTGTTTTAGTTACATTAGCTAGTGGTATTTGAATCCACAATAACTATGCAACTCTTCTCAATAGCAAAATACTTTTTTTGCAATTATAGTAGAAGAATAGAAACTAGAAGATAGCGGCATTGTCTCTGAGTATTACTTCAGGTACTGGTAGATTAAAAGTGAGGGTAGAATCACTTGCACTGAGAACTGAGACTTGATTGAACAATATATAGCATCATTGGATTTCCTTATAAACCCAATTATCTATAACTCTGTTGTGTGGCATGTAAAAATAATCTTCATGACTAACTTGCGCCAATATTTGTGTGTCATGTTGTTAGACCTTTGACATGTGCCAATTCAGAGTTTGTTAAAAATGTGTTTTAACTGCATATATTTTTGATACATCTAAATCTATCAAAAATATATGCAATATATGAACTCTTGCTGATGCAACAAAGAGCTAATTTGGTTAAAACAAAATTTTAAGTCCTTTCCATGCGGCGTTCTGTTTTCTGAATTCAATTTGAAACTTATATGCATGTGTTTAAAGTACGTTTCCGCATGAAAGTTCAACATTTCGAAGTTTTCGAAGTGCGTAGTGATTTATACCCTCTACCCAGTGTCTGAATAATACTTTGAGATCGTGTACGCGCATGCGTCGAGGGACTGAACTGAATATATTGAAATTTGCATGGTAAGACTTAGTTTGTACGTAGATTTTAGTAAGTGCTTTAAATTTAGAATAAACCGTGGGCTACCGCGACTTGTCAAACCCTCCTTTATCTATAAAGTCCCTATAGTAACATCTTTGGTAGGATTAGTGATGTGCCGTTCCCGGGAATATTGGGAATTTTGGGAATATTCCCAGTAACGTTCCCGGCAATATTCCCAAAAATGGAAATATAGGGGAAAATTGCTTACATTGCGTATTAGTTTTGTATGTTTTTATTTTTATCGTTCAATTTGCATTACGAATATCGTTTAATATAATGCAAAAAGTTAATTGCCCTTCTAAGGCGAAAATTCCCGTAAGTTTCCAATATTCCTGGGAATATTCCCAGTAAATTTCCAATGTTTCCGGGAATATTCCCGATGATAATGAAATACTAAAAGTTTAGTTATAATGTTTTATTATGGTGTCTAATCAGAATTACATCAAATGGGCACCAAGGATTGTAAGGCCCAAAAGCCAAATTAGAAAAGAACTAAAGCAGCCGGAAAACGATTCTCGGCTCCAGCTTATTCAACTACGGCCTCCGAGGAAGATATGAATGGTGTCGTTGTGGATATCGAGTGTCCTTAATAGATTGCACTCCCCGTTTCCGTTTCCGCACATTCATCCAAAGTCGCGGTTATCCCGTCCCGAGCCCTATGTGTACCGTCCCCGAAGCCCATTGCCCGCGGCGTTGGTTACATCGTTGTGCAGTGGGGAGAAGTAGTTGTAATCGGTGTGTGCTTTGCACCGAGGCGGCGCGATTCTGAGTTCGAATCCTTCCTAGACGAGATTGGGGCCGTTTGGGCCCGGCTTCAGTCTCGTCCCGCACTCGTCCTGGGGGATTTCAATTTACACTCGCCCAGGTGGGGCGGCAGAGCTACTGACACTCGGGGTGGAATACTCGAGGACTGGGTCGACACTATCGGCCTCGAGGTCATCCACAAGCACTTTCGTGGCACCACGGGGAGAGTCGATCGTGGATCTCACGTTTGCCTCTCCCGCTCTTGCCCGTAGATTGTGCGACTGGAGAGTAGTGGAGGAGATGGAGTCTATGTCGGATCACCGGTATATCTAGTTCGACATACTCTTCGCCCAGACATCTAACTCTCCGGTCAATTTCCTTTGTATGGACCGTCCTCGCTAGACGTTGAAGCGGCTAGATCCGGAGCTACTCGAGTAGGCAACCATTATCCAGGCCTGGGTGCCCGTGCCGAAGGCCCTGGATGATGTGAACTCTGAAGTTGAGTGGCTCATGGGGGCCATGACCAGCGTCTGCGACTCGGCGATGCCCCGTGGGAAGTCCCTCGCGACAGGTGTACTGATGGTGCGCGGAGGTAGCCTCCCAACGCGACGCCTGCGTAGTAGCGCGCCGCCCGTACATCAGAGATCCGCTCCGACATCGGAGTCGTCGCCGAGGTCGCCGGCTTACACCAGGAGAAGTGTATCTCGTGAAGGAGGAGCTCCACGTCCCCTATAAGCAGGCCAAGAAGGCCCTGATAGCGATGGCCACTACCAAGAAAAAGGCTAAATCTAGCATTTGGGGACTCGATCGGTCTATAACTGATCCCTGACGGTTGCCCCTCGGGGTACTGACGGTACAGCAGACCCCTCTCTTTATACCCTTGCATAGCTGGAGACGGTATAACATATATGCGTAGGTATTAGAGAACTGGGTTTGCTTGCCAAGAAAAGAGGATATGCTAACATCGTTGAGTGAGCGAAGACCCATGGGGGCGTCCCTATCGTCTAGCTAGGAAAAAGCTCAGACCCCTCCCATAACAACGACGCTTGATCCGAATTTCGTTTCGGAGATCGTTGCGGCTTTTAAAGAAGGCTTAAACGATAACCCTGAAGTGACCGCTGAGGTGTTAAAAATGGTTCTCCGTCGTGTCAGACCCAAGGCCACTGCACCTGGGCCTGACGGTATACCAGGTCGCGTGTTGGCTATGGCCTCGAAACATTTGGGAGACCATTTTCGGAGACTGTTCTCCGTCTGCCTTGACCATGAGGAGTTTCTAGGCCCTGTTTCTAATTTTCCAATTATGAACTATAAATGTTATTTAGGTAAGTTAGCTTAGATATAAGTTACAACAACTAAGTAATAACTCGATTTACTTTGACAATTATATAATATTGATTGTTGGAAACTTTGGGGAATATTCCCGGGCATATTGGGAATATTCCCGTAAATTACTATGAGTAAATTACTGGGAATTGGGAATATTCCCAGCGGCACATCACTAGGTAGGATATTGAAAACTAATTTCGATATATGGCCCAGTCACATTCGTGCCCACCACAATGTGTTATGTGCTTAGTTCTTTTTTTTTTCATTTTGAATTTAAATTCTTTTAAGGGTTCCGTTACTCCGGTTGTATATCGAATCGCTTTTTTTTTCTTCACTTTTTATATTTTGTTTTTTTTTTTTCAATGAATCAATTCAATTCAACCAAGCTCTTCTTTTATATCTTATTTTATTTATTTCAATGTAATTCTTTAATGTTCTTTTTCTTTAATTCTTCTTTCTTTCATTTTATCAATATTTCGCCTTTATAAGAAATATTTTTATATGGTAGATTAACACGGTTTAATTATTCAATATCAGTAAAAGCCCTGCAATCGTCAGTGGCTGCGGCAGAAGAAAGGTACCACAACGCTATATCGAACCAACAAGATAAAGTTGATAAGAACTTGGTCAAGAATCTAGTCATCAACTATGTTATATCGGCAGCAGGAAATAATAAGTAAGTAAAAATACTAATAATAAGAAACCTAACAAATTTTATTTGTTAATTTATTTCTTGTAACTTAAAATTAATAATCTGAATTCCATACAACTAATTGTACATTAATGTACATAACCTAAATAAATTATAAATAATTGTTGAACAAAGATTGTTGTATCAAAATTAATTTGAAAAATTACATTAATCTTCATTTCGAGTCAATTCCGCGTCCCAGGGACCTTAAATAGTAGGTAGTAAAATTACATCTCAATCTATCTCCCAGGAAGAGGTCTGTAAAGACCTCGAAACGCAGAGCATTGATAAAATGCTTAATATAATAAAAGTAAGGCGATTGTGTTTATTTTCAACTAAAAAACTGCATAGGAAAATACTTTTTTTTTTCTAGAAATTAAGTAAACATCATACAACGGCATCTAGTGCCATGGTAATTTTATAATACAACATCGCAAAACCAGAAGAAAAATCTATAATTTTATAATAGGTACTTATGCAACGTTGATTTCACTATTTAAAGTGTTTCCTACACCAAATAATTGGAAAGCATTTCTTCAATAAACCTGTCATGCCAGTGTAGGAAACGCTTCAAAAAATAAATCAAGGTAATGAGAAGTAACATCTCAACGTATTATTTATTTCTATGTAAATGGAAAAAAACAAGCTGATAATCAGCAAAGACGCCGCCGGTAGATGTCGCTTCGTGCCTCAGTCTCAAGCCTGGAGAGATGCAGTCCATAATTTCATCACAACAAAACGGGCAAATTATAGCGCGCAGTAAATGAAATATAAATATTGCAGGTTCAAGTCCTGTCAGGTGCAAATTTTTGATAAGGCATTTCTTTAAAAAAACCATTAAAACAACTTGTCAAATAATATATGTCCGATTGTAAAAGGGGTTTTAACGTCTACGCGAACGACTATTGTTTTTTTAAGTAAATGTCTAAAAACCCACCATTTTCCCCGTTTCAGAACACAAGTCCTACGCATTCTCTCCACCGTATTAGACTTCAACCAACAAGAGTGTTCTCGCCTCGGTTTGTCAAAGGGCTCCGGTTCTGATAGTTTAGCAGCCGAGTTCGTCAAGTTCTTACACGAAGAGTCAACCCCGAGACCGAAGGGCGAGAGTGCGTCAAGAAAGAGTTCTGTTGCCAGCTCTACAGGTAATTGTAAAGAACTCCAGTTCTCACAGTTAAGCAGCCGATAAATACGAGCAAAATAATATTTTAAATAGTAATAAACTATTGGTTCGCACATCACATCGATTATATCACATTTTAAATGTGTTTTTTATCCACAGGTCCCCCTCCGACACCCACACCCACACCACCACAAACGGAGCACACACACAAACGCAACCCGTCAACCGGCTCAAACAACTTATTGTTCACAAACATTGACAAAATGGAGACTTCTTCGCAAATATCACAAAATTCACGAACTAGCCTCGATACGGGCGTTAACCAGACAAGGAACAATGAAGCGGCATTGTTGAAACATGTCCTTAGGGACATGTAAGGACTTGGGCTTGGAGCGACTTGTCCTAATTATACACGTATTTGAAGGCTTGAAAGGACTTGTGCTGATTAATACCATGTAGTTAGGGATATGTAAGGACTTGGGCTTGGAGGGACTTGTTCTAATTATAAACGTATTTTTGAAGACTTGGAAGGACTTGTGCTGATTATCAGCAGGTAGTTAAGGATATGTAAGAACTTGATGTTTATAAATGTCTTTTAATTAATTGGAAGGACTTGCCCTAATTTTACACATAATTTAAGGACTTGTGCTGATTATGAACATGTTTTAGGGATATGTAAGAACTTGATCTTTATAAATGTCGTTTAGAGACTTTGAAGGACTTTTTCTAATTATGTAATATATTATTTGGGACTTGAATAGATAATTATGTTCAAATTTTAGTCAGGTTCTTAGGAATTTGTAAAAACGTCTTTTTAAGGACATGTGTATTTTAAGGACTTAGGAGGAATGTGCTAATTATGAAAATATTGTTAAGGATATGTGAGAAGACCCCTCCGACCAAGACCGTTGTAACATGGTCGAAACGTCGAGGTAAGAAAATTAAAAAGTTAAAAGTCACGCGATTAAGACCCGGGAAATACAAAATTATGAGTTCTAATCGTGTTAGATTAATAAGTTTGATATGTGTGAACTTATTATAAATTTAATCATGTCCTCAAAGACTTAAAAGGGCGTATTTTAACTTTAAACATATTCATTGGGTTTTAAAAGGATATGTTCTGATTATAATCATGTTCTTACTGATATACAAGGACTTGTTCTGATTATCAACATGTTCTTTACCACTTGGAAGAATTTTCGCAAATTATTAACAATTTCTTGAAAATTTAAATAAACAGTACCTAATTAAAAACGTCTCTATAACGTCATAACGTTTGAAAATATTAGTCTAAGGGTTGAATTTTCAATTTGCCAGACAAATATATGTGTCTAAAAAAACTAACACCGCCGAATAAAAACGTCATTACCTATCTATTAAAATACAATCAAACTTTACAATGCTTTTCAATTTGGTTGTTCTTTTTCCGGCAGATATTTTTCATCTGTAGAATGAAAAATCGGCCCTAAGTCTAACACTCGTATTTATAATCAATTCTAAGTAATTACTCGTCAAAAAAATGTGTCTGTCTCATTTTCGTTCACGTTAATAATCACTAATAAGAGCGAGACAGGGCATTGCTTAGCCAAAGTAATCACTCAGATTCATCTATAAATACGAGCACATTACCCGTGCTTGTATTATTGATACTGATAATTATTAGAATAAGTCCTAGACTTATTACAATTATTAATTAGAATTTCCACTAACATCTTACTAATTCTTCAAGGTATTAGCTACCTAAAGCGAAAAATTATAAAGAATTTTAAGAAACATTGAATTTAAAAAAGCATGTTTAAATATCAAATCTGAGTAATATTCATTTAGCATGTACTTTACGTGTATGAGTTATTAATGTTAGCGTGTACTACATGTAGGTATTGTAGCATGTTCGATTTTACTCGTCTATTTAACATAAAATATATAAATGTGATGAAATAGTGTTATTTAACATTTTTAATTATATATGTTATGTATTAAATGTGTACTATTCATGTAGTAGATATATATATGTATATAGCATGTTCGATATATTCGTCTATAATACAATAAAATATATAAATGTGATGAAATAGTGTTATTTAACATATTTAATTATATATCTTATGTAATAAATGTGCACTATTCATGTAGTAGTTATATTTATAGCCTGTTCGATGTAGGTACTCGTCTATATTACAATCTATATCAGCTCTACTAATATTAGAAATGCGAAAGTAACTCCGTCTGTTACGTTTTCACGTCTTAATAGCTGAACCGATTTTAATGAATTTTGTCATAGAGATAAAAAGTGCCTTGGAGAAGGATGTTCCCGCGGGATCGATAATTACGCGGGTGAAATCGCGAGTCGCAGTTAGTACATGTATTTAAATTATTTTGACGTGTACTATACATGTATGAGTTACTATCTGTGCCCGCGGTTCCACCCGCGTAAGTCCTGATCCCGCGAGATTTACGGGATCAAAAGTACCAATATGTCCTTTTCCAAAGTCCTATCTATCTCTTTACCAAAATTCATCACTATCGGTGAAGCGGTTTAGGCGTGAAAGCGTAACAGACAGACTTTCGCATTTACATATTAGTATGATTATTAGCGGGCACCTCATGTATGAGGTATTATTATGCCATGTTCGTTGTTAGTCGTCTATCTATCTATATATAAGTATATAAAAGAAAGTCGTATTAGTTATACAATTTATTTATAACTAAAGAAAGGCTTAACCGATTTGGCTGAAAATTGGTGGGAGGGTTAGCTTAGAACCAGGAGACGGACATAGGAGACTGTGTTTTTTTGCCTCTAAGGCGGAACAAAGTTCGCCGGGTCAGCTACAGTAAAAAATAAATGTGATGAAATAATGTTATGGAACATTCTATTCTATCTATGTATATGTATTAAATGTCCAAATGGTGCGATTTTACTGTAGTTTCGCTTGAAAAATTGAAATTGAAAGATGGCGGATAAAATAGTATATGTGTATATGAATATTTCTTAATTCGTTTTTATTGCTCAGGGCGGTTTTATCTAGAAAAATTGTAAGAAAAAATACGGATTCAACATATTTTCACTCGCGGCGAAGCGTCTTTGGGTCTACCGGTCTGTACCAACTAGACCACGCAAGGCCCTGCCTCGAGCGGTGAAAATTATGAAGCGTATCGATCCTTGGTTCGTTTACTAAAATAAAAAATAAATAAACTTATATATATGACGGCGCCGCCGATGTAAAGCATCAGGTTGATGGACTGTCACAGTCATCAGTCAACCTAGCGAAGCGTCATCGTCGATGGTTGTTCGGAGCTGCCATCTTGTCATATTCTGTGATGGAGACGGAGACCGTGCACCACGCACTTGACGAATCGCTTTGTATTTCCGCCATCACGTCTTTCCTAACATAATTGAGTTGATTCCTACTTAGTAACCATTATAAATTAAGCGATGTAATAGTTATTTTGTGAATATAGACAGCAATTGTAAATAAAACTACGATGATTGTGGACACCATTATTTTATATCCCGCGCCCATCTACCTACTTAGTTCTACTGTATGAGTTCTGATGAAGGCCATCCAAGGCCATCCTGGCTCTTCATATATTTAAAAAAAAAAACAATAACATTCCGTCATGAAGCAATAAACAACTTTAGATAAACCCGACAAGGATTTTGAGTTTAGCTCATAATTATACTGGGTGTTTCGAGGAGGGGATATTAAGCCGAAAGAGGGTTGTTCCAGAGGTCTAGGCGAACAACTTTTGTTCTACAACTTTTTGAAATTCGAGGGAAGTCGTTTTCGAAAATCTCAAAACATACCTACCTACATGCATAGAAAACACACAAGACTCGAAATAAATATCTATTTTTTAATATATTACTTGCATCCGATGGGAATCGAACGCGCAACCTTCTGCATTGCAGTCGGACCATCGCCTGACGTGCCACAGAGGCCGCCGTTGTCAATATAAGCGGAGTCATAATAGACGAAAGATTGAATTGTAGGTAAGATACTACTTAAGGTACTTATGTCACAAATTGCCATAATCCTTTATTTGTTAATTTATGTGTCGTATGTATTGAAACTATCATTTATTATAATAAAATAATTTCAAAAGACATTTATCATTCATGAAATTGTTTAATAATCGAAAAAGACAGCTCTTTATTCAAAACACAAGAGAAATGCACAGAAATAACAAAATACAATAGGAATAACAATTATTATTTCAAAAACAGATTTTAAGTTTTATTATCAAACCAGAAAAATAAAAAAAGAACTTCTTATGTTGCAATTGGGGATTCACAACATGGTTAGGTTAGGTTAGACTTGGTTTAAACCATAATTTAGGCATAGTGAATCAAGGTTTAAACCATGTCTGGCACTTAAAACTCATTTTATAATAGCACGGCAAGGGTTTAATACACCTATCATAGATTTTTCTCCTGTTTTCACGATGTTGGATTAAAAATTAACTCATTCCCCCGATTTAGAGATCTGTAAAGATCTCGAAACGTTGGTCATTGATAAAATGCTACAAATAATAATAGCAAGCGATTAAAACCGGAAAATGAGTATAATATCTATCATTTTAAACATAATTTTTGTATATGTTTGTATTGAATATTAAGCCCCTTACTTATAAACGATGACTAACTTTATGTAACGTTTGACTTTTACTGTGACATGAAGTTTCAAAGTTAACAGACAGAGACAAACGTTACATAGACTTAGTCATCGTTTATAAGTAAGGGGGGAAATGTTTTAATGTTAATTAAATGTCATTAATATTTTATCAATAGGTCGGTCGGTACAAATATAAATAAATAAATATTGCACGACGTTGCACACACCGCAATCTAGCCCCAAACTAAACACTAGGCTTGTAATATGAGTAACTACTAGACTTGTCATATTCGTAGGTTTTATTAAAAATTGTTTCACAAACTTGGAAAATTAAGTTAAAAAAATGCTTTCCGAAAAACTGCACTCCAATCTGTTAGAATGAGTATTTATTTTCAGATTTTCTAATGTAAATTGCTTAGTGCGATGACCGTGTAAAACTTGCATTTTTAGGGTTCGGTACCCAAAAGGTAAAAACTTACCTATTACTGTATTTTTGTTAATAGTTGTAATTTCAGTTTGTGAATATCGTTAGGATATATGTACCTGCTATGTAATTTAATGATGTATTTATGAAATAAAAGGATATTCAAATAAATTATTGTTTTATTCAAAGACTTTAAGAGGAAAGTCTACCTACTCTTTTTTCCATACAAACTTTACAAACGTAGTCTATTTCCTCCCTGGACTAATGGCATAAAAATATGTTTATGACATAAATTCTATATCAGCCATGCCCTTACGTTTTGTTTTTCTTTCGTTTTCTATTTTTTCGGAATTGTTTTTCTATTCTAATTAGAAAATGAAAACAACCAAAACGTAGGGTCACGACCTTCGATCATATATAAACTATAGATGCACGGTCGCCGCTCTAGAAATGGAGCCGTCAAAACAAGGCATACTTCAGCCGATATGCCTTGTTTCGCTGTCAGTCGTGCATAAGTGTTTTACAACCTTATTGCCCAGTGATTAAGGTTTACATTAAACTGTACTATGTCCGTATAAGTAAGCGTTGAAATAGTGCCGATTTTTGATTTCGATTTTGTATGGGACCGTGTATCTATAGTTTATATATGATCGAAGGTCACGACAGATATAGGTTTTATGGCATAAACATATTTAGATTCTTCTTCTGTTTTCGCGATGTTGTATTGAAATTAAAGACATTTTTCGGTTTGAATCATACAACATACATATTAATACAATAAACATATTTGCTCTAATGTCTTTATCCAGGAAGGAAACAGTACGTTTGTATGGAGAAAGAGTAGGTAGACTGTCCTCTTAAAAAGTAGTTATACCACGTTATACCTACTAATGTTATCCCCCTTACTTATAAACGATAACTTAGTTTATGTAACGTTTGTACTTTACTGTAACATGATTTTTCAAATTTAGTCATCGTTTATAAGTAAGGAGGTAAATTCTAAGTAATAACTTGTGCAAGTTGGTGTAAGTAATGTGTCTTACACATTTTCGTTGACGTTAAAAATCACTAAGAAGACCGAGACAGGGCATTGCTTAGCCAAAGTAGTCCCTCAGATTCGTGTTTAAATATCGGTGTTATGATAGATAGATAGAAAGCTTTATTTTTAAACATAAATACTTGCACCCGGCAAGAATCGAACCCGCACCTTCTGCAGTCGGGCGGGTCTAATTAACCTGTAGATACCTACCTACTTTCACAGACAGGTTGGTGAGTAGGTACTTGGGCCTGGGCAAGTATAGTACTGCAGAATATTAGCCTAATGGATACCTACTAGTGTTCAGTACAGACTGTAGTAAGGTGTGCCTTCCGTGCTTCGATAGAAGGCATTGGTAGGTGGGTCCGTAATTTTTATGCGAAAAACATATGCTCGATTCATGGATGATCGACTGAACGATTGTTCGAATGGACTTTAGTGCGAAACAACATTTTGCCGAAAATCGCTACATCGAATGAACAATTTATCGAAAATTTATTGATCGAGGGACTGCTTTTTCGAAAGTTGATACAAATGTTGTCATTAAGACCAAATGTTGCCTATCTAAAACGTTCAACAACTGTGAAGCTGAAATTGTGAAATTTACATTAATAGGTAGTTTTAGGAATGTAACTAATACGTCCACAAACACTGCCATATCCTTAAAAGTGTCTCCTCCCTAAGGGTCCGTTCACACAGACCGGTTTGAAGAGGAGAGTCGATTTTTTATGCTTTTAAACAGAGTTTTGAACTATTGTAATAATGTTTATTTTACATGTCACTTCTTTTATTATTGAGATTGCTTGAGAGCAAACCCTTACAATAGTACAAAACTCTGTTTTAAATGTCATAAAAATCTGCCCTCCTCTCCGAGCCGGTCTGTGTGAACGGACCATAACTCGCCTACGGCGTTACGTTATTGTACATCGCAATAACGAACGCAATAGACGAGTAATCTGTGTAATTCTGGTAAAATATTAAACAAGATAAATATCCCGTTATTAAATACTATTTGCAGTTATTTGTATTAAATACTTTTTTAAAATTATTTTTAACTGGATTTTTTTTTATAGATTTTAGACAACATATAAATAAATAGGTGTACATGTTTGTAACTTGTTATTAATTATTTTAAATATGGATGAGGTCAATGGTTTCCGATACATAGAGATTTAAGACTTCACAGTTGTTTTAGATAGGCAACATTTTGGTCTTAATGACAACATTTGTATCAACTTTCGAAAAAGCAGTCCCTCGATCAATAAATTTTCGATAAATTGTTCATTCGATGTAGCGATTTTCGGCAAAATGTAGTTTCGCACTAAAGTCCATTCGAACAATCGTTCAGTCGATCATCCATGAATCGAGCATATGTTTTTCGCATAAAAATTACGGACCCTTGGTAGGTACCTACAGAGCTACTGACCCATTTGTGTATTAAAATTATCCATTTAGACAAAGGGTAAAAACGGGACCCTAGTACTAACCCTCCGCTGACCGTCTGTCTGTCACTAGGCCATATATCATGAACCGCGATAGCTAGACAGTTAATGTAGTTCTGTTAACACAAATATACCTACTAATGAGAAGAAAATTTCGATGAGAAGTAACCACATGGTTGTGGTTTCTTCTCATCGGAGGGCGCGTTCCGAAACCACACTAAAACTATATACTTAGTCTTAAGTCGACATTTCAAAAGGATCACGTATTTGCATATATTGCTCTTAATAAATATTTTTTGACTTTAAAAACATAAAATAATTTTGAACGGGGCCCCCTACAACAAACATGCTTTTTTGTGATAATCTGATAATGGACCGAACGTGCGCGAGACCGACTCTCACTTGGTTTCTAATTCTAAATCTATTAATAATCCAAAGTTAAAATTTTACCAACCCACGTCTATTACATCTATTGCGTAACTTAATCTGAAAGCTCTGAATTTCTTTAAAAAGCTCAAAATTGTTCAGTTACGTATTATGACCTTGTTAAAAAAACCGTCTAAAAATAACCAGTTTTTACCCAAATAGATTGAACATGACATCGTAACCCAAAAAATCAGCCATAAACCAGTTCCAGAGCGCACCACCGAGGTAATTAAAAAACACAAAATTATTCGCCCTCGTAGAGATAAAATGTAGACTATGCGAAGTTAGAGCGTCTGCAGCATTTTGATCTTAAAACGGCATCGAATTTCCAAAAGTCATAGTACGTAGACATTATATTCAGTTAAAAAATACCTAAGCAATTACGTTCTAAAACAAAAGTTTTGAACTACCCTCCTTCAGCTTAAATCACCGACCTCAAAACACGCTATATAGTGTACGCATTGAAAAAAATGTCTTTCTGTGTTATCGGTCTATTGTTCGGGTATTTAGAAAAAATACTCTTTGTTCCAAAATCCAATGCGGGACTTGAGTCCAAGACACCGTCTTCTCTACCGGGGCGCACTAACCATCTGCGCCAAGCGAGCTCAATCGACAGGGTTGAATATTCGTACCGCATCCTTTTTATTTCGAATGAGCCTAGTGATGGCGCCATCTACCGTGATTTCTTTACAGAAGTCATGCTGTTTTGCTATTGTTTATATACATAGCAACAAAACATATTTATTTGTGTTACCAGCTACGCCCCGCGTTTTCACCAGCATAATTCCTTATCTACGATAATATCAGGATCAAAGCCTATGTGGTAATCCAAATCTCCAGCTATCTTCGTGCCAAGTTTCATCGCAATCGGTTTAGTGGTTTTTGCGTGAAGGAGTAACAAATATACTTTCATAACCACTTAACTTTATAATATTAGTAGTATTATTTTTCTAATTTTCTTTCAATGTGTTAAGTAAGTATGGAATCGTTTTTGTCCGGTGTACGTGCCGATCGTACAGATGTACGGTCTAGTCTTAGCTGTTTTACTTCTAAATTCTCCCTCCTTCTTGATTAAAAGCCACCCCACACCCTCCACCCCCTTTCTTTGTACAATGGTCAGTTGTAACAGAGCCTCCTTGGGCGGCCAACCGGTAGCCTTAGAAACTAAACTCAAAACAAAAATAAACAAAATCGTTCACGCAAAATTTTGCCCATAATAATAATACTTTTTTTTCAAAATGGTGGAAAGATAACGGTTCTTGTATATTTTCGAATAAATTCAAAATTTTTAAAGTTTTTTTTTTAAATTAGGGTTTAGTGCTGCTGTTGAGACGTGCCATGGCCAAGCTTTATAACCTTCAATTATTATTATGCATAGTTATTTTCCCCCCTCATTTTCTTCAGACTAATTAACTTTTCTTATGCCGTGTTTTTGAAATGACAGCGATGGTGTATTTTCGCGCGAAAAAAACAAAGATGGTCGACAGAGTTTCAGTCATATTTTACGTTTTTAAAATCAAATTGAAATGACGAATATTTTTCTGTGTTGTGTTGTGAAATGATGCAAAAATGTGATTCTTTGTGACTTACCCTGTGTTCTTTCGAGGCAACAGTTTGTGTGTGTTTAGATTATAAGTGTTTTTGGATAATTCTGACGTACTTACGGTTAGTATTATTAATTATAACAGTAATTTAATGTTAATTACAATAAATTAATGTTTGTTAAAGTTATTTAATGTTTATTACAGTAATTTTATGTTATGGAGAATGTCTACCTACTCTTTTCTCCATACAAACTTTACAAACGTAGTCGACTGTTTCCTCTCTGGATAAAGACATTACAGAAAATATGTTTATGCCTTAAAATCTATATCAGTCATGTTATGACCATTTTGATTATTTTCATATTCAATTTTTTGTAAATTTTATTTCTATTCTATTTAGAAAAAGAAAATAAAAGTAGGGGCAAGATCATGTGAGAAACTTGGTAGGAACTATGAGATAATAATAACTAACTAACTAATTAATAATAAGAGATACATGGACATGGTCTGGTGTCTATGTCGAGTTAATGCTATTAGTGATACGGTCTCACGTTCTACGAAAACCGGCTAGTTACGTGGAACAAATGTCTTGCTATGGCGCCTCCGCCCGGCCGCGGCAGATTGGGAAGACCCAAGAAGTGCTGGCTTGACGTCGTAATTGCGGATATGCGTGTAAATGGCCTCGCTATGCGGGATGCCGAAGATCGTGCGACGTGCAGACGTAAAAGTAGGAAAGCGGACCCCGGGCTCTCGAGCGGGATGCAACCGGGAACATCGTGAGCGATGATGATGATGATGATCTTGAAATCGACTATTGGATGGTCACCCATCCAAGTAATGACCACACGACCGTTTGCTAGGCCACTGAGCTCATCTAATATTAAAAGTAAAGAGGAAAGATTTATTTATTTCTTTGTTTGTAACGAATATGCTCAGAAACGACCGGACCGATTTCTGAAATTCTTTCGCCAATAGAAAGCTACATTATCGAGGAGTAGTAAACGCTACTTTGGATCCCGATATTCCCTCGGGATCGGGACTTACGCGGAGGAAACCGCTAGACGAAACTAGTCAACATTCTAACTATCCGCCGATATAAAGTTCTAAGGCCTTCCTAATATAATTCACAAACCGTTCTCATTGCAAGAATACACCTACAACTATTTGCCATTGAAAATTAAACCCTAACCCCTGCACACAAGGTCTCAAGACGCACGTACCCCCTTGACCTCGCACTCCGTCAGTAATATTGTAAAGATTTTACCTATATACTAGGTAATCGAAGTCGAGTGTTTATTGCCTAAAGAACCTGACTTTGTTGTAAATGACTAAGAAACTAGCAGCGTCCCGCGGTTTCACCCGCATAAGTCCCGTTCACGTGGGAATTTCTAAAAAATATTTCTTAGTGGATACCAAAAACTTTACCGCTTTAGAATACTATAGATAACCAGCGCGCGTTACACGTTACCTCCCACTGTGCAAAACTCCACACTTAATCGGTGGCCCATTGCGACGTCAAGTCAGCATTTCTTAGGTCAAGTAGGGTAGACTGGGTACAGTTGTGCCAATTTTCATTTGACCGACCATAATTCTGAAAATATGATACTTAGCTAAAAGAAGTAACGTTCATATATCAATATAAACATCTGGCTACATCTGAATACTAAATTTGCGTTCCTAAGTTCAACGGTAAACTCACAGGAGCCAGTTGAAAAAAAAAAAGAAAATGTCGCAACCGCCCTGACCCCAAGGACATTTGTGACAGTACCTGGGGATGATTGTACAAAAATACACCAAAATGATTGCAAAGTGGTTTTAATGTAAGATACTCTGCCTTTAATCTCATTTCCCTAATGTTCGTGCCAGCTTCATTGCATTTTCGGATGTACCTCGATAAGGACATTTGATTATTTTGGTGGCAGCACTGCGCCATGAAGTGCTGCTTTTTAAATGTATGTATGCGTCCTGATGCTGGCTTATTATTAGGCTATTCGAGCACTGATAAGTTGTGGCAGAGGCGCGTCGTCGTAACGTCGCGAATTTCTTTGTGATTCACCTATTTTATTGTTATGTCGACGGAATTCGGGATGAGACGACAACATGCCTTTGCCACGACTGATAAGTGCAGTATAGCCTTAGCTTTGCCTTAATTGATTTTGCTCGTGAGCTTTCTGGTCACTAAAAAAAATAATAATAAGCATAGCTTTGGTCACAACTGTACCCAGCAACAATGGCACAACTACCCCCAAAATACTCTTTCGTAAAAAAACAATCGTCAAGAAAATACAAAACTATTTACGTAGATAGCATAGACTGATATTTAGTCGCTAATGTTTAACTTATAAGTAGGTAAAACACTCATACTTGTACCTATTTTTATAAAGACACAATCACAAAAATAAGTCGAACAAAAAAAGTGGGTTTTGACTACCAAAAAATATATTGTCTCCTACACTCGTCAAAGTCGCACAATGGCTGACGCAATACTGTGACACGTAATCAAACGCTCTTACCGCTCCTCTATTCCCTTGCACCCCCCACGCTATCTCTTATAGTTTCGATAATATAGCGACTGTCACTTTCGTCCTGAGGCACAATCGTACCCAGTCTACCCTAAGTAGCCCGTTTTCATGAGACGAAACCGTATCACCGTAAGCGGCATTCTTGCAATTTATCTGCAATATTTTGGACATAAAGGCTGCCCCTGATGTGAGAGTTCCTGACACGATCTGTTCGCGTCACATCCAGCGCAGCATCTTCATCTCCGTGACACGCAGCTCCTATTTATGTCGCTCAAGCACTGGCCATGCTCGACTACCTTACAAAAGGTCAGGTCTAATGAAGTCTTTATAGACCTGTCCCTTCAGTTTAACCGGCATCATGTGGTCACAGATGACACCAGCTACCTCACGCTACTTGGCCCAAGTTGCTGAAATGCGAGACTTAACGCATTAATCGATATCGCCGGACGCGTGAAGCACAGATCCCAAGTAGGTTCTTGAACTGGTCTGTCCGCTCAACCATATGACCATCTACGCAGACAGGTGTGGGATCTGTAGTACCTTTTCTAGCTAAGTATTCAGTCTTCGCTACATTCAGTTGGAAACAGCCGTTCCCAAGCTACTCTTTCCACGCATTTACACGTCTCCCTCGACTTTTATCCCAAGCTAGCTAGCTGTGTACCTTAATTTACGGATGCCTACATTATTATAATGGACACACTACAAATTTCAGTCTTCTATCGTCTCCACTTCGGAGAATGCTTCCACAATCTCGTGGAAACAAGAGGAGGAGGTTCGCAAAATGCACAGTCCCTCCTGTGGAGGAGGTACGCAAAATGCACAGTCCGTCCTGTGCATGTCGCGTACATCCTCCTGTTGTTTGAAGTCGGTTGAAAAGGCACGTGGCCGATAGGTATCTGGTTTGATGTCAAATTTGAATATTTGGCTCCCATCCAAACTACTGCAAGGCCGTACGGCAATTATAATCTTTAGGTATTATAATACCTACTTGTAAAACAATGGTGTAATGGTTGTCGTCACGACCCATAATAAACAGCTTGGGGTTAATTGGAGCCCACCTAAGCCAGGCACAGTTATATTTTAAGCCCAGGGTTAAGCATCGCCTGGCGCGTTCATTACTTCAGGTGGGATGACCGATATTGTGTGTGGCAAAAATATATTTTCCCGTGCTCCTCCTTCGGAAGGCACGTTAGCAGTTGGTACCCGTTGTTATGTCTGATAATAGCAGTCGTTAAGCCAAATTGGTGGCCTTAGGGCTTGAAAACTCCAAAAAAGAAGAATAAATTAGAAAGACCTCTCTTCATCTCATTCTTAGATGACTTATACAGCGCAAACAACTTTGTTTTTTATCGCGCTGTAGTACCCGGGACATTGTAAGGTGAAGTAGGCTTGCCGAGCACCTATATCACACTCCCAGCCTAGTCAGCCATGCCCAGAGGAAAAAACAAGTCGTCAATACGTCTGGAGATAACTTAGCCGTGGGTTTCCTCACGGTGTTTTCCTTCATCGTCAGATCGACGTTAATAGCGTACGTATTTTTTCATAACTAAAATTAAGACATTATTTCGTGGTCGGCAGAGCTCATGACCTTCGGATTAAAAGGCGAGGTACTTACCACTAGACCAACAAGTAACAACGCTCAATTAGTACTAATCTCAGTGTCAGAATCTTAGATCAAAAATATAATCAAAGGCTTTCCTTTCTACTACTACAGAATACATAAATAGTACAAGCTAATACTTTGGTTTGTAAATGAAAAGTTCATTATTATTATTAAAACAAGAAGCAGGAGCTGCGTGTCACGGAGATGAAGATGCTGCGCTGGATGTGTGGAGTGACGTGAAATGATCGCGTCAGAAACTCCCGCAATAAGGGTAGCCATCAACAGGGGTAACAAGAATGCCGCTTACGGTGGTACGGCCACGTTTTACGAAAACCGGCTTGTATGTTGATGTAGATGTAGATGAAAGTAATCATGTCTGTCTATCTGTCTGTCTCTATATAACGTGTTCAGACCAAAACCGCTAAACCGATTTGGATGAATTTAGCTATAGGAAAGATAGATGGAAAGATAGCCCTGGATCGAGAGATGTGGCGAAACATGAAGGAGGCCTACGTTCAGCAGTGGACGGACTATGGCTGATGATGATGATGATGATGATGAAAGATAGATGGGACCTTGGAGAAGGACATAGGCTACTTTAAATCCCGATTTTTCCTCGGAATTGGGACTAACGCGGGCTTAAGTTACTTACTGGAAAATTCAATGCACTTCCATGAAACAACCCCCCAAACAAATCTCCCTCCTGAAAATATCTCCCTAAATTTATTTAATTCAAAATTTCAACGTCGTCATGACAGCCTCTCAGTTTCGCTCACCATCACCGTAATTAATTTAGCCGACAATAGCTGTATGATTAATGATGAAACTCTATCGTTTACCCCGAACATAGTGTCGGTTGCTAAATGGTTTAGTTCAATTAGTTTGAAATTGGGTCGGTTACTGCCATACGGGTTTTTACAAGAAAAAACCGGAAATAAAACTCTGAAAAACATAAAAAGTTTATAGAAAGTGAGGTAAGTATGTTTTTTTCTTAATTATTCAGTTTTTACAGAAATATTATTATTTTTTCAATGATTTTTTTTAAAATTTTATTAGTTTTTATTGGATATCTCTCTAATACCTACTATGTATTAAATATAATATTATGTATGTACCTTAGAAAAGAAAATGAAAAATAAGTATTAATTCCGTTGTCTGGTCACGCTTACCACGGGGCTAGATGACGCTGTGTGTTGTTCACAGAATTAATTAATTTATTAGAATTCCGTACCTATTTTTTATAGCGGCTACAGAAATACTTGCAGCTTTTGTGAAAATTTCAACTGTCTAGCTATCACGGTGAAATGAGATACAGCCTGGTGACAGACGGACAGACAGGCAGCGAAGTCTCAGTAATAGAGTCCCGTTTTTATCCTTTGGATACGGAACCCTATAGAACAAACATAAGTAGGTACAGACATCTCGGTAAAATTCATAACCCTTCTTTTCCCGTAGTCAGGTAAATAGGTAAGTCAAACTACCACCAAACCCTGGTAATTACTAAAATAAGTCAAACTACCACCAAACCCTAATAATTACTAAAATAAGTCAAACTACCACCAAACCCTAATAATTACTAAAATAAGTCAAACTACCACCAAACTCTAGTAATTACTAAAATAAGTCAAACTACCACCAACGCCCTAATAATTACTAAAATAAGTCAAACTACCACCAAACCCTAGTAATTACTAAAATAAGTCAAACTACCATCAAACCCTGGTAATTACTAAAATAAGTCGAACTACAACCAAACCCTGGTAATTACTAAAATAAGTTATACTACCACCAAACCCTGGTAATTACTAAAATAAGTCGAACTACCACCAAACCCTGGTAATTACTAAAATAAGTCGAACTACCACCAAACCCTGGTAATTACTAAAATAAGTCAAACTACTACTAAACCCTGGTGATTACCAATAAAACTCTGCAGAAACAGCAGTTAGGTATAATTTATTGTCTCTGCTGACTGCACTGTGACTGTGAGTCATTGACCGATGTAGCGTCACCAACGTGTCTTGATACTTATGGTGAAAACGTTAAATGACCATTGTCGTGATTTTTTTTACGAGAAAAGGAAAACATCGCAGGAAACCCGACCTGGGTTTCCTTGCGATGTTTTCCTTTACCGTACCTAGTTAAAAACAACTAAAAATTGAAACGTATACGTATACGCACGCGCATAGGTACCTACTATGTCGGTCGGTACCGTATTGTGTAATAACTTTTAATTATTTTTTTTATTTAAATATGCTTAAAGTATTATTTTTTCGGAAATGAAATAGCTAGCTTTTGATTTCACTTGATGAGAAGAGATGGTATAAAATTTGCCGTAACTAAGCCTAGACTTGAAGACTTGAAAGTTGTAGTAAAGGGGGAATATCGGATAATAATGTGTAAAGTAAAAACAAAACTATTTATTGGGCCTTTCAATTGCGGCGAAAAGTACCTATTATACTGGCCGCATTTCCCCGCTGAAACAAAACTACTTTTAATGTTTTAAGCGTCATTCATCGACTCCATCTCAGCACCCGCAGCGTTTGTAATTTCAGTTTTACGATAGACGTAACAATATTGTCAGCGCTGCAGCAGTTTTAAATATTTATTACGCATCTTCCTAAAGAGAAAATGTCACATACAAAAACGTGTGGCAATCGGGGACTGCCGCGGTAAAGCTATTGCATAGTATTTTTTTTCTTAGGCTACATGGTAAGCGGAGTGGGGGGTGTTAGGTTTTATCTTCGTTACGAAATTTCTTGATTCGGTCGCTGCGCTTAAAGTCCGCGATAAAAGCTATGCAATAGCTTAAAAACCAAAACGTAAAGATCGTAGTCTGAAATTAAAAAACGAAGTAGGTATAGTACCTACTTACATGATGTGTCGCAATGGCTGTGTTGAAAAATAAGCATTTCAAGTGTCTTTTTTTGTAATTTTCGCGACCTATCCTAAAAAACTGAAAACTTTCTAAGAAAAAAAATACAAAGTTTAGGTGTTTGTGTGAGTCAGAAATGACCTGTAATTTAGATACTATAATAATGCAAAGGTTAGATGAAGTCATATGGATTTAATAAACCCTTGCGTGTTAAATATTCGAGAAACAATTTGATTCATAGGTGAAACATAACGTATACAATTAATTTTTTAGTTTTACATTTCAAATATTATTTTTTCTTTAGTTGTTAGTTTGTTTGTTGTAGGTGGTTGTAGGGCTAATTTTCGAGCTTTATATAAAATATACTTAAGTATTTGTTCAATACAATGTAACACCACCAAATAAATAAAAAAAACAAAGGTGGGCCCGAGGGCACAAGGGCCGTGTTGAGTCCCAGGGCATGTCGGTTTCCTCACGATGTCCTTTACCGTAAGAGCGATGTTAATAAAAAAAAACGGGGCAAGTGCGACACTCGCGCATAAAGAGTTCCGTACCACTATCACAATTGGATACGGAACCCTAAAATGGTTTACAACAACCAATTTTTAAATTTTATAGGAAAATATGAAATATTTATCTTCGATTCTTACTCCCATCAAACGACCGAATCACTCAAAAAAAAAAAACCTTGGCACAAAGAAAATCTGAAACATAAAAGAAACTCTTTGGTAAGTAAGGCAGACTGGTATATTTGACAGATAGGGCAGCCATTTTGAATTCCGTGACCAACTCGATTTGTCCTGACCAAGTCCTGTCCTTGTTCCTGTCCTGACTCCTTGTTATTTTTGAAACACGTTTGTTGTATGGGAGCCCCTTTTAAATAATTGTTTTATTTTGTTTTTAGTATTTGTTGTTGTAGCGGCAACCGAAATACATCTTCTGTGAAAATTTCAACCTTCTAGCTATTACGGTTCATGAGATACAGCCTGGTGACAGACGGACAGACGGACAGACGGACAGACGGACAGACGGACAGACGGACAGACGGACAGACGGACAGACGGACAGACGGACAGACGGACAGACGGACAGACGGACAGACGGACAGACGGACAGACGGACAGACGGACAGACGGACAGACGGACAGACGGACAGACGGACAGACGGACAGACGGACAGACGGACAGACGGACAGACGGACAGACGGACAGACGGACAGACGGACAGACGGACAGACGGACAGACGGACAGACGGACAGACGGACAGACGGACAGACGGACAGACGGACAGACGGACAGACGGACAGACGGACAGACGGACAGACGGACAGACGGACAGACGGACAGACGTACAGACGGACAGACGGACGGACGGACGGACAGACGGACAGACGGACAGACGGACAGACGGACGGACAGACAGCGAAGTCTCAGTAATAGGGTCCCGTTTTTACCTTTAGGTACGGAACCCTAAAAATAATTGAAAGGTTTCAATTTACATAACTCTTCAAAATAAAAATACTGTTTCTTCATTTAATTCCACTGACCTCAAATATATTTTTATTTTTATTCGAACTATGTATTTTTTTTACGAGACAAATAATCATAAATTTTTAAGTATTTATTGTTTTATAATTATTTAATTCGTATTTACTTATTTAGCAAAGGACTTTCATAATTTCTATCATCCAATATGTACCTATACTACTTTATTTAAAGTGAATAAATGGTTTATTTATTTATTGAGCTGTCGTTACTCAATTGAAGCAATAGTTCGAATTCACGTTCAAGGATCACTACACTTGCATCGCACTGTAGCTCTACCCACCTTGTTTTCTACAACTTGGCACTGAAGCCAGGACTCCATAGCACAAGTCTTGTATGCAACTTGTAGATTTGTCTTCTGTTTTCGCGATGTTAGATTCTTCTTCGTCAGAATGGACAATCAAACCAATTCAAATTCGATGTCGGTTTGGATTGAAAGACAAACCGAAATCGAAACAGAATAAGCATTGAAACAATGCTAAACGTAATTAACACCATTTTCATGCAACTTGTACGCAATTGTGATATCGCATGTTGGGGTAATAGGTAAGTTTGAAATTGAGGTACATACAAGTTCTTCAAATCGTACCTAGATGATTTCACTTGGCGCTACGACTTAGGCTGGTGGGTGGTAACAAACCAGTGCCGAAGGCTGCACCAAGTATCGACTTTTGGTCGCCTTTTACGACGGGCATGAGATACCGTAGCCACATTCTTTTAGACGCGTAGACTGATAGACTACAGGAAATGCATCCCAATGGAACCGCGGCCTAAATATAAAATTTATCAAAAACATTAAAAAAAAACACATTAACACACATGGTACGGTCAGCATCAAAAATCGATAACCACATTCAGATTTTAAAATTCTGAAAACAACTCCCTACCTACTCTTTGATTTTCAGAATGTCTGTCCTGTGTTGATATCCTACACCACAAAGTACATTATATATTATAGGTACACTACACTTATTGGTTTATTGTTATAATTCCCATTACTCTGTCCTCAACAGTGGGGATTATGGCAATAGTATAAAAAAAATGGCGGCGTTTTCCCCACTATCATTGTTAATCGTGGCTGGTGAGGAGTATGCTAATAAAAATATAGTAGGTAATTGTCATAGTCCCCACCATCTGCCCCAACAGTAGTTTGATGTACCTATAGCGTTTTTAAAATCTGAACGTGGTCATCGACTTTTGTCGCTGAATGTACTATCAACAACGAAAGTGGGTATATACCGTAAGGTCTAATTCCGCTTGCAAGGATCGAACCTCGGTACGGATTGCTTGTTATATTAAAATCAATGCAATAAGACCGCTGTGCTAGCCAGATCCTTACGCATTGAGTTGAAATTTAGATACACAATAATTGTCACATATTTCATATTTATAGATATTATACCATATCAATGTGTGTATAATATTATGTTTATTCCACGCTCGGCGGTCGGTTCAAACGAATATTTCGGCTTACTGGATACCCACTTTTGTTGTTGATGGTACATAGTAAAAACATTATTGTAGTGTATTACATCACAATTGCTGTTTTAATGTTAGATTGGTGGTGATTTTAGAGCAAAATAACTGTATTTACGGAGTTTTTACATAATTTACGGTGCGATATGTAATCTGTAGCCGATTTACGGATGTCGGAGACTGGGTTAAGTAAGGGTCACCTATTGTATAAATGAATACATGGACCCAATTAAACTATAGTAGATAGTTTAAAGGTATTTACTTAAGGGGACAGTGTATCTACTCTTTCCTCCATACAAACTTTACAAACGTAGTCGACTGTTTCCTCCCTGGATAAAGATATAAGAAAAGATATGTTTATGCCTTAAAACCTATATCAGCCATGAAAAAGATTTTTACGACTTTTATTTCTGTTCTAATTAGAAAATGAAAAAAATCACAACGTAGGGGCATGGTGATGGCTGATATAGGACTTATGTTATGGCATAAACATATTTGCTCTAAAGTCTTTATCCAGGGAGAAAACAGTCGACTAAGTTCATAATGAGAACAAGTAGGTATCTTCCCCCTTAAGGGTCCTATTCTGAAAAACTGAAAATCCATGTCGGGCGCATGTAAAATTGTTGATTATTTCATGACGGAATGTCGTAGAACTTTTTTTTGTGTACAGATTTTAGGTGACATTGTTTCCGATATTTTAGTGCACTTTCCATACAAATATGTCTATACGTATTGAAGCCTATCGACATTTTAGCCAAATCAGACATTTTTGTCTAAAATTTGGATAGGCTTTGCACCAATAGGAGGTTCTTGTCTTAAAACTACACCAAAATGTAGGAAACAATGTCACCTACAATCTGTGCACAAAAAAAAGTTCTACGACATTCCGTCATGAAATAATCAACAATTTTCGATGAGCCCTACAGGGATTTTCAGTTTCAAGGTCGTTGGCGTTTATATTCCTCTTAAATACCAATTCTAATTAACCAAATTCCACCACACACCCCCAACTTCCCACCCTCGTAGAAAGAAAGACATGAAGGCATATTGTAAAAGTAAAGAAACCCCCGTATGTTAATCTTGGAGTAATTTATCAGAGTCCAAGGACGGCGGCCTTCAGCCACTTCCCGTTTGACCACTGTGTCAAGGATTAACGCACTACAGAGGGTGGGGGGAGGGGGTAGTTTTGATTTAGTATTTTGGAAAAAATGTTTAAAAAAAACCGGCAAAATGCGAGTAGGACTTCACGTGCGTGAGTCCTTTATCACAAAGCAAAATAGGTTTTTTATAGGAACCCCTCTTAAGTATTTATACATAGAATAGAGCTACCCCATCTCTTCTTATGGGTGTCGTAAAAGAGTGATCTACGTGAGACTAACCTTGAGATCTCCCCGCGCATTGGCGGGTAAACCACTTTGTCCCATTGAGGGTATTTGTGTCATTGAGGGTAAACGTCAGGCAGGCGGCCGGTCGTAAAAATATTGCCTAATCTATTTATTTGCAGTAGGTATGGCCAATATTAAATTACCTGCTGTGCCCACCCCAAATAATTTGACATAAAGGACAGAAAAAATAGTTTTTCTGTTTCTTTGATGATGAAAACCGTCAAATAAAACTCAGATTTATGAAAACTCAATTCAGATAGAGCTATCTGTTCTCTTTGTCGATATAAATGTCAATTCGAACAAAATCAACCAATATTACTGCGGAGTTCAAGCGAAATCTATCAATAATTGCCCAGAGAAAAGTACAGGAGGGGAGTACTTTAATTCTACGAATGAACGAAAGAAAAAAAAATCTATCATCCGTCCTTCAAAACCAATGATAGATAACAGATTTTCTTCTAGAATTATCGTTCATAGAATTAAAGTAGAGGCCCAAATCATCATACGTCTCGAGCTAATTAAGCCGTGGGTTTCCTCACGATGTTTTTCTTCACCGTTAATAAGTTTTGCAATTTGTTATGCATTGAAAACTACTATATAGCTCTTTTATTAACTGACTTTACAAAAAGAGAAGGTTATTAATTTGGTTGTGGCACAGAATACATAAATAGGTTGTGTGTGGCTATGTTTTTAATAATAACTAAGTATTTGAAAACCTACAAAAAGTTTAATAACAATATTTCCTCCAATAATTAAGGAATGAAAGAGAAATACCGTAATTTTATCCCGGTCGTTGTTCCTTCAACACACCTACAACATACAACAAACTTGATTTTTGTCATAATCGTACGGAACCATTCGTGCGCGAGTCCGACTCGCACTTGATCGTTGTTTTATAATCAAAATGATTTCACCAATAGAAAGCTACATTATCGAGGAGTAACATGGGCTATTTTTGATCCCGATATTCTAACAAGATCAGGACTTACGCGGGACGAAGCTAGTTTCATATAAAATAAGTAACTTAAAATAAAAGACATTTTTCGGTTTTCAAAAGTAATAAAAACCACGCGATTCATCGCGTGGTTTTTATTACTTTTAGCATTGTTACAACGCTCAACGTTTCGAGACCTTTCCAGGTCTCTTCTTCAGTTACTGAAGAAGAGACCTGGAAATAATAATAATAAGAAGTAATAAGTAATAAAAATAATAAAAACCACGCGATTCAAACCGAAAAATGTCTTTAATTTCAATACAACATCGCGAAAACAGAAGAAGAATCTAACTTAAAATACCTACAAAACGTTTAATAACAATATTTCCTACAATAATTAAAGAATGAAACAGAAAAACGGTCATTATTTCCCGGTCGTTGTTCCAGCACCACGGACTCTGGTCTAGTCGCTGGAAATGCTATATAGGTGCCCGGTTCAGCACGCAACTTAGATTAGGTCGAACACAGGCCGCCGACTTGAGTCGGCCGATAATTGTTATCGGGGTGTAGCGGACCCCCGGGCCTGAGAGGGATGCAACCGGGAACATCGCTCGGATGAGAGGAGAAGTGCTATTGCCTTATAATATAAAACCTACACAGCGCTGGTTTTCAGCTTGCTCTTACATTTTGTGTGCAAAATCACAACATTATACAGAATGTTCCCAGGAAGGGGTATTAAGCCGAAGGGGGGTTGTTCTAGACGTTTAGGCGGGCAGCTTTTATTCCACGAATTTTTAAGTTGTTTCACTAAAAATAAAACAGCTGTTTTGGTAAAAAAAGGCAATTAATGTTTAGATTGTAGTGGTCCAAACTAAATAAAAGGAGACCTTAAGCCAAAGACCTCAAACTTTAAGAAAGAGCTGATTTTTAAGAAAAGTTTTAAATCAAAAGGTGTATCAGTTTAAAAGTTGTCGCAAATATAGATAGACTAACAGAGTCGCGCAGTTTCACCTGCGTAAATCCCGATCCCACGATTGTGTGTAGTAGATAGTATTGTATTGTGGGTAGTGGATACCTAGGTATACCTACTTCCCGCAAAGAACACATTGCACTCTCCAAATTTTATGTCTCTAGGACCAGAGGATTTGGCTCTGCGTTGGTATATAGATCAGTCAGTCAATGAATCAGTCAGGACATTGAATTTTATAATAACCTAGCTGCTTCACCCGCGTAAGTCCCGATCCCGTGGGAATATCGGGATCAAAAGTAGCCTATGATACTCAAGATGAATTAAGCTTTCTTTTGGTGAAAGAATTTTTGAAATCGGTCTAGTAGTTTTGAGTTTATTCATTACAAACATACAGCCACACACAAAAATACAAAGCTTTCGTGTTTATAATCTACTATATAAAAATAAGTCGGGTTTTCCTTCCTGACGCTATAACTCCAGAACGCACGAACCGATTTCCACGGTTTTGCATTCGTTGGAAAGGTCTCGGGCTCGGTGAGGTTTATAGCAAAGAAAATTCAGGAAAAATTTAATCTATCTACTATATAAAAATAAGTCGAGTTTTCCTTCCTGACGCTATAACTCCAGAACGCACGAACCGATTTCCACGGTTTTGCATTCGTTGGAAAGGTCTCGGGCTCCGTGAGGTTTATAGCAAAGAAAATTCAGGAAAAATTTAATTATCTATAATTTATAAGGCAAAACAACGTTTGCCGGGTCAGCTAGTATTAGTGTAGAAGTGTAGACGTAGAAAACAAACGAACCACCAATTCAAGAACCAACAACAGATGGAACCCGTGGTTGGAACCTTATACCATGATCGGCCGATCTTAGTGTTTGATCTACGGACGCCTTTATGTAGGCCATACATCATGCTGCTAAAATGTTTGTTAAATTACTCTATGCTAAATTATTTGCAAATAATACAATACACAAATATTTATGCAAATTAGAAATTACTTGTTTTATCTACTCGATCATAGATGTCGCTAATAATTGCTACGTGTATTTTTATTAGAAAAGTATAAAAAAACCGGCCACGTGCGAGTCGGACTCGTGCACGAAGGGTTCCGAACCCCTAAAATTAACACTGGACTGGTTGGATTGGAAGGTTGTGGCTTCGATTCCCGCTGGGTGCAAGTTTTTATGCTGACCATAGATGTTTGTTTCTGGTTCAAGATGTGTTTATTATGCTATTATGTATGTATGTTGTGTAAAAAGTGTAATTTGTCTAAATCCGTTATCCAATACCCATAGTACAAGCCTAGTTGCTAGTTTGGAGTTAAATGGCGATGTGTGCAACGTCCTGCAATATTTATTTATTTAATTTGATGATAATTTGCAATAAAATCGATCGATGTAATATAGATAGGTTGTATTTTTTGCATATTATGCAATATAAAAAAAATGATTAAAAGTAGGGATTTACTCGTATATTGATTTCCCACACTATTAGTCCGGGATCCGTAGAACATTTTTGCAAATTGATTACTATCAAGCTAGTCTTTCGTGAGCAGCTTCATTTTGATGAGACGCCCAACAATTTCCTATCAACTCTCGATTGTGGTAGATAACAGAGGTAGGATCTGTACTACTACTTTTGAGCAGAGCCTTTCAGCATTTTTCGCTATCTCATTTAGTTAAGGATATCCCCCTGAAGGCCTGATTAAATGGTTCACCCTGCATTAATTTACTTGCTTTTAAATTTACCCATCAATTTACTTGCTCCGTGATTTTATCTAATATATAAAATTTCCATGTCAGAGTGTTAGTTACCGTACTCCTCCGAAACGGCTTGACCGATTTTTATGAGATTTTGTATACGTATTCAGTAGGTCTGAGAATCGGCTACTATCTATAATTTATAAGGCAAAACAACGTTTGCCGGGTCAGCTAGTTACTTATAAAATAAAAACAATATAATAATTTTAACTAAAATTATTTACATTTATTTTATTTTTCTTTAGGTCCTTAGGTAAAATCAAAAATCGATTTTTTCATCACTTGAAATTTTAGTGTGTTAGTTTATTAAGGACGCATGCCGAAGATCGTGCGAAGTGGAGACGTAAAAGTAGGAAAGCGGACCCCGGGCTCTCTCGAGAGATGCAACCGGGAACAACGCTCGGATGATGAGTTTATTAAGGATGGAAATTTAAATTATAATTAAACTAACCAATGTTTTTCCTTCTCTTCCAGACGCCAACAAAAAAATGCCCTAACCATGGCATTAAAACTAAAATACACCGACGAGCACGGGATCGTCCACATCAACATGTCTCCAAACGCAAGTCCCCGAGACGATACCATCAAAGACCCTCAATTCGACACAATCAACACCAGATTCGATAGCAAATACGACCTCTTTGGCAGCAAATATATAAACGAGGAGGGGGGGAATGAAAGGGAAAAATCGCTGTTTAGAAGTCGCTACAATAGCATTGAAGAAGAACTCGCCAATACGCCTTATGCTTTCGCGACAGAACGGTCTCTGCGCTCCGCTAACAAACTCGATATTACCATCGATAGAAGCTTAGATATATCTCCTTCGAAAGACATTGAGGACGATCGGTTTTTTCGTAAACTATCAATAGATTATGATGACGTTTTCAATGATAGGACCGATTCTGATGCGCCTGCGTTTACGGTGACGCAGTTGATCCATGCGCAGGATCGGTATTTTGATTTGAGTAAGGGGGTGGTAAAAGGGGTGGTAAAGGGGGTGAAGAAGGAAGTGAGTGGGGAAGCGTTTGAAGTGCTGAATAGTGATGTGAAGGAGGAAGTGGCTGTGGCTGTTACGTGAGTATTTTTTATTTTTTATTATTTAGAAAATTCTCAAACTCAATACCCTTATTTTTTTAAATGCAGTATTTCTTAAGTGTGGAAAATACTAAGAAATACCTAATGTTTAGATATTTTATTATCAATTTACGATGGTTTTATCAAACAGTACCTAATAATTAGATAGATAGAAACTAAATAAAATCTATTAAAAGTAAACACAATAAATATAAAGTAATATTCTTTACGGCCAAAATTGCCCATTATGCTGCATTTCCCTGTTGGATGGCCAAGGAAACAATAATAACTATTGTTATTGACTTTAAAGATTTAATTAAGTTTTAGTTTTCTTGTTTATTTTTCTAATATGTAGGTAGGTATATGCCTTATGCCTTATAGCCTTATAGCCTTATAGCCTTATAGCCTTATAGCCTAGCTAGGTACTTAAAATTTATTTTGACACTAAGTTTTATTCGTTTAGTTTAAATATTTTTTTATTAGTTTTTATTGCTCAAGGCATTTTTATCCAGATATTTTACAAGGAAAAATACGCACATTTAATAATTTTTGATCGCGGCGAGGGTCGAACTCGCGTCTTTGATTCTGTAGGTACCCCAACGTCAATTCCAACCAGACCACGCGAGCCTCTGCTCCGCTTATTTAGTTTAGTTTTTTTAAACCACCCGACAGGTCTTGAACCTACAACCCTTACATCGGATGTAATGTGCAAGCGCATTTCATCGAATGTTTTCATTTCCTTATTTATATTTAAGTACCTACTTGGTTTTTTTTTAATATTTCCAATATTGTAAACCAGACAGGACTTGAATTCGCAACCCTTACAAGCAATGTATGTGCAAGCGTAAGATGCTTTACATCGGATGTAAGGGATGTGAGTTCAAGTCCTGCTGGGAGTGAATTTTGGAAATCATTTTCCAAAATCCTAATTTATAAATTGTTAAGCCTCGGGTACGATCAAGGGCGGCTTATTTAATGACTTTTTTTATTTGTTATGTTGTAAATTGTAATTACCAAATTGTTTGATTTTACGCTCTTAAATTTTTCGTACTAGTAATAATTATAATTTATAAAGTGTATAAATAAGGATCTTTATCTTTAAAAATATAAAGGTTTTTTTCAGTCCGTTTTTTCTTTTGTGACCGGGTGATTCCCATTTGACGTTGGGTAGGTACATGGGAATTTCAAAGTATACAAAATATTTATTTTTACTTTTGAATTAAGATTGTTTTTCTCGTAATCATTGCACCCGAATGGCTTCGAACCCACGACCTCCAGACAGGCCTCTTATGCTACAATTAAATAGTCTTAGTTATGATACCTATGACTCAGCTCTGTTAATCCTTTTTTTTTATTGGTTCTTGCTTATTACTTATCTACATCTACACTAATATTATAAAGAGGAAAGATTTGTATTTTTGTGTGCGTCCTGCGGTTTCACCCGCGTAAGTCTTGATCTCGTGGGAATATCAGGATCAAAAGTAGCCTATGTTACTCATCGATAATGTAGCTTTCTATAGGTGAAAGAATTTTTGAAATCGGCCCAGTAGTTTTTTAGTTTATTCATTACACACATACACATACACAAATACAAATCTTTCCTCTTTATAATATTAGTGTAGACTAGCTACATCCCGCGGTTTCACCCGCGCAAGTCCCGCTCCCGCCCGACATGGACTAACGTCCGTGTCGGGAGCGGGACCTAAGCGGTCCTAACATGGACTACGTTTTATCCCAATACTCTCATTGAGATAAAACGTAGTCCATGTTCCTCACAAAGATGTAACCTATCTTCGTATTAAATTTCATCAAAATCAATCCAGTGGTTTCGGAGATTACCCCCAGCATATATAAACCAGGTCTACCGGAGTATACCGGAGGTCGTGGGTTCAAATCACGACGGAGTATACCGGAGGTCGTGGGTTCAAATCACGACAGTAGGATTAAACTTTGAAAAATAATAATTTATTTGTACCTACATAATTTATGTAGAAATTAAAAACGAGATGTTGTTTTATCATGAATAGAAAGTTATTTGAATTATTTGTTTCTTATTTAAAATAATGTAAGAATGTCGCAGAATTATAATTAGTATTTATTTAGTTAAATACATTTTAGTCTAGGTTTGGAAGCGATTCTAGATACGAAAGTCTAAAGGATTATATGTTTGTATCGCGCAAATTTTGTTAGTTAGGGTAATAAGGGACTCTGAGAATAGGACACACTGGGAATAGCCCAAATACAAAATGCACTTGAAAATTAAAATAAAAGAAGATCTAGGTAGTACATAGCAAGCAAAAATCTTCGCATCGCCAAATAATTGTTTTTTGTGTTTTAGTCAATCATAACACAAAAAGCAAGGACGTCACGCCATCATTCAAACAACTACGAGAAAAATTACGAATAATAAACATTTTTAACTTACTTAGATTAGTACCTAGATGGTGGGTATTCTAACAACGACGTTCGAATTTTGATCCATCTTTTGTTAAGAGGCCAGTCTACCTACTCTTTCTCAATACAAATGTAGTCGACTGTTTTCTGTCTGGATAATATAGTGCAAATAAGTTTGTGCAATAAAACCTTACAAAACGTACAAAACGTAGGGTCATGGTCATGGGTGATATAGGACTTATGGCATACCTAAACATATTTTATCTAATGTCTTCATCCAGGGAGGAAACAGTCGACTACGTTTTTAAAGTTTGTTTGGAGGTAAGAATATTAGATATAGATAGGTAAATGCTTTATTGTACCGAAACTTAAATTAAACAAACAATAAGTAGTTATAATACAGAAATATTAGGTACACAGAAAAACTTAAAACTAGTGTGGCACAATTGGCGGCTTTATCGCCTATGAGCGATCGCTTCCAAGCAACTAATAGGTAGACTTTCCTTTTAAAAGTCCCGGGAATCATGCAAACATATCTATATCTATAAGATGCTTTGTTCTGACTGACTGAATGACTGATCAACGCACAGCCTAAACCGCTGATAGTAGATAACGGAAATTTACAGAGTGTGTTTTTTATGTGATGTAGACATCCGATAAGAAAGGATTTTTAAAAATTCCTTCAGGATCGGGATTTACGCGAGTAAAACCACGGGACACAGCTAGTCTACAATAAAATCAAACAAAGCAAGAATCCATTCGTCTTGTAATAAATTATGAAAATGGTTCCTCTCAGTTCCGCCAAGAATATCAAATTAAAACCAACATACTTCCTCTAGCTAGACGTTCATTAATGGAACTTTACAATGCATATTATAAGATTGCATAACTAGGTACCATTTTTACTCGACACACAAATATGAGGTTGTAGATTTAGTCAGCATAATATTAAAATTTCATGTATCTACATCTACACTAATATTATAAAGAGGAAAGATTTGTATTTTTGTGTGGATGTGTGTCTGTATGTTTGTAATGAATAAACTCAAAAACTATTGGATATTTCAAAAATTCCCGCGGTTCCGCGGTTTATCCGCGTAAGTCCCGATCCCGTGGGAATATCGGGATCAAAAGTAGCCTATGTTACTCAGGGTGAATGTAGCTTTCTAATGGTGAAAGAATTTTTGAAATCGGTCCAGTAGTTTCGGAGATTACCCCCAATATACATACATACATGTTACCAACGTTACCTCTTTATAATATTAGTATAGTTAAAGAAGTATAGATAATAAGTTCTGTGATAGAAAGATGGTTCCAGGTGGTACCTGAAGAAGTATAGATAATAAGTTCTGTGATAGAAAGATGGTTCCAGGTGGTACCTGGGTAATATTTCACAATTCAAACACATCCTAAAAGGACTGACTATTACGTCATTGTTAAAAATGAAAAAGTACAGACAGCACAGAAATTAAAATTTAATCAATTACAAATAGATACCTACTAACTGCACTGCTCCCACGGTCGACGACGATGTGTGTAGCGAGTGAAAAATTGTACTATCGTACATAATTTCATCTGATCTTTCAACTGTCTTGTGGAAATAGTTGTAAGTTCTTATTAATTTATTAAATTTACGCAAAAAATTGTGCCAGACGGAAATGGGGTAAAAAACATACCTACACCTTTTATCCCCCATTCACTCCGTTTTTTTAGCTAAATCAAAGTTCGTCATGCACGGCACGACACTTTTGCATAAATTTAAAAAAATAAATCAACAAACAATACAACTATCTCCACGAGACAGATTAAAATAATATTATATTAAGTATGTAAAACAAATCGTTTATAGTTACATAAAACAATTTATTTACATAATATTAGAATACTACACCCACTTATTTAAGCAAATCACATAATATAATATTAGTAACGTGTGAATTTTGCTAAAAATTAAAATACGCAACGGTATTAGGAATTGCAAATCAAATTGGAAATTGCGTTAGAAATGTCGAAAATGGGGCGATAGATATTTTATTTATATTGTAAACTTTGACATCGTAAAATGCGAGAGTTTTGTGTGTAATCTGTTTGTTGCAGTCAAAACTACAATAATTTGTTTAATAATAAATATGAATGTAATTCATAGGATTCCAATGTAAAATAATGATAAGACGATAATATAAATAACTAACATAGCTTATGAAATAACTTGTATTGTGTCTGAATTAATAAACCAATTGAATTAAACTCGAAAGCTAAAGCGGCGGTATGTTACCACCCACCGATCTAAATCGTAGCGCCTTGGACTCGTGCGTGTTCTGACACGTTGGCCGGTGCAGCCAGTAAGGAAGACGGGGATCTTGTTTCACTGCCGTCTTACTTTTTCTAGATGAGCGTGTTACATCTTATACCATTCGTACTTACCAGGTGAGATGGTGGTCAAACGTTCATTCTCAACTTGACTACGACTTAACTGTTTTTGTATCTGCAAATAACTTGCGTGCAAATATTATAAAATACTCGACACTGGCTACTTTTCAAATGGCCACAACCGATAAGAAATTTAAAAAAAAATGTCGGTCAAAACTAGTTTAGAATCATTACTTCAGACAAAATTAGTTCTGACTGCTTTCGAGTTATGACTGTAACATATACATTAGATGGCGCCACAAGTTTCACTCGTAAAAAAAAAAGTATTTTATACTTATTTGTAACCCCACTTGAATATTTATTTTATTCGGTTTTAGTATATTTTGTTATAGTGCCAATTAAACATCAGAACATCTACATCTGTGAAAATGTCAACTGTCTAGCTATCACGGTTCATGAGATACAGGCTGGTGACAAACGGACAGACGGACAGTGGAGTCTTAGTCAAAGAGTCCCGATTGTATCCTTTGGGTACGGTCAAAATACTTGATTCACTGAGAGCAATGTATGAAAACATGCTCATTTTGAAACGTCGACTTAAGACTATGATTTTAGTGATGTTTTGGAACGTGCCCTCCGATGAGAAGATACCACAAGAAACTCATGGGAGTTTTTCATTTTTGTGATCATGACATGTGTTAATTTACAATCGTCATAATACAGATATGTAGGTAATCTATTCAGAATCGTAGATCAAAAATGTAAACAAAAAACTCATACATTTATTTGAAAGTGACAGCTCTTTATTTACATTTCCCGTTGATACTGACAGTTCTTTGGTTACATTTTTGATCTAAGATTCTGAAAAAGAGTTCTTAAAGGTATTTGTCGTACGTAAGATAATTAGATAAACGGTTTTATTTGCAAAAAAAACGAATAATTAGACATTAACTATGATATTTCTCAATATTACTGATATAAGTTAGGTTTTTTACAAAAAAACTCATTTCTCTAGTAATATTGGTTCTCCTTCACTCTAATATGTTAAATTTTTGTTTACAGACATATAGGTAATATCGGAATTTGGAACTCTATTGTAAAAATCCATTGCAATTTGTATGCTATCCCTACAAGATTTTATTGCAATTATCCGAAATAGGAGTTCGGAGAGGCACTCAACATTTTCAATTCATACAAAAATATTATTAATTTTGTTCTACCATTTTCGGTTTGCGCGTCGGTGTTACCATGTCACTGACATTTAAAATCGAGTTTAATTTTTTATCAAAGTTGATAGGCGAGCGTTTGTACACTAGCCCCCTTACTTATAACCGATGATTAACAAATGACTACGTTTATTCCATCAAAAACATGCTTATAAAAAAAGCAAGTCTCGCAACTCAGTTCTTCTACTGTAAAAAGTTGTGAGTTACTTATTATAGTTACATTTTCCCGGGTCTTTATCGCGTATTATTTTTTATTTTCTTACCTCGACGTTTCAACCATGTTACAATGGTCATGTCCCCTCGCGACCAAGACCATTGTAACATGGTTGAAACGTCGAGGTAAGAAAATAAAAAAAAAATACGCGATAAAGACCCGGGAAAATGTAACTATGATAACAAATCGTGTGAATTTAAAAAGTTACTTATTCACGCAAAAACTACTGAACCGATTGCGACGAAACTTGGTAGGCCGATAGCTGAAGATCTGGATTAACATGTAGATTACTTTTTATCCCTCTATTACCGCTATTATATTAGGTACAAAGGGCCGCTTTATCCCTAAAGCGATTTGAAGTAAGATAAACTTTTTAAATTCACACGATTTGTTAACATAGTTACATTCGTTTGCAGTCCCCTCGCGACCAAGACCATTGTAACCTGGTTGAAACGTCGAGGTAAAAAAATCTATCGTCTCTTTTATTATAAAGCTGAAGAGTTAGTTTGTTTGTTTGTTTGAACGCGCTAATCTCATGGTCCGATTTGAAAAATTCTTTCAGTGTTGGATAGTTCATTTATTGAGGAAGGCTATAGGCTACTTTTGATCCCGATATTCCCACGGGATCGGGACTTACGCGAGTGAAACCGCGGGACGCAGCTAGTAAATAATAAGACCCGGGAAAATGTAACTATGGAAGGGTGTTAGTCAGGAGAAAAGGAACTGAACTGGCTACCTTCAGAACGTTGTGTAGTTCAAACCACCGCGCCGTGAGTGGGCGAATCTAAACTCCATAGTTAGACAGACAAGTTTTTTTCTACCATTTTGTTACAATTTCTGTTTAAGGTTATTAACGCATCAGTTACCTCAAGGTTATTGAAAAGACGGACTTTATTTATATTCTGCCTTTTATGTTATTGTTTGTTTGTTTAGACGACCTCTGTGGCGTAGTGGTAGGACATTCGTTTGCCATATTGAAGAGTGCAACGGACCTAAAATGTTATCTATAATTGTACCTATGTTTTTTTTTGAAAAAATTAACCCAAATGGTCAATAATTCTGACAGACAGTTGAAATTTTCGCAGATGAGTCTTTATGCCGCTATAACAACATATACTAAAAAAAAATACGGGGTGCGCTCTCATACAAACAAGTTAAACGCAACGTATCAAGTATATTTATTGATAAAATATTTTGGATCATTCAATTACGTAAGCGTGATTTATTTTGACCACTGACGCCATCTGGTGATAAAATAGCGTCAATGGTAGGTAAAGAAAAAATATCTATATCTATACTAATATTATAAAGAGTAAAGATTTGTATTTTTGTGTGTGTATGCGTCTGTATGTTTGTTATAAATAAACTCAAAAACTACTGGACCGATTTCAAACATTCTTTCACCATTAGAAAGCTACATTCCCCCTGAGTAATATAGGCTACTTTTGATTCCAATATTCCCACGGGATCGGGACTTACGCGGGTGAAACCGCGGGACGCAGCTAGTTTTATTTATAGTAGTTACCTTATCTTTTCTCCTTCACTTAAATAATCAGTACCTACTTGATTATCATAAATAGGTACCTAATACTTAACAATTCATGTTTTATTATTAGGTAGATTCTTTGTTAGTAAATGGACCGTGAAAGCTTCCTCTATGTTTTTTAATTTTTCTTCCTATTGTAAGTATTGTAAACGAATTACTTAGGTAATATTAGAGAAAAAATAGGAAGTAGAAAAGAACTAAATTCGGTTTGAAAATAAATAATCGGATGCAAAGACGTTGAAATTATTGTTAGATGGAACTCTGACAGTCTATGACGTGAAAGCGCATTACAATCATTGATCTCAACCTTAACAGTAGATAATGTAACTGTCTTCCTTCTGATGCCATACATAAAACATATTTTATGTAAATAATTGAATAAATATCCGCAATCCGGTCCCAAACTAAGCACTAGGCTTGTACTATGAGTACTAGACAACGGATATTACTCAATATACATGAATAGCATCAGAAGGAAGACAGTTGAAACAAGCCACTGAAGTAAAGCTACCTCAAAATTAGTGATAATTTTGACTTTTTAAGCGTTGTTCATCGACTTCGTCTTAGGACCCGCAGTGAAGGACGTTACAATATTGTCAGCGCTGCAGCGGTTTTTTATATTTATTTTGTGTAGGTACAAATAATATGAATGGAATATGTTTGAGACATCATCTCTAGTACTATTTCCCAATTATTTCAATATGGTCTTTCATTCTGTCTAAGTATGTAAAATTCTAAAAATTTACAGCTAAGATAGCTTAAATAAGTAGACTGATTATATTAATTTATAGTATTAAAAATAACAAAAATAATTTCTAAAATAAAATTTACATTTAGTAGCTACTTTTTAATAATTTATGTTATAAGACGTTAGGTTTGTACGAATTGGTAAAGTGTGTGCTGTAGGTGTGCGCTGTCTTAGGTTAAGTCTCAGTGTAAGTGTCATCGTATAGAGTAGACTTGACTTGTAAAGTTAGCTGTTCGACACACATCAACATACAGAACTCTATCTAAATGTTTCTATAAATCTATGATTGGGTGACGTTGAACAGTCAAGCCGCAAACACGCTGGCAACACAAAAACTTTAAATGACAATACCAATTTAATTCGCCTAGTTGAAACTCCAAGGTTTTCTGACAAAAACTAAACAATTACCAACTGAGATGTAACAAGGTCTAGATTACAGACAGACAGTGACCGACGACGCTATTTTGGTATTTCATTTTGGGATCATACTGTGACCCCTGATTACATATACCTATGTTGCTAACAAATGTCGATTAAAACAATAGAAATTTTGATTTTCTTTAATTGTTTCCTACACTTGGATGACTGATTTGAAGAAATGTTTCCAAAAATTAGCACCCGACAGGACTTGAACCCGCAACCCTGACATTCCGTGTCATGCGGTCCCTAATTGCGCAAAGTACCCGGTAGAAGTCGCTACGTGCCTCAGTCGTAAGAAAAGGAATAGTTCAGGATCCGAACATTTTTGCAATTGATTACTATAAAACTAATTTTCCGTGAGTGGCTGCATTTTGATGCGACGCCCAACAATTTCCTATACGAAACTCTCGATTGTGGTAGATAGGAGAGGTAGGATCTGTACCTACTACTAGGTACTTTTTAGCGTAGGACCGGGATAATGTACCACGCAATTTGTAGGACAATATGACTGTTAAATTATATAAATACTAACTGCAACCGGGAACATCGAGAGCGATGATGATTATAGTTATAGTTAAAAGATGATCGTCGAATAGCCACTACGCCACAAGAACCTCTTCCATCAAAATTTTACATTTTTACTCGCATTGCGTCACGAAATTGCCCATTGTTTCTGTAATTCTATATGGTGAAGGTACCGATGACGTAACAATACCATAGCACTGCCTGTTGCTCGCTTATTTATCGGATGGCGCCATTTTTAGGTCATTTATTTATTTACTGATAAATAAATGACCATGTTAGCCACTATCATGTTTTTAGACGGGAGATGAGCGTTTGACCACTTATATATCCCACCTGATGGAAAGGAAAGTGATATGTGAAGATTGTCTTTAAGTCACGAGTGACCATAGAACAAATAAATTTTAAGTTTCCGTACTCAAAGGGTGAAATCGTAAGTGTGATAATGGTAAGTACGGACCTACAGAACCCGGTTTTTTATTCGAATTAGAGACGAGGGTTATTTGTACTTAACCTACCCTGTCGTAGTTTGGTTAGGTTAGGTTAGGTTACGCTGCTTCCCCCGGGAGCGCGTCGAGCGGTAGGACTGTCCATAAGGTTGGATTTCTTCTTGATAAAAAAACTGTCCAACTATCACAGTTCACAAGATACTGCCTGGTGATAGGCAGTCAGACAGACGGACAGCGGAGTCTCAGTAATAGGGCCCCATATTTACCCTTTGGGTACGGAACCCTAAAAAGATATCATACCTACTACTCAACTACTAAGTAAACTGTGAGACGACGTTCTGTCTCAGAATTTGCTTTGTTTCGATCATTGTTTGTTACATAAGCATCGGTAAATTACATAGGTAGGTATGTGTATACAATAACCTTATATTTATCTATCATTTCTGTTTACTATTGTTATCTCTGATTCTAGTTAGGTTATGGGAAAACTTTCGCATCATGGCCAATGATGTTCTTATAGGGGAAGATACGGTATATTCTAACATTGCGTAGACGGAAAATGAGCTAGAAACTCGCAGTGTGACAGTACGTGTTCACGTGACAACGGTTCCACATACGACTGAGGCTAGTGTGTCAGCTGACGCAGCTTTATCGTCTCATTTGCCGTGGCTAGGTACCGTATCTGCCATTATTTGTTTTTATCTAAGATCATGGCAGTAGAATTGAACTTTAAAGCTCAAAATACACGATGACACTTATGTTTTACCTAAAATAGCCCACACCTACAGCACACATGCAAGACTTACTTTATACGTGTGCTGTAGGTGTGGTCTATTTTAGGTAAAGTGTCAGTGTAAGTGTCATCGTGTGGTTGGACTTTAAAGTGTTTGTCTGGAAACCACTTTTTTTTTTTTAAGTCGGTTAAAACAGCTATCATAAAGAATTTCCGTATGTCCGAAGGATCCGGATATATGGAGAGACATAGGTATACGATATTTTGGGAATTTCCGGATATCCGATTTTTTTAATTACCGGACGATAAGAAATGGTCCACAAATGTAAAAAAATGTGTTTTTTTAACACACCTAAGTATATTACACCATAGTTTTAGTTGAGCGTCTTTCCACTATCTCACCTGATGGATAAGATGTAGCACACGTATCGGAACACGAGTTTGCTTGGCGCTACGACTTAGACCAGTGAGTGCTAACAAGCAACGGCATCCTTCCACCAAGGTCTACTATTTGAAGAACTATTAATATGATTTTTCAGCGGTTATTAGCCAGTCTGAGAGCTATTGCGTCTCTTGCAGCCATTGATTCTATAGTTCTACCTCTTAATCCCACAGCATAGCCCCACAAAGGCTTCCAAAGACCCCCTCCAAAACAACATCCGAAGCGTCCAGTCAAACGAAAGAAGTCGTAGATACCGCCAGTCAAACAATAAAGGAGGTAACTAGCGCCAGTAAAGCGCCACAGGAGGTAACTACCGCCAGTAAGGACCCACAGGCGCCTTCAGGGTGGCATTCGTCACCGATCGCAGATGGGTGGTGAGTTTATAGGTTTCGTCACGGGGCTTATGGCCCTATTTCACTTTAGAGAATGAATTTTAGTCACATAGTTTTAGTGTAGTGGGAATTTTAAGTCTTCTCTTCTATATTACACACATAGTTTTATTGTAGACTGATTTTGAAGTCTTCTCTTCTTTGTACACACATAGTTTAAGTCTAGTCTGATAGAATTTTAAGTCTTCTTCTATATTACACTATAGTTGTAGTGTGCCTACTTTCCCAAAATGATCAAATTCTTCTATTAACATAATTATGTGTGTAATCAATTTTCAGTAATCTCTTTTCCTCTTTATTGCACACATCGTTTTAGTGGAGACTCATTAAAGTCTGCAATTCTTCTTCTATTTAACACATAGTTTTAGTCTAGACTATTTGTTAGGTCGTCTTCTTTATTACACCACAGTTATATGTACCTACTTCGTCAAAATTACCAAATCGTCTTTTTCTTCTTATTCTTCTGTTTGCATTTTGTGTGTAATTAAATCAATCTTTTAGGTCATCTCTTCTTCCTATTCATTGCTCACCTTGTTTTAGTGTAGACTGATTTATAGTCTTCTCTTCTTCTTCCTTTTAATACACATAGTTTTAGTCTAGACTAATTCAATCATCCCTTCTTCTTCTATTTTACACACATAGTTTAAGTCTAGACTGATTGTTAAGTCTTCTTCTATATTACACCAAAGTTTTGGTGTACCTATTTCGTCAAACATTAGCAAATCGTCGTCTATTTGCATAATGTATGTAATCAATAATCAATCATCAATCTTTTAGTCATCTCTTCTTCCTCCTTATTGCACATATAGTTTTAATGTAGGCTGATTTAGTCTTCTCTTTACACACATAGTCTTAGCATAGACTGATTGTTAAGTCTTCTTCTATATTACACCATAGTAATGGTGTACCTACTTTATCAAACATCATCAAATCGTCTTATTTGTCTTATTGCATTATGTGTGTAATCAATCTTTTGGGTCATATCTCCTTCCTCTTCATTGCACACATAGTTTTATTGTAGACTGATTTATAGTCTTCTCTTTACACACATACCTTTAGTGTTGACTGATTAAAGTATATAATTCTTCTTCTTCTTCTATTCTACACACATGATTTTAGTCTAGACTGATGTATAGTCTTCTTTTTACACACATAGTTTTACTCTAGCTAGACTATTTCTTAAGTCTTCTGCTATATTACACCTTAGTTTTAATGTAGGTACCTACCTATACTTCGTCTTGGTCTACATACGAGCCTATTAAATATAAAAAATATTGCACGACGTTCCACACAGCGCAATCTAGCCCCAAACTAAGCACTAGGCTTGTACTATGGGTACTAGACAAAGGATATACTACATATTATACTTTTTTTTTGTAAATACATACACAATATACATAGAAAACACAAATATAATTGTAGGTTTATATTCTCATGTGTAGTAGGTAATATAAGGTAGATACATTTTTTATTATTGTTATGTGACCTTTGTTCTAAACCATAGTTACCAAATTGCTAAACTCAAATGGGTGTTATTTCCCTAATGATAGGCTGTTTTTATTGTCTCTTTTGGACACACAACCACAGAATACATAAATAGTTGACACAACTACAATTATATTGTCTTCAATTTGTTTTAAGAGGGCAGATGGGTTAGAGCTCCACACAATTGTGTAATCATTGTCTTTTTTCTGAAAATTGCATTTAGAGCAAATATTAAATTTTGCTGATATATAGATAAACACTTTATGTGATCAATACCACATAACAAAAAGTTATGGGTACATCTCTTACATAAAAAATGTTGTACAAATAGGCGGTCTTATCGCTTAAAGCGATTCTTCCAGGAAACATTGCGAGGTAAACGACATGTCCTAAAACATAGGAAAAACCGGGCACAACATTATTTTTCTTTATTGGCATGTAACGAGGGCATTATAGTGATGCCACTGACACAAAAAAAATTTACCACATACACTGGCTAACAGTGTCATTTTTTTTTTTTTTTTCGATATATCCAATGGCGATACAAAGTCCGCCAGGTCAGCTAGAGCAAAATAACGCCGTCGTCTGGGCGCTTTACTATTCTGCCGAAATAATAGTAATGCACTTACGCAAAGAACGCATGCATAAAATTCATTAAAATCAGAGTTTCATTAATAAATGTTGTTGTTGTTGGGCAACGGAACTGCGAAACTTGTTCGCTAAATACCTACTTTCTATGCGCGTGGTTGAGCCGACTAGACGCCTCGCGCGAGATGCTAACATCCGCATTTATAGACGAATCTAAGTAATTACTTGTCTAAGTAATATGTCTGTCACATTTTCGTGTAGCGTTAAAAAACACTAAGAGGCCGACCTAAGGGGTTCACACAGACCGGCTCGGAGAGGAGAGCAGATTTTCATCACGTTTAAAACAGAGCTTTGAGTTATTGTAATAAGGTTTATTTTCACATGTCACTTCTTTCAAGGTTTGCTCTCAAGCAATCTCAACAACAAAAGAAGTGTCATTTAAATATAAAACTTATAACAACAATTCAAAACTCTATTTTAAACGTGATAAAAAATCTGCTCTCCTCTCCGAGCCTGTCTGTGTGACCGGACCCTAATAAGAGAGTGACAGGACATTCCTTAACCAAAGTAATCACTTAGATTCGTCTATAGATGGTGTAAGGAACAATAAGGATTATGGAGAAAGAATTTTGAAAAGATAGAAAAAAATGTTATTTTTTTAATTAATTTTAACGTTTTTGTGTGAAAATGAATTAATATAGAAATAACCAAAAAAAGCAGACCACCAACATCATCAATGGTCAATACAATAGTCAAATACTTATATTTATTTATTGAGAACCTGTAATACAAATACTTGATCATTTTGAAACGTCTTAAAAACCAATGCCTTTGTGGTTATGATTATTTTGATGTGTGGTTTGGGAACGCTCTCTCCGATGACAAGAAACCACAGGAAACTCATGGGGGTTTACATTTTTCTTACATAACAATCGTCATAAGCAGTCGGTACAAATTGTTTTAATTTCAACGAGAGAAAATTTTTGAACTAATATTTAAAAATTCAAAATTCAAAATGTCCATGGATATATGATAGTACCTACGCCTTATTAGTTATTATTCTTATTATACAATAATCGACAAAGATCACACAGATCGTCCATTTTTCTTGTAAAGCGCAAGTTGTCTAGTCAAATCTAACTAAATAATGCAATAACTTTGTAAACAACAAAAAAAACTATCGTTTATTCGCAAAATTCATGAAAAACATGTCGTAATTTGCATTCACTAGTTACATGAACTCTTGCTGAAATATCGGATATTGTTTCTTAATTCTTATACTCTCACTTCCTGTAACTATTCATTTCGACCGTCTTTTAAATAAACAAATAAATCTACTTTCGGTACTTCGATCGTCTTTTGTTGCTACATATTTTTTTCGTGTACCTACCCAGTGGCGTTTCTTACCTAGTTTTAGAGTTGTCAGGCCTCTAACTTGACCGAACGACTGCTATCAGAGATAACAACCGTATAGTGGTGTGTCTCATCTAGTGTTAGAGTTGTCGCTCTAAAACTAGATGAGACACACCACATACGCTCAAAAAACATAACCCTCCATCGGCAATCGGGTAAAAGCCGTATTGTACTATTTATTCTGTGGTATTACTAACAAGTTAACCCATAGTTAACCTAATCATAAGTTTAGTCTGCAATGTCAAATCATTATCCAATCAGTCCAATTAACACAAGGCCGTTAACGAAGCGTCAATTAGGATTAGGACATCTTGAAAATACTGCATTGGGACGAATTTATAGCGGTCAATTCAAGGGTGAAAATAAACTCAGTTTTTGGTGGCGCTGGCGCGTGGTGTTTATTACTTTTAGCATTGTTTCATTTCAATGTTCAAAGCATCGCGAAAACAGAAGAAAAATCTAAGTTTTACCACAGAATACATGAATAGTACAAGGTTTTACTTACTCAAAAATAAACTGATAGTATAGTATAGTATAGTAAAGGTATACCTAATAATATCAATGAATAAAATAAAATATGATTTATTACAGCAAACAAACTATACACTAGTAGCAATTTACAAGCGACCCGGTGGGAGGGACTCTGTATCGCCATCGCTTAAAAATCCTTTAGGGCCTAAATGTTGAATTCCCAAATGTTGAACTGCCCAAAATGTTGAAGAACTGCTCAAAGTGCTGAATTCCTAAAATGTTTGATACCCAAAAGGTTGAACTGCCAAAATATTGAATCTCAAATTATTGAATGAAAAAATGTTGAAGTGAATGAATTCAACAATTTCCTAAATTGTTGAATTTCGAAAGTTGAACTGCCCAAAATGTTGAATTTCCTAAATGTTGAACTGGTCAAAATGTAGAATCTTCGAATGTTGCATTTCCCAAAATGTTGAAAAACACTTAGAAATAACTAGACAATGTCATAAAATTCACAATAATAATGTAACTTGTACATGTAAAATGAGCAATAAACGCCTGACACAGTTAACCACAGACCATATTACTCTTACTAAAGCGATAGGCTTGCGGTCTGGTAAGAGTCTTAACCATTAGTTTTTTTTGTAGGTAATGTCCTCGCACGACTTGCGTTTAATATCCAATGTCAAGTTAACTTTATTTGATACTAAATTGCAGCCCAAATTGTTGGTATTTTGAAAATTTCTTAACAGTTTCTTGTGTCTTCTTCTCATTGAAGAGCGCGTTCCGAAGAGAAGGCACACATCCTAAAGTTATAGATAAATAAACCGGCCAAGTGCGAGTTGCACTCGCACACGAAGGGTTCCGTATAGGGTTACCAGATCTCCGGATTTGTCCTGAGATCTCAGGATTTTTGGACATTTCAACAAAATACCAACTTAATTAAAGATTTTTTTAGTAAAAAGTGAACAAACTAAAAATACCTAAAAATACTAATTAGAAACCTACTACTGGTGCATTGTTTCTTGAATTCAATCAGCATTTCTTTACGACTGTATTTTATAGTACTTCAATAAAAAGTGCTGCTAAGAGATACCTACTTAATCAGTTTTACCATACCTAATATTTAGTAACTTATCCTTTGGTAATAATAATTGTACAATTAATATTAACCATTTGGTCAGAATCATATCTTCTAATAATCATTCTTTGGTAATAATTGCATAAAATTAACACCTAATTATAACGCTGCCAACCCCCCCCCCCTCCCCATTACGAGTATTAAAATTGTAAATACGTATGGAAAAAAAACAGAGTGTGAAAAATCTCAGGATTTTTTGGTGGAAATCAGGACTTTTCTCAGGACTTTTGTTTTTTTCATCTGGTAACCCTAGTTCGGTACCACTATCGCAATTTGGTACGGAACCCAAAAATAAACGCAAACGTTAAAATTTATTTTACTATCAGCGCAAGTCTGTCACTCGCATCACTAGGTGGCGCTAGTAGAAAAAATACATCGCTGTATCGTTGCCTTTTTCTGTCCCTGAATCACATTTGTTGTATGGGAGCGCCTCTTACATATTTGTTTTATATTGTTTTTAGTATTTAATTTTGTTGTTGTAGCGGCTACAGAATCTTCTGTGAAAATGTCAACTGCCTAGCTATTACCTACTGTTCATGAGATACAGCCTGGTGACAGACGAACAGACAGACAGCGAAGTCTGTAGTAATTATATCGGGTCCCATTTTTACTCTTTGGGTACAAACGTTTCGAAACGGTCATTTGAAAAACAATAAATGTAAGTAGGTACCTAGGTACATAGATTTGAAAATAGTTTTTTGTTTCTGATTTAATTACGTTTAAACATTTTTGTTTCAAAGTTCAACATTATAAGAATTCACCAATTGGGCAAAAACAGGCCTAAACAAAAATTAAACAGCCAACTTTTGTTCCTAAATTACAACACAGCACAAAATTCTATCAATCAAAAGTCCAAAATAAATTCACAAACAAATCAACAAAGGCTAGATTAACCTAATCAAAGTAATTGACTATCTATCGCCCACACGTGGGCGTGGGACCATCATTACCTCCCAGCCAAGGTTGCCATTTCTACATTCATCAAGTAACGCCGCACCCACACGGCTTGCGAAATTATAAATAGGTAAGTTATTGTTGTCTAATATAATTCAAATTTGTTTAATTACTGTGATTGCGTTTTTTGACGTGTTTGTAGTATTTTTTTATGAATATCTTACTAGGGTGAGGCAATGACAACGTATAGGTCGGTACTTAATATTATATTAATACTAGCTGACCCGGCAAACGTTGTTTTGCCTTATAAATTATAGATAGTAGCCGATTCTCAGACCTACTGAATACGCATATAAAATTTGGTAAAAATCGGTCGCGCCGTCTGGGAGGAGTACGGTAACTAACATTGTGACATGGAAATTTTATATATTAGATAGATTTCCATACAAAGAGGTAATGCAGCCAGTCTTTTTGGGTAGGTACCCTACCCTACCTACCCAAAAAGACTGGCTGCATAGGTACTTGTTTTTGGACTTTTAATTTTAATTAGGTAATATAGGTACCTACTCATAATTTTATATTTTCCCGGGTCTTAATCGCGTGATTTTTACTTTTTAATTCTCTCTCTCGTTTCGACCATGTTGCAACGGTCTTGGTCGCGAGGCGACTGCGAGTTCCAATCGTGTTAGTTTAAAAAGTTTATTAGGTACCTACTATTTATTTAAGCTTAATAAGTTACTGTTGGTCTTTTTATTTTGGTTTTTACATAAGTAGTCAAAGAATAAATTATATTTACTCAAAACTAAATAAGTACCTACCAACTTAGTTAAAAACTAAAATGAAAAGAAGTTAGAAAGTATCGCGTGGTGTTCATAACTTTAGCATTGTTTCAATGCTCAACGTTTCGAGACCTTTACAGGTCTCTTCTTCAGGATTGACAAGAAGAAAGAAGACAGAGACCCTGAAAGAGTTCAGAAAAGGACTTCAGGTCCCGACGTTTCGGGACCTAAAGGTCTGAAACGTTCGAATCGTTACGCATTGAAACAAACTAAAAGTATTTAATCAAACATTAAAACCGAAAAATGAAAAAAATCCAGGGAGGAAACAGTCGACAACGTTTGTATGGACAAAGAGTAGGCAGACTGTCCTCTCAAGTAGGTAAATAGATTTATGAAGATCCCCCCTAAAGACCTGCTCCGACATAAGTGAGTTAAGATCTTAAAAGGGAAGGTATCATATCACATAATGTAGGAAGGAAGGTGGGCAGTGTTGCACAATGCACAAGCAGCGCGAAGCCGCAAGCGCAGGTGCTGTGACTAACGTCTGTAGGCTGTATTGTTTGCGATGAGCGAAGGCAGATGGGTGGTTTATTAGGCAATAGGAACGGGTGATTATCTCTATGCAAATTCAATGTTTTCATCGCTGACTTTGCTTTTTTAACTTTGTAAAATCACGCGGTAGATTTTGTTACGGTTTAGGATTTACCGAAAAAGAGCTATGAGATAGGAATTAACTAGAAATTGCTAAGCGGAGTGGACTCTTTTAAAATAAAATTGTTTATTTTTAATTAGTCTTAATAAAAAAAGCGTCTTGCGAAAAAAAAACATCAGTCAATTGTTTTTTAAAATCGATCAAGTGATTAGAAAAAGTTTTGTGCAACTTTTTCTTCATTTTGTTATTCACAACCTTGTTATATTTTTAAATTTAATTTAAGTTTAATAAGCTAGATACAAGCAAAAAGAAATAGGTACATAAACATTTTCTGAATATTAACCCCCTAACTTATAAACAATGACTAAGTTTATGTAGGTAGGTAACGTTTGTCTTTTACTGTGACATGAATTTAAGTAGTCATTGAACATAAGTAGGTAATCATTGTTTATGAGTAAGGGGATTAATGCCAGGAAATAAATAAAATAAAATAAAATTGCACAACGTACTAGACAAGCTATTTGTACTACTAGACAACGGATATACTACATAATATTATACTTTTTTTGTAAATACACAGGTACATATATGATACATAGAAAACACCCAGACCAGAAACAAATATTTATTTTAAGCTTTAATATTTGTCTACGGCCGGAATCGAACCAGTAACCTTCTTTGCAGTCGAGCCTTCCCCCGAATGTTATTGTTTTTGTTATCTTTTTCTTTTTTTGTATCTAGCTCATAAAATAGGTACCATAACAACCAACAAGCCTTTAGAACTCACTAGTACAGGTTCATACCCCGTGGACGCACTGCGGTCACTAATTATACGGACGTGACTATTGTGCGTAATCGGGTTGGCTCGTACTCAGAAGCGGAAGCGAGTTTGATATTACAATTAGATTGGGAGGGGGCAGTCGGTCATCTTACCTCATTAGTACGATTATTATCATTATTATTATCATCATTACACGATCGTATAAAAAAAAAGTTTAGCTAGGGTAGCTTCCCAACATGTAAAATGGATTTTGTTTTTATTTTTCTCGTATATACCATCGGTGTGCGGTACCGTTAGAAAGCTTTTTTGAAAATAAGTTAGGTCTCGTAACACTGTGTTTCATTTAAGAGTTCCGTTTGCGAAATAATCAACATCAAAATGTTACTATTTTCAGAGGCATGTGTTCCTATTATGTTATTGAGTAATAGGCTTAGACTATTATGGTGAGGAAGTAGACTTAAAATTATGCCAAAAATACCAGGTCAGCCGCGAGTCAGCCTGTCCGTTTCTGTATTCAGCCCAAGATTATGTTTACATACTAATCTTAGTTGCTAAGTACTAGTGCATGTCTACCACATCGTGTGGGGTATCATTAGAAAGCTTTTTAAAAAAAATTGTGGGTCTTCTAAAACCATTTTACATTTAAGGGTTCCGTTTGCGAAATAGGTACTGATCTTTAAAATGTTACTATTTTCAGAGTCATATTTTGCTATTATAATATCGAATCATAGGATGAAACTATTATGGCGAGGAAGTGGACTTAAAGTTATGTGAAAAAAACTTGGTCAGCCGCGAGTCAGCCTGTAAGTTTCGTAACTCAGCTCAGTCGCGTCTATCCTATCGTGTGGGATATCCACACGATAGGATAGACGCGACTTTAAAAAAAATTCTCCATCTTACATGTACGGGAGCTACCCTACAGAAACTTTTTTTTTTAAATTTTAATTCTAAACTTTGATTGCGTAGTTATAACGTATATGTATGCGAAGTTACAGTTTCTCAGAACCAAGCGTCTAAGTTTTAGTATACCAACATAAAACTGGGCTGAGTAGGGACGGGCCCAGGCCGACTTGAGGCCAACCGAGTTTTTTAAGCATAACTTTTAGTCTACTTTCTACCATATTAGTCCCAACTTGGTACTAATGAAGTAAGTTTCCAGGCCCGATTGCTCCCCTAAAAACGGGCTGAGCTCGGACGGGCCCAGGCCGACTCGAGGCCGACCGAGTTTTTTTAGCATAACTTTTACTACTCTGTCCACCATATTAGTCCCAATTTGGTACTAATGAGGTAAGTTCCCAGGCCCGATTGCTCCCCTAAAAACGGGCTGAGCTCGGACGGGCCCTGGCCGACTCGAGGCCGACCGAGTTTTTTTAGCATAACTTTTACTACTCTTTCCACCATATAAGTCTCCAGTTGGTACTAATGAGGTAAGATGACCGACTACCCCCTCCCAATCTAAATGTAGAGCGGTGTTGTACTACTTGACCAACACGGCTCTTCATTGCTCTATATTATAGAGAGCCTCGATAGACAGCTTTCGTTTCGAAGGTCATGTGTCTTTTGCTAGTCTATGTCTAGTCTCTCATTTTTAAATGTGAAAAGAGAAATTACTCTTTCACCTCTTTTGCGCTTTGAAAAAAACTTGAGAGGTGTCAAGGGACACCCGAATGGCACGGAGATCCAAGCAAAAAAAAAGTGTCGTTACAGCTTTTGGTCTTAATTTTTTCCGTCTAGCCCCCTTTCGCAACGCGCGATAAGGAACTTCGTTCCAAAAAACTAACATCACCCGTTTTTCTAGCGCGAAAGAGAGAAAGAAAGTAAGTGAAAACAACCGATGTTTGTTAGAAAATTCTGAAAAAAGTCATTTTCCTTTAGTGGGAAGTCAAAAACAGTTACTTTTTCCGTACCTAAAGGGTCAAAAAGTGTGTTAAATCTAGCTAGTTGATTTGCTCTTAAGTGAACGAAATGTGCCATCTCAATAAGTTCCACTGAATGGCCAAAAAAAAGTTCTAATGAAAAAAAAAATTTGATTTGAACTTTGAAACGCGTATAGCGTAAAGCGGACGGTGCCCGCTCCCCGCTCCGCTCGCCAGCACGTCCCACGTAGCGGCGCGTGTCGAGGCGAAAGTATTCCAAGTATAGCTGGTGGGTGCGCGGGCGCAGCGCGCCGTGAAATACCCATGTGCTTTACTTACACGTACCAGTTAGGGAAATTATGGCCGGTCACATGTCGCTTGCTGGGACGAAGTTATACTAGACTTGTTTTCAATTAATATAGAGATAGAAGATACAGACAGACAGAGCCGTCTAGTCCCAAACTGAGCGACTGGGCTTGTACTATAGGTAGGTATTGTGATACAGAGAGGAACGCTCGAAAACAAACATTACGTAGGCATAAGCAAGATCGAGGTAACAACTATCGTAACTCTTTCTAGCCAAAAAAATTAAGTTACGCTTCTACAAATCTTTAAAATACCTATTATTTGTTCGACGTGAATCAATCCTGCACCTATACCGAATCACAGGAGTTTACGAACCTCGTATTGACGTATAATAATATTTAAAAAATCACAATAAATCAAAATCAAGCCCTCGACTTTAAAATTCTTAATATCCTTTGACCAAAAAGCTCAAAACCAGTTTATCCAGTTTATAGTATAATATGTAGTATATCCGTTGTCTAGTACCCATAGTACAAGCCTAGTGCTTAGTTTGGGGCTAGATTGCGCTGTGTGGAACGTCGTGCAATATTTTTTTATTTATTTATCCTTTCGGGAGCTACGTTGACAGACATACACGTCAGACAAATCCTCTTTTCACGTCGGGGTTGAAAAACATTATGACACAATTGGTCTGACCTTATTTCTCTCCTACAGTGTAGTGCCAGTCAACCCAAAGAAAAAAGAGAAATCCTTCGCTATACTCACGGAGACACCGAGCCACTCGCAGCCGTCCAGCCCGCGGTCTCTTCCGCCGGATATCCGGCAAGGACGGGTCAGGCCCTTCAAAGGTAACTAAAGATTTATTTAGAGTTTATCTTTCACCCCAATTCTTAATGATAAACGATGATGAAACGAAGACAAGTTATGTAACGTTTGTCCCTGTCTGTCAACTTTGAAACTTCATGTCACAGTAAGAGACAAACGATATATAGTATAAGCAATCAAAAAAATCAATCATCGTTTATGTAATTATGGTAATGATTTAAGTATTTTACCTTAATTAGGGTTGATTTTTCAAGCTATACCTACATAAAAGATATATGTCTAGTAAAATCAAACACTGGACTAAATTAACAAAAACCGGCTTAGTTTCATTTCTTTTTTATAAGATTTCTTATTCAGTAGATAGGTACCTATTAGGTACTTTCAGAAACTGAGATCAAAAATGTAAACAAACAACTGTCAATTTTAAAGGAAAAAGTAAATAAAGAGCTGTCACATTCAAATAAAATGTAGGTATGGGTTTTTGTTTACATTTTTGATCTAAGTTTCTGAAATAAGGTATAGTGTTAAATTTTTTTGCAAATATTTTTTTTTAGTATCATATCGTTTTACAATCTCAAAACTTAAATGTTGCACCCTCAAGAATCGGTGTTACACACCATTTTTTTTTACTGTGAGATAGGCTTGCATTTGACCTCACCTCACCTGATGGGAAGAGATGATGAGGTCGACGATGTAGCATGATTGGCTAGAATAAACCTATTCACTCTAGACTTGAAGACTCCAAGGTTGTAGTGAAGGGGAAAAATCGACGAAGGCATGTCATGTTGCTGATGATAAGGGATATAATAATAGTTCATTGATGTATTCATGCCTTTAGTTTAATTATGATCTTGATGTTGTAGTAAGTATTTTATAAATTGTCCCAGGTCAAGGCTTCAGAGAGGAAACCTCACGACACAACACCCCAAGAGCCTCCGCAGATAACTCCAGAAACAATTCACCTCCGAGAAGACGAACGAGTTCCCTGTCGGGAATAGACAGGATGACGGCAGTAACAATGCGACCACCCGTTATAGTCCAACCCATAGCTCATAGAGACTTTCTCAAAGAAAACATTGAAGATGTGAGAGAAATCAGCGAGATGAACCGAGAAAAGAATGAGGCTGAAGCAGAAAAGAAAATGATAGAAGAAGAGAAAGCAATTCTAATAGAAATGGGACTTACAGAAGAAGATGCTAGAAAAGAAGCCGTAGCAGCTGTAAAAAGTGCTCATGCTTCTCGTAATACGTCTCGGAATAATTCCAGAAGTAACTCTCCAAGTAAGATTAATCTACGTTCAAGATCTAACTCTCCATCGTCCGTGGACAGGAGGTACATTAATTCAAGTGATGGGCTCCCTGTAACACACAGGTCTAGATTAAGGTCAGTGTCGAAATCTCAACCTCAATCCAACGGCGGATCTCCTCAACACTCAAAAATACCTAAAAGACAAAACTCTATGTCACCAAGCAGATCCAGCTCGTACAGACCAGGAAGTACTTTGGGCAGAAGTCAAAAGTTTATGTCAAGTAGCACTAGCAGTATACATGAATCTGGTAAAGTTGGAGGTCAAATGCACGATCGAAGAGCCAGTAAGAGTACGCAACATCTGCTATCGCCGTCTCATATTAAAGGAAAACCTCCAATATCTCCTGGAAGAGGAGGTCCTCCACCTTCAAATAAGACAATAAATGCTAACCGCCTGTCTCCTATAGTTGGAACACCTAATAAATCAACAACTCCTGTAGATGAGGCCGATATACCTACTTCAGCTACTAAAAAAACAAGGCTGGCAACAGTCGCAGGCCTCACCAGGCTATCTGCATCACCGTCAAACGTATCGAGCAGGGATCCAAGCCCATCAAGCCCAACAAGCCCTAATATGGCTACAATAACAGCAGTAGGAAAATTTTCCAAAAATAAAACCAGTCATGAACCTCCTGTGCAGAGTAGAGATGTTCGTCCAAATATGAAAACTTTAACTGCTGTCAATAAATTTAATAAAAGTAAAACTGGTAAAGAACCTCCTAGCAGAGACGTGCGTCCAAATATAAAAACTTTAACTGCCATCAATAAATTTAATAAAAGTAAAACCGGCAAGGAACCCCCTAGCAGAGATGTGCGTCCAAATATTAAAACACTAACTGCTATTAATAAATTTAATAAAAGTAAATCTGGCAAACCAACTATAACTACTACTAGCTCAAGTTCCGGTGTAAATATGACAGCAATAACCGCACTTGGCAAATTTAAAAAATTCGCCAAATCTGAGAGCAGAGATACCAGTCCAAATTTTACAACAGTGACCGCAGTTACTAAATTTTCAAAATCCCACAAAACGAGTGGAGAGCCGAGTTCACAAGAGGGTGAAACATCTCGGCAACCTTCCGCTAAGCTCACCTCCAAACCACCGAGTGCAGCGAAATCTTTGTCAAGAACTAATAGCAATAAGTCTATTGTATCTACTGTATCCATTACTAAATCTGGTCCAAGTGCAAAAAGTGTTTCAGGTAAACCCCCATTGAAAAAAAGAGACAGCAAAAGCAGTCTCAGTTCGAACGCTAGTAGTGTCAATGACCGTAAAGAAATGAAAAAATCTACCAGCACCCATCAGAAATCCTACCTAGATTCTCACAAGCCAAAACAAAAGATAGTAAGACAAGTAGATTCTTCTACCGACCCTGAAGAGGTGCCAAAAGCAGACATCGAAACACAGTCCGATAAAATAGTTAACGCTAAAGGAGATCTTGTAATTATGACGAAAAAGAACATTGTTTCTATGACAACCGCTGCAATTACATCACAACCTTTAGAAATAGTTACAACTGTTACTAATCAACTTCCAACTGCATTAGAAAAGGCAAGAGACAAAGCCACACTAGAAAGAAATAGTTCAAAAGATTCTTTAACTGGCAAAGATGATAACAAATCAGACAATAAAGCTACTAAATCGAAATTCGATGATAATATAAAATTAAAACCTCTTCAACCACCATATAATGATCCACAGCTAGAAAGAGTGAAAGCCAAAATTGATGACATTCTAAAGACTCCAGAAATTTCCAGAGAAAATATTCTAACCTCTGCTAAAGCTGAGAGAAGAGAGACTAAACTAAAATCTGCTGCGAAGACAACAAAAGCTGTATCATCATTACTATCTGACGGCAAAAGCAAACAAGAAGAAAGAGAAGAGATATCAGTTATCAAAGAAGACGCAGTTTCAGAAATGCGATCAGAAGCGAGTAAAATTGTCGATAGCATCATAACCCCAGTCGAAGAACCGAAACCATTAGTGCCTCCAAAAGGAACGAAAAAAGACATCGTACCGGTCGTAATACTAGTGCATGAGAAAGAGACAGACTCGGAAAAGAAGAAAAAGAAGGAAGCAGAGATAGAGAAGATGGAGAAAGTGAATGAAACGTTGGTAAAAGAAGACGCAGAAGTTGAATTACATAGTTCTAATGTGTCTACGCCGGGAAAAGAGAAGTGGATGGAAGCTAATAAGGATGGGTCGGAGCGATCGCAAAGCAACGGCGGGTAAGTAATTAGTAACTAAAAATCTTTTTAAAATTGTATGTCTTTTTCAAATGGGCTGAAGTGTTCTTTTCGAATAGCGGTGTGGCTCACCTAGTGTTGGAGTTTTCAGGACGCCCTAAGGCCGCTAACATGACCTAACGACTGCTATCAGAGATAACAACCGAGACCAACTGCTTAAAGTATCTTCCGAAACACGGAGGACCTCGTGAAATCGATTTTTTGATACACAATTTATCGGTTACCCATCCAACCGCACCAAGCGTTGCTTAAAAACGTGGCGACTGTTACCATTTCCATACAAACTTAATACCAAAATAAATTATGAAAAATTTAGTTTTCAACCTTAATATCGATATTATTCGGATTAAGATTTTATTTTTACAGGGATTTATGTATAAATGAAAAAAATGTTTCTCCGTTTTATTTCATTTCGAATGAATGTTTTGGAAAACCTTGTGGCGGGGGCTCTATAAAAATAAAATCTTAATACGAATAATATCGATATTAAGGTAGAAAACTAAATTTTTCATAATTTATTTTGTTATTATGTTTGTATGGAAATGGTAACTGTACCCACCCTCTTAACGCGGACGACTATTCAAGATCGGCAGGTACAGCTAGGCCAATGAGCTCCTCACTGAGATTAAGTGTCCCAAGTCGATCCCTGTGATATCTTACACGCATTATTGTTATGGAGCGGCTACAAATATAGTACCTACATCATCTGTAAAAATGTCAACTGTCTAGCTGTCACGGTTCATGAGATACAGCCTGGTGACAGACCGGCAGACAGACAGACACCGGAGTCTCAGCAGTAGGGTCCCGTTTTTACCCTTTTGCTACGGAACCTTAAAAAAGATAAGAATAGAATAGATAATGGTACAGAACTCTTCGTGCGCGAGTCCCACTGGCACTTAGCCGGTTTTAGGTCAACCCTATTATTTCGAAACCCATGGTACCTAGCCTAGAGTGGTCTAGACGAATATCCTCATCGCTTCAGTGGCTCCATGATTACGCAAACCCCTCGACGTTTACAGCACAGCATCTTTCCGGCAGGAAGCCCTACTTAGTCACACCATTGTCCACCGCAATCGAACAATCAATCTATGTACCTACATAACACGAGGAAATTCGCATTTACATAACTCAATCCCCTAGCGGACTGCGCCATTTTCACAGTTGGGTAGTTTTCTTTTTGAGTTGGCAACACTCTTGGGTGTTTGCGGTGCGCCGCTGGGACACTTTCGCGTTTATTAAATTAGATAGTGTATGGAAGTGGTTGTGATTTCTAGATGTGAAATTCTGGTGGCGCTTTTCTTGTTAATTTAGTTTAATAGGCTTTCTTCTTGTTGGTTCAGTTTTGTGTTGTTCGTCTAGACTTGTAGAAGCATCCCTTAACTCTCTCTCTACTTATCTGTCTGTCACCTTATGTTTCCGGTCGCATCCTTCTTGGGTCCGCTTCGCATACCGGTCCGCATAATATACAGAAAACACCAATACCAGAAACAAACATTTATTTTCAATCATAAATACTTCCACCAGGCGGAAATCAAACCCGCAACCTTCTGCATTGCAGTCGAACATTCGACTACAATGCACGACGACGACGCCACGAAGGTCGTCAGATTCATATTATTAGTAGAATTATTTGTCGTCTGATCACCAAATTACCAGCCTAATTACCTAGTTCGGGACTAGATGGCGCAGTGCCTAACATCGTAAAAAAATCTTGCATGTCCAGCTCACGGTGAGGTCATCACATGTTTTGATAAAAAAGTGTAACTTAGTTCGTCGCGGTCAAGTATTGAGCGGACTGATGCGTGACTCAGTGCCTTATTAGCATACGAGACCTCGGGGGTGCCAGCGAGGAACACTCTCCCGATTTTTAGGGTATTTTTCCCTATTTTTTTTTTGTTTTTGTCCCCAATAGTGTTTTGGTTTGTTGAGAAATCTAAGGTTTTGGAGATTTACAATTTCTATTGAACTTTAACTATTGTTGCAATTATTAATGTATGGGTAATATTAGTCTTAAAATTAAAGTTAAGGTAACTGTCCTATCTAGATTTTGGCCCATTATTTTAAGAGGACAGTCTACCTATTTTTTCTCCATACAAACGTAGTCGACTGTTTCTGCCCTGGATAAAGAGATTAGAGCAAATATGTATATGCCATAAAACCTATATCTGCCATGACCAACCATGCCCCTACATGTTTATGCCATAAAACCTATATCTGCCATGACCGACCCTACGTTTTGTTTTCTTTTTCATTTTCTTACTTGAATTCTAAAAGAAAATCAGATAAATCAAAATGTAGGGGCATGGTCATGGCAGATATAGGTTTTATGGAATAAACATATTTGCTCTAATGTCTTTATCCAAGGAGGAAACAGTCGACTACGTTTGTATAGAGAAAGAGTTGGTAGACTGTACCCTTAAGATGATGAATTAAATCATTTTAAGGGTACAGTCTACCCGAGTTCACGAGTTCACGAGTATGAGTCATGCATGAGCTTTATTTTAAGAACACTGAACCGATTGCGATAAACCTATTATAGGTAGGGAGTAATTTCTGTACCAGAATTTTCTAAAATTTTATTTCAACACAAGATGGGAACCCGAAACCCGTCGGGCTTCGGATAGTTTCGATTCCACTCGGTTCCGTGGTTTACAATATCCAATATTACAATTTGAAAAAAAAAAAAAAACAAATCGGATAAGGAAATTAAAACCAATGTCGTAGTCGAAAATGTAAAAAGAATCCGGATCTTAATTCAAAACCGATCCAAACTCAGTCTCAAAATCACTAAAATCGATTTAAACAAAAAGTAGCTTCGATCCTAACTCCTACCCTACGACCGAACCACACAAAATAAAATTAAAAAAAAAACTCTGGCCACGAAGAAAATCTGAAACATAGTAGAAACTCCTTGGTTAGTGAAGGCAACCTAGTATTTGTCAAACAACTCTTGACAGGCCCGCCATTTTGATTCCATGACCTACTGGATTTCACTTCGACCAATCAGAGAGCCCCGTACTTACCCCCGAAAACAGTAACAAAATCTCTTTGAATAAATTCCCATAGATACTTTCATCCCCAATTAAACACTCTTAGGGGTTGAATTTTGGAAAAATAAATTTTAGAGATTCACTTACTACCCCATATCAATAACTATGTTAAATTTCAAGTTTCTATGTCAAGCCGTTACGAAGTTGCATACAAACGTTTTTCCCCATTTTTACCCCCTTAGGGGTGGAATTTCCAAAAACCAGTTCTTAGTGCTCACTTTCAACCCCTAAAGAACCTATGTTCCAAATTTCAAGTCTCTACACCCAGCCGTTTAGCCTGTACGTTGTCCATCATTCAGTCAGTCAGTCAGTCAGTCAGTCATTCAGTGAGTTAGTTACACTTGCGTTTTATTAAGTATGATCATGTGTGATGAGTGATGAATACCTATGCTTAAAATAATGTACATATTTTGTTAGTAGGTACTTCTGCCGGTTAATCGTTGATTCCACATGACTTATCGAAATCGATTCAGTAGTTATGTAGCCTCCTATAATAAACCACAGACTAGGTGAAACATAACAAAGGTAACGTAAAAATCCTAAATATAATCTAAGCATTTATAAAAGTAAATCTAATTAATCTTAGCTAAAGACCTCGTACATATCCCTCGTAAGTCCCGATCCCGTGGAAATATCGAGTTTAAAAGTAGCCTAGTATATTATGTTACTCCTCGATAATGTAGCTTGCTCTTACTTATAGTAAAAGATTTTTTGAATTCGGTCCAGAAGTTTTGGAGCCTTACAAACTAAAATTACACTTTCCTCTTTATAATATTAGTATAAATATATTATAGCTATGATACAGCTATGCCACAGCTCTGTTTTTTTTCGAAAACGATTCAGTTTTTGTTTGTAATCTTGCAAGAAATTAGTAGCACCTTAAAAGCATTGACGACTCTTACAAAAATTGTATAACTATTTTCCAAAAAAATAAACAGAACCGATTTTTTTTTATTTATTTAGACATTTAAAAAAAATGGCGAAATGGGACCCTGGATTTGACTTATTAAACATTGTCATAGATAAAATATTAGCAAGAAAATTGTAAGTCAAGTAAGTTTTTTATATTTTCGTAAAAAAAAATGATCGAATTTCCGAACTCGTAGAACAAAAGTTAGACCTCTAGAATAACCCCCTTTCGGCTTAAATTACCTTAAATGTGTTACAAAAAATACAAATGAAATGTACCTACCACTAGCAAAGTTCAGAATCATTAATTACCCAAGTTTTCTTTACACACACAATTACCCCACATTCAAGTAATTTCCGATGGGGTAATTATATGATTAAACTTGGTAACCCTGAAAGAATTGGTTCACGAAAATTCGCTAAGTTTTCTGATGTGTCGAGGGAAAAAGTTTTGTTTTTTTTTTTCATTTTTAGGTTAATTTAAAAAGGTTAACGTCCATTATGGATCATACTTAGTATAATTTATGAAAATGTGCTCGGAATGCGGCATTTTGTGTCACCCCTTCCTCGGTGGCGCGTTCGGACGGGACCCCGACCTGCGGCGCGGAGGTTGCGGCATTGATTCCCGCCGGGGACGAATATTTAAGCCGACCATAAATGTTTGTTTCTGGTTCTGGTGTATTATATCCGTTGTCGAATAACCATACAGAAACGCAACTTAAAATTTGTATCTACTTAAACAAGTTAGCACCTCTCAAATTCAAAAAATCCCATACCATTTTTAAATTTAGAATATGCTCAATTATTTAAGTACGCCTAAAATTTTAAGTGGCGTTTCTGTATTCGGCTGTTAGTTATTTAGTTTGGGATGGTAGTAAGGATTATTATGGTATAGATTAATTATTGCTCCAGTTCCACTATTGTTCAATGGTAAATATGCGAAACTGTAAATCACATGATTACTGCAAAAAAATCAAAAAAAAAAGCCCATAAGTTTCTTGTGTCTTCTTCTCAATGGAGGTCGCGTTCCTAAGACACAGTAGATTATAATATATAATTTGACGTTTCTAAGAGATATATTGTTAATATCCGAATGAATAAAAGTACTCTGAATTTTGAGCTATAGGTACCTATTTACATGTTGTAAAATGTTGTACTTTAAAAACTTTCACATTGCGCTTGCAGCAGTAGATTACCGACATTTGGTTAATTTCATAGAAAACATGTTGTAGGTATACTTAATACCTACCTACACACCACCCGCTTGACTCACTAAAGTTAAGAACTTACCTAGGTCATCTAGGTAGGTGTGTATAAGTACCTAATCGGCAATAGCTCATGCAATTCGACCGCCTCTGTGGCGCGTCGGGCGAAGGTCCGACTTCAGTGCAGAAGATTGCGGGCTCCATTCCCGTGCAGGTGCTTAAAATGTAGATCGTACGAATGGGCGGACTTATCGCTGATAGCGGTTTCTTCAAGGTAACCTTTAAATGGAATGTCTGCTTTAGCTGATAAACTTAGCATGTACAGTCAGTCTCCATATTTGCAGACTTAGACCAAAATATTAATTTGCGACTTTCGTTTGTAGATTTGCGACTTTATGCAAGCGACTATCGACCTTAAGAGGACAGTCTATCTACTCTTTTTCCATACAAACGTAGTCGACTGTTTCCTCCCTGGAAAAAGATATTAGAGCAAATATGTTTATGCTATAAAATCTACCTATATCTGCCATGGCCATACGTTTTGTTTTTTTTTCATTTTCTAATTAGAATAGAAATAAAATTCAGAAAAAATTGAAAATTAAAACGTAGGGGCATGATCATGGCTGTAATGGGACTTATGGCATAGACATAATTTTGTAATAAAAGTTTTAAGAAAAAATATGTCTATGCTATTCCAGGGAAGAAACAGTCGACTACGTTCGTAAAGTTTGTATGGGGAAAATAGTCCTCGTAAGGTGGATCAAAGAACATATTTAAACATCATGTTAAAATCATCTTCTGGGCATGATATTCAATGGAATATCACCCATACAACCAGAATCTACAAGATCAAATCTGATTATAGCTTTGATGACTGATCGCAGATAAACGAAGGGTGGGAAAAAGGCGGGTCTGCAATTATGGTGGGTACTGTATCCCTAAGTAATGAGATAAAAGGCTTTTTAACCATCAGACACATTTTCCGATGAGAGTGCCGTGACTGGCAAAGTTTCTAGTTAGGTGGGTTTTCTAAGTACTTAGTGGATAAATACCTACAATAACCCTACGAAGCCATTATTTAAAAAAAAAAAGTTTATCATATTGAGATAATCCCTTAACGCTCTTCTGGACAAGATGTTTAAGATATTTTGAGGGTTATCCATGATTTAAATTATTATTGCTATGAATTTTAATTTGTCTTTAATTATTGTAATTGATTGTACCTACTAGTTATACTTAATTAAAGTAAATAAATAATATGTGTGTATCTACTTGTTATTAGAGATAGCCTCAAACATATTCCATGTTCCTTTTACGGGAAATCAATATAAAAAAAACCGCTGCAGCGCTGCCACTGGTAAGTCTATCGTAAAAATGAAATGACCAATAACGACCATCGCTGCGGTTTAAGAGGATAGTCTCCATTCTCTTTCCCCATACAAACGTAGTTTAAATTTTCCTCCCTGGATAAAGACATTAGAGCAACTACCTTTCTATTTTTTTTTCATTTTATTATTTTTTTTATTTTTTATTATTATTTAAATAAGAAAATAAAAAAAAAATAAAAAGATAGATGCATAGTCATGACAGATATAGGTTTTATGGCATAAACATATTTGCTCTAATGTCTTTATCCAGGGAGGAAAATTTAAACTACGTTTGTATGGAGAAAGAGAATGGAGACTATCCTCCGAAGATGAAGTCGACGCCTTACGTCGTCGTCAAAAACATCAAAAGTATCATTGAGTTTGTTACCCCAGTGGCTGTTGACAACTGTCTTCCTTCTCGTGTCATATTTGTTGTTAAAGTTGAGAGCATAATACTTTTACATACCTAATCTAAGAAGAAAATGTGTTTTTCATACTCCTAATCTCTTTTTCTACTTCTCAGTCTTAGACCGAAAGATGTCCATAACCATAAGGAACTGATCAGCATCTCCGAAAGAATAATTTCGATATGATCTCTTTAGAGTGGCCACTTACAAAAGAAATCCCGTTTCCGAAAAGGAATTTCGAAACGGGACTAACCAATGTCATAGTTTACCTTATACCTTTCATACAAAGTTTCCCAGGACCAGTCACATAAGTTGTAGAAATGGTCACATAAGTTGTAGGAAAGGTCACATAAGTTGTAGGAATTTGTAGGAAAATTGACACGTGACTTGTCAAAGCCCTTTTAAAAAAAACAGTTTGTCACCCTAACTTAGGTACCTACTTCTTTCTACTATGCTGTAAATACAGTTTCTACAGCAAATATCGCACCGAAAGCCCATGACATTGAACGAATTTTAACATTCAATTAATATTATTAATTGGAGAATAATCTCAGATGTTTAACAATAATGTAATTAATGTACTTATCAAATGTCAAGAACAATTCGACGCCATTTTCACGTCATCCCGCCATCTTGGTATCGCACTGGCCGCTCACTAATCTGAGGGCTAAACAAAATGTCTCGAAAGTTTATCATATTTCCACTTTCCTTCAAGGTTCGACCACTAGCACGCTAACTACGTAATTCTTGGCACTCGATACCCCCAACCCTTAAGAAATAAGGTTTTACTTTTAGTACGACCTCGTCCGCCTCGCTTCGCACCCGCCATTTTAAGGAAAATTCGCGCCAAAATGTTTCTATTGTTATTTTTTGTCAATGAAAACTGATACAACAATGTAGCTGTATCAAAATAATACGATTTCATTGTAATGTCACTGCTTTTTTGTCCTTTATAAATTCTTAAAATAAAAATGTTTGGCAACGCGCAAAATAAAAGTTTCGGAAAATATACAGAGCAGTTCCATTCTTTAAAAAAAATACGCGTTTTCGAACGCATTCTAACGGTTCGATTTTCAAAATTATAGTGATGTGACACGTCCGGGTGCCGCGTTACCGATAAATTTCTTGTAATGTTCTTAACATGGTGGTATTTTAAAAAGTTGAAGATGCTACATAACAGGACAGTTTACATATTGCCAAATGAACTGCTGCCAAAGCGGTACGGCAATGAGACAGGGTAACCTCTGATTTCAAATGTTTATAATAGTTCATTATTATTGCTCATATACATTATTTTAATAGCCTATCAAATTCCTTTACATTATTAAAATAACTGCCTTTATAACTAAATGGCTTCAAAATATAGTCTTGCTAAGTTTTAAGTTATGATTTCATCATGTTTGCGTAGACTTTGCTATTAGAGCTTTGGAAATACGCCCTCCGATTTATTCAGAAGGTGTCACTCAACTCAAATTCCTTAAAAGCATTAGATTTCACTCAAAAATCTGCTTGCTGGCCTTGTAAATAAACCTGCCAATGAAAAGTAGGTACTAAATTAAAAAAAAAACAATACAGATATAAATGTCTATGGAACTCAATTAGGGCTAGTTTATTAGTATGCCCACTTACCCCCTTACACATAAACTATGATTAAAAGCTGCATAAACTATCGTTTGAGTTTTACTGTCACATGAACTTTCAAAGTTGACAGACAGAAACAAACGTTATATAACTTAGTCATCTGTTAATCATCGTTTATAAGTAAGGGGGTTACAGTCAGCAATTATAAAATTGACAAATTGCCTACCTACATTACAGCTTATTAGATGTTATAAAGAACTTTTCCCTTTTTCAAATTCTAGCTACCAGGGTCCGAGCACACTGCTCAGGTAATTCAGTATTTCTGAACGAATATTGCATGCCGCCATTTCTTAAAACTTCTTGTAATACAACAGCTTATTACTTGACTTGACACGCGAGCTTTGCCTGGTTTATTAGTGTGATGGTAAACCTTTAATAAAATTATTAGAAATAAGAATTAACTTCGTGTATGTGTGTGTTTAATGTTTAGAAAATTAGCGCCAGTCTTTAACTTTATTCCTTCTTAGACAGTTGTTTCTGAATTTTTAAGCGTTTCATGTGAAAGTAGACTATGTGCAAAAGGTTTAGGTAAGTGTGGAATTAGAAGTGTGATTTGCATGGTATGGTGAGCATACACCCTTAAAAAGCTAATATTCATGGAAGCCATGAGTAAGTAGGTACCTACTAAAGTACCTACTAGCGTGTTTGATTATGCACGTTTGACCTAATGCGTGATTGATTTTATGCGTGTTTTGACCTTGTTAATACTTACTACTAATCCTGTAATCAATAAAAATATTCTTTTTATGAAGCAAAACATTCATTTACTGTGGTATTAATAAACACTGGCCTACTAAGATATGTCGTGTCTACTAGCTAAATCGTGTTCTGTCTTATACCTTGACAAAACTTTTAAAATTGAAGGATATTAACAAAAATAATCCTTCATTTTTTGATGTGAAACATCTTTAGGCGAGGGTAAACCTATAATTTGTCATGGCGATACAGGCCGTGGCGACGCTTCGCCACCCTATATGTAGGTACTATACGTAGCGAGGCGATGTTCCACACCAGCTAGACGTCCCGTGACGGCTCACATTTATTTTAAAATATGTCTTTATACCTACTTCAGGTATATTAGGCGTTTGTTAGTAGATACCCCCTTTGACAATAAATACCTTACTTCCATAACTTAAACCAACGTGTGATGGCAACACTACAAAGGGGGAAGTTTATGCATGCAGCCACAAACTATAGATAGTAGTGCAAGAATGAACCGTGTCGTATCGTAACTACTATCACTAACAAAGTCGCGTAGTAGAGCATAGCGTGCGGAAAATGGCTCGACTTTGATACAATCTAGATTGAGATATCACTGAGTAGAAAATCTTTAGAGATAATTCGGTTTGTTTTCTAATTCTATTTAATTTTACCAGATTTCACATCGACTGCGTGTATTTAACTTTCACATTGATTGAATAGGTTGATTTAAAAAAAATTCAAACAAAAATTAATATTACCAAAACGGTATCGATTATCGACAGATTATTTTCGACATCGGCACATACCTTTTTAGAACTGCTTGAGACTGCGTGTGACCACTATTAAAAAAAACCAACTCATATTTTATTTAATTCGAAAAGAGATGGCAAACGGTGCTAAACCTATACAGCCACGTTAGTTGCAGAACTAATTTTAAATTACGATGTTTTAATGTTACCAGATTCCCTCAAAGCACGAGCACGACCCCAAAACCCCCTGCGCGGACGAAAAAGGAACAAAAAGAGAAAGAAGCGAAGCAACGAGAAGCAGAATCAACTGCGAATGAGGAAAAAGACAAGGATGGCAAGAAACCCAATATTTGCACCCGGTTGATGGGGAAATGTAAAACAAAATGTTGTCCATGCTGTGTTAAGGTGAGTACAGGCAAAGCATGGATCAATATTAATTATCCTCTGTGGTGCATAGCCTTAAATGCTTATTAGACTGTGAATTTGACGGCCTCTGTGACGCTTCGGATGAAGGCCCGACTGCAATGCAGAACAAGACAACGCTAGACAAAACTAGAACTTTTTAAACAAAAAGAAAGATGGATAGAATAACACTTTATTGTATTAAAAACACAAATAATACCACGAGGAACATAAAACGAAAGTGACACAACGGGTGGCCTAATCGCCTACGGGCGATCTCTTCCAGGCAACCAATGAATGGACAAGACTTGGAAAGGTGTATTGTGTAAAAGATTAATAAAATCCCCTATTTTTTTCTTCTTCCAGGGTGTAGAAGATGACAAAGATGAACCTCACCAGGCGCCGCCAGAAAAGATGGAGAGACAGTCAAACGCGGCTCAAGACGAGATGGGCAAGAAGCAGGGGGTGATGAGCAAGTTCAGCTGCTTGAGGAAACCCAAGGTCGATGAGGAGCTGGAGAGGACTGTGGAACGAGCCGCTGGAAAGGTACATTACTTTATTTTCCAGGGTTCCGTACCCAAAAGGTAGAAACAGGACCATATTACTAAGACTTCGCTGTCTGTCCATTTGTCTGGCTGTCACCAGGCTGTATCATTTAAACCGTGATAGCTAGACGGTTGAAATTTTCACAGATGATGTATTTCTGTAGCCGCTATAACAATAAATTCATAATAAAACAAATATTTAAGGGGGGCACCCATACAACAAACGTGGTTTACATAAAAACGCAACGATACCGAGATGTATTTTTACCACTAGCTCCATCTAGTGAAGGAGCAATAGATTTATTAAAATAAATTTAAAACGATCGCGTTGCGTTTACAAAATCTTTGTATTTGTTAAAATACCAAACACGACTTTCTTTTATATTATACAGAAAGATGGATATAGTATTAACTAACAAATCTTTTACACACTCCACAGGGAGCAACAATCCAATACGAAGACGAAACGAAATCGAAGCGCAAACTCCGCGACATTCTCTGCCCTTGCGGGTCGAGGCGACGCGTCGGCGACTCGGGCGTGCCGCCGCGCAACGTGGCCGACGTGTCGCTCGCGCCGGGCAACGCGCGCGACGCGGGCGACGCGGTCGGCGCGACTGGCTGCTGTGGGAGGCGGAGACAGGAGCGGAGGGATAGTATATTGAGTGATAGGCCGGCGGGGAAGTTAGTACTTTTGATGAAAATAGAAACAAATAGAAAATATTTTATTGACACCAAACTAAAACACACAAAAAGAAAGAACAGCAATATAAAAAGTATAAAAGAAAACAACAAATATTAACATAACGCAAAGAAAGTAACAAAAAAGTCCAAGGAACGGTGTGCCTGCTGCCAACGAGAATTTGCCTCGGCATATCGTGCTGTTGTTGTGTTGATTTTGTTTTTTTAAGTGTTTCCTACATTTGGGAAAGTGGTTTTTTGAAAAATGATAGGTAAAAATGTTTACCTATCTATCTATCATGTCTTTTGCCTTACCTACTGTTAAAGTAAATTATTACAATCTTAAAATAAAATTAGAGTCTACAGCTAATGAGGAAGAACACTAACTTTTTATCCCGGCAGAGGTCGGTAGTCGGATGATCTTTACTGTCAAACGTTTGTCAAACGTCAGATGTTTTTTACAACTCTCGGCGCCAAATTGGCCATATCGGTCTGAGACCGAAAGAATAAAAAAAAAACTCGGCGTTTCCATTGGTGGAGGACCATCATCGAAAAAAAAAAAGTTCATCCGATGCCAGCGCCCTCGCAAACAGCTTTGCGCGTGGCACCCCATTGACTGCAGCCTAGTTTCTTTTTTAAAGAGGTTAGGCTGTTAATTGTACTACAATTAATAAATAGATATTTATGTAACAACACAAAACGCCATCTACCACCATTGTAAAACTTAGGTAATGGTGTCTAGACAACGGACGGATATAATACTTATACAAATACATACATATCTTACATAGGGAAACACCAATATTTACCCAGAAACAATAATATTTATTTTTAAGCATACATACTTGTTCCTGGCGGGAATTGAACCCCCGACCTTCTGCATTGTAGTCGGGTATTCGCCTAACATGGCACAAAGGTGTTATACTCCCCTCTCACCCGCAGCGTATGCACGCGAGTCCGCGCGTGGTGCGCGGGCGCATGCCGGCGCGGCGGAGCGCCCGCCGTCTCCGACCGTCGCGGCAGCGTCTTCTCCAAGAACAAGAGTTTGTCGCCCACGCTACCACCAGAGGTATGTACCTTGCATTCATCTTCTAATGCTCGCTTCTAGGTTAACATGCTAGGCCATATCCATTCAAATAATATGTGATAGTAGTCAAACGCTGGCATATAATGAATATAATGAACTGGCCCTATAAAAATATTTTTATAACGAAAAGATTTTTCTCGAAAACGGTTCGGCAACAATTTGTTGGTGATTTTGCAAGAAGCTTTGCTACAGCAAAATTTCCAAAAAATATTGAACTGTTTCAGAGAAAACCGCTTGTTTACTACCGTTTACCTCCTGAGACCACCTGGGTGAACCGTAGAAAGTTTTTTTTTACAGCGGCTCACCTCAACATTGAATGCCCTTGGTGACGGTATACACCTCAGACACCTCAGAAAGATACTGGCCATAATAATATCTATGCTATATTGATTATGTCAGCAAGGAAAATTTACAGATTATGACATTATACCATTACCTAACCTGTACAATTAAAAAGAAAATCAACATTTTTGAACATATTTTTTAATCACTTATTATTAAGTAGGTACTAATTATATCATTACTGAACAAAAACAAAATAACAACCAACGCTTGAATTTATTTCGGTAACTTATACTTGAAAAAAAAAATTTTTTCATCAAGAGTTTTGATAACAAGGTGGACGGTAGAAATTTTATAATTCCCACCGAACACCCAGGTGAACAAAGGTGAGCCGCTGTAAAAAAAAACTTTCTACGGTTCACCCAGGTGGTCTCAGGAGGTGAACGGTAGTAAACAAGCGGAGAAAACCCTAACGATGTTTAAACTACGTTGAGACGATTTAGTTATAGAATAGGTATAAAAATTGAACTGAACATGAACACTGAACACCAAGACACTAGATAAAAGACACTACAACGTCGCGGTGAATATACATGATTCCTAGTTCACGAAAATTTAGTAATTTATTCCATGTTGGGCGCCAATTAAAAAACTGGCGCCCAACATGTTACAAAACTGTTACAAAATTATCGCATCTTTAACTAAGAAATAGACCATTTAGACGATTTTAAATGTTAAAGCAGTTTACTAACCCAAGTAAACCAGTAAAAGCCTTTTTTTTACTACAAATATTATCAAATTTAAATTAATTTTTAAAGAAGCTCGATGTTTCGCCAGAAATTTCAACTGGCTGGTCTCGTGAACAAGCGAGTTGAAATTACTGATGAAATATCGAGCTCCGTTAAAAACAAATTTAAACATGGTAAATATCCCATTATTTAATAATATTTGTACTCAAATATTTTATTTGATCTTGAAGATATAGGTATAAGAGCGCCGCGAGCCGCTAACTACTAGGTAAACTGTGATAGATAAAAAATACACGATTATTTTAAAACGTCTTTTTATTAAAAGACGATTCAAAATAATCGTTTTAATAATCGTTTTTAGTCTAGTGGCCGTGTTAGGTTTTTTTGGGTGAATGTAATTGAGGAACGCCAACAGACCACCAAACTGACCTCAGTTGAGTAACCAACTATTATATCATTGACCCTGGTCTGTTCTGGCGGTACGAACCGGTGGCACGCAACTATGACTCAAGGACCAACTCATAATTGCTACTGTAGTTTCGGGTAGGTGTACTTCTTTCCACGAAAACTTCGTATAATAACCAGTACTTAACTACCCTAGGGTGGGAAATTAGTAAACTTTGCTAATTTTATTTATTTTTGTAACGAATTTGTTATTAATTGTATGAATGAATAATGTGTTTATGAAGCGGTTCAAGTTTTTGCTGACATCAATATTGAAATACTACTTTCGAAAACCAGAAGCAATATTGGTTTCTTGTATGGGAGCCCTACTTAAATATATCATTTATTTGTTTATTATTGTAGTATTTTTATAGCAGCAACAGAAATATACATAATCTGTGAAATTTTCAAAACTGTCTAGCTATCACGGTTCATGAGAAACAGACTGGTAAAAGACTGGCGGATAGCGAAGTCTTAGTAAAAAGGGTTTGTTTTTACCTTTTGGGTACGGAACCCTAAAAATTAATACACTTAAGGTCAACTCGCCGAAGACCGACACCACCGTCTACCTTTTGATTTAGGGCTTTGTGGTATGGGTTATACGGACATATGGTCTATAAACCATAGAGCGTATCTTGTTCTTTGGCCCATATACCAAATGTTTGTGTTGTCTATGGCCTGAAGCCCTAAATCGAACTATGACGGTCTTCGACGAGTTGTCTATATTATTTTGAAGTTATGTCGACTGCTCTTACTTTTTATCATTTATAACTCTTTTTAAAGATTTTTTTATTTACCTCATAGAAAACTAGGCTTAAGCTGTATTCTTTAAAAAACTAACATTCATAAAAATGTAAATAAAATATAGTAAAAAGCTCTAGTTTTTTGTGATATCATAACACACATACAAAAAAACACATACACACAAAAAATCGCCGAAATCGCCGGAATGTTAAGGGGAGGTAAAGAGGTTTTATATATTATATAGAGAGTCACATATCAAACAGCTCCCTTAAGATGTTTTATACCTACATCTTATAGGTACAGAAATTGTACATTTCCCTACTATATTATCATCAATAACCTAGTAAATAAGTAGTATAATATTATGAACATGTGAAATGTTCATATAATTAAAATAGGTTTTTATATAGCTATTAAACAATCAGTTCGCTTCTATCGGCTGTTGCACTCACACGCGCATAAGTGTCTCTTCCGTACAGTGTGCGTTTAGTGATGGGAAGGTATCGATAATCTTGTTATCGATATCGATACCGACCTGCTAGCTGTGAAGATGGATAAATTTTTAACTAGATCTCATTCATCTAGTTTCCTATCCGGGAAAAGATTGGGAGACGATGATCTGGAAAACCCCAATGAATTCAAGATGCCGAAGCATTCTGCTCCAAGGCAAGAAACATCACGACCTTCTGGTATTGAGACTCGCAACTCTTTCAGTGGTCTATTAACAGACAAACTGCCAGTGTCGACTCATGCGACGAAGCTTCATAACGCGACATCTACTCGTAAAACTAAAATCCCACCCATATTTATGATGCTGAAACCTGATTGGACCCACGAGTACATCAAGACCCTAGTATCACGCTACACAAATGCGTACCACCTTCAATATAAAGGTAACAACAAATTAGTTATATACTGCTACAGCCCTGACAGTCATCAAAAACTTCAAGAGGGTCTGCGAGCTGAGAAAATGAACTTCCACACTTTCTCAAGAAAAGATGAGAAGACTTACAAAGCTGTCATATTCGGCCTGCCAGCCTATGTAGAACAATCCCTTACCCAGGAATTAAGTTCCTTGGGCTTTAAAGAAGCCACTGTGCGCAAAATCAAGATAGCAAGTGAAAATGAAGTCCCTTGTCCCCCTTTCTTGATCCAGCTACCTCCTGGTACTGATATGGCTGCTTTCAAGAGGTTAAAATATATAAGTAATTGCGTGGTGAACATTCAAAAATATAAAGCGAAGTCATTCCTTGGCACTCAGTGTTACCGCTGTCAATCGTTTGGACATTCATCCAAAAACTGTAATCTTATGCCGAGATGTGTGAAATGTCTCGAATCTCATCTTACTCAAGACTGTCAAAAAAAAGATCGTAGTGAGCCTGCGAAATGTTGCAACTGTGGTGAAAGTCATCCTGCAAACTACCGCATGTGCACTGAACGACAAAAATATATAAAGAAACTTGAAAATCGCAGAGAAGAAGCAAAATCGCTCAAAACTACAAAGCCACCCACCAACTTTTCTATTGGATCTAGTTCCTATGCGAACAAAGTTAAAGGCATCAGCGCTGGAGTTCCCAATCTTAATTTATCATCTCCAAAACTGTCTTTAATTCCAACCACTGATAATGCAGCTGCTCATCCGATAACATCCACTGATCAACTGAAACATCAAAAACCGAGTGAACATGATGACCATACGGTAGAAATGCTAAAGATCCTTCAAACCATTAAAGCCCTCAAAGGCCACTTTGAAGCATGTACGTCCATGATAGATAAAGTCATATTAATTCTCACACATCTTGGTCCTTATGTTTGATAACCATACTGCGCTTAACATATTATACTGGAATGCCGACGGTGTTCGTCCTAAACTAGCTGAACTCCTTGATTTAATGCATGATTTGAGAGTCGATATCGCATGCATATCAGAAACTCGCCTTGGGACACATACAACCCTAAATACTCCCGGATACAATTGCTACCGATGTGATAAAAATAAAGATAATAGTGGTCAGGGTGTAGCCATACTAATCAAAGAAAATATATCGCATTCCCTCCTTGTGTTACCAACTACCGTTGCGCTTGAATGTGTTGGTGTACGTGTCAATATGTCTGGTAAACATTTAGCTATTATCTCAGCATATAATTCCCCTAACAAAAGCCTCCATAAGACAGACCTCGATTCTATACTAAACGTAAGCTACCATGTTCTCCTGATGGGTGACCTAAACTCTAAACATCCATACTGGAATTGTAACACTATAAATCATAGAGGTGAAACATTGTACGAACATATGACTGATTACGGGTACGAAGTCCTGGGTGCTGCCAAAAACACTCTAGTACACTATAATAATAATAATAAATAAAAGTTTATTTGCCAATAAATGTTACAGTCTTATACAGGGAAATAAACACGAATGCAACTTACAACTAGGTTACATTAATGAATAAAATAAAAGGATTCAAAAAATAAAATAAAGTACCAAGGTTGTTGGGTTTAAACTGTACAAGTTTGTGTCAGCGGCCCCTGCACTAAGCAAAATGCTTGTATCGCAGGAGACCAACTAATGGTTAACAAAATTCGATATTTGAGAAATCTCGGCTTTGACCTAGTCAATTGATTATCTAAAAAACAACCACTTGCTATTTGCTATAATAATAATTTATACTAACAACAATGATGATTACATTGAAGCTAATTGCCAAAAATACGAAGCAATAATTTGCAGAAGAGCCAATACGAAGTAAGTTATACTAAAGTTTAAGTTATGATATGACTAAAGATTTGGAACCAAGTACCCAAAGGAGATCGGCAACTCTTCATAGAACCTTGGGCGGAAGGTGAACTGAGATGAACAGTAGCAGTTTGGAATCTAGATTTATTACTAATTATACAAAAATCTGTTTTTCTAACTCAAAACTCCGGAATAGTGAGATATTTGGAATTTTACTTGATCAACTAATTGTCAATTTAATAACCTTAAAATTAATGTAATAAGTATATCGTTCAAGTTATCCAAACAAAATCCAGGAATGCCAAGTTTAGTCGTGTGAGCAAGATCAATCAGTCCGTAAACGTAGCACTAGGTTGTCGATTTGAAAAAAACTCGAAAAACATACAAAAATAAACCGAACACAAAATCCCCAAGAATGACAGAAAGCGAGCTGTCAATCAAACACTCGAACATCTGCCACAGATACAATATCGATCTGACATCGATTATTAAATCGATTTTTATTAAATTATTAAAACATTTTCTCATAGTTCTCTAGTCATTTATTCATTGAATTATTATTATCGAGTCCAATAAAACGTCGTTCATAAATAGTTACGATAATAATTAAAACCAAAACAAAGAAGACAACGGATTATTTAGGTACATTATTATTGATTCAAAATCATTCGATTATCGACACAGCAATCGTTTAAATAAATGGTAACTTTTGGAATATTGCCATATCTGAAAGGACCGAAAATGGTAGATTTTTATTGAGGTTTTTTACGATTTTATGGTAAAAAATCATTCCGAAGTTGTAGGAAAAATCTAAAATGCTCATAAAATAAAGAAAAATACAAAATATTTTATAAACATATCGAATAACTTGTCTATCTCCGCCCAATTCAGCCGACCTCCTTATGAGCGGCGATTTATACGGCGAGATGCGAGTAGTGTGTGTGGCCAATGAGTCTAGCCAATGAGCCACCCGACTCAGACCCCCTTCGGCGGCTTCAAAGGTGCGGTCCCAATTATCACCCTGGAACAATAGCACAGTGTCGTCCGCATAACAAACAACTTCAGCATCATCGAGAGATGCGTCTAGTAGGTCACTTAAGTATAGCAGAAATAGCGTGGGACCAAGGACACTTCCCTGCGGGACTCCAAAGCCGATGGGCAAGAGATCGCTTGTGGTTTGGGATACCCGGACGCACTGAAGCCTGTCTGTGAGGTAGCTTTGAAACCATTTGTAAGCCAAGCCCCTAACCCCTACACAATGCATTTTACGCAGCAAGATTGGAATGGAAACCGAATCGAATGCCTTTGCCAAATCCAGAAATACACCTATGCAGCGACGGTTCTGGTCCAAGGCCGTTGATATGGTGTTAGTGACCTTTAACATAGCGTCCTCTGTAGACTTTCCATTTCGAAAGCCAAATTGGTTGTCTGGGATCAAGCGATGCATTTCAAGAAATTTGATAAGTCTTAAATTCACCAATTTCTCCAGAATCTTAGAAAAAATTGGCAATAAAGAAATGGGGCGATAATTACTAGGTATCGTTCTGTCTCCATCCTTATGAATAAGAGTGACAACCGCGGACTTCCAGCACGTAGGAAAGACACCGGCTGACAAACTCAAATTAAAGATGTGGGTTAAAGGTACAGTAATGGTATCTTTTATTAACTTTATCAGAGATGACGAACAGCCGTCCAGCCCAGGAGCGCTATTAGATTTTAGAGTGTTTATTAGCCTACTAACTTCCATCGGGTCGGTAGGAGTAAGAAACATCGACTCTGCTACCAATCGAGACGGTTTGAAATCTTCAACCAGGGATTCATGTGTAGTTGAGAGCTTATCTAGAATTTTGGAAGCTAAATCATTTCCCACGTTCGCGAAATACCGGTTACACTTATTTAAAGATGTCTCTGGGGTGTGACTAATTGTGCAAAGTTCAATCGAGGCGTTCCGTTTACTATTCAAATGACAGATATTTTTGATAGATTGCCAAAGTTTCTTAGGACTATCTTTGTTATCTGTCAGCTCACGATTTTCGTATTCTATTCTAAGCTTGTGTTGCAATTTGTTCAGAAAATTACGATATCTCTTGTATGTCAAGTTAATTATTTTGTTTGATGGGTTACGCCTGGCTTCCAGGTGAAGTCGGTCACGATGTTTCTGGCACCTTATTAAACCAGGCGTAATCCAAGGATTAATGACAACTTGGGAACGACTCAGCCTAATAGTTTTGGTGTTATTCTTGATGATGGTATCTAATATGTTTATAAAATTATTGCAAGACTCGTCAACGTCTGAGGATGATAGGACCAGGGACCAATCAACCGAGCCCAGTTCGGAGACAACTGCTTCTTTATCAACTTTTGTTTGGAGTCTATTCTTAATCGGCGGATTAACTTTGGAGGCCAATCCCAAGACGCAGATGTTATGGTCAGTTATGCTTGAGTTACAAACCACGCCAATAACTGGTGATAAATTGTCGACAAAGAAATGGTCAAGGCAAGTACCGGATTCGCTGCGCGTGGTTTTTGTTATAGCAGGCAACAGCTTATGGCTAGACAGGATACATTGATAGTTGAAACAATCTTCAGTTTGTGGCTCAGATAGTAGATTTATGTTTATGTCGCCGGTCAAAATAATTTTCTTATTTTTTAATTTACTTAAAAGGATGTCTAGTGATATTAAAAACGGGTTTAAGTCGTCAAAAGACGGAGACCGGTATATTCCCAATATGTGTATTTCGTTGTTCATACTAATTTCAAGACAATTGCAATCGGAGCAGTCAGGTTCGTTTACTGTGGCCACCCATTTTTCGTTGACATAGGCGACAACACCGCCATTTTTATTTATATATTTAAGGGTGCGGAACGAATTAAATCCTGGAATCTGCTTAATAATACTGTTCTCCGATAGGTGACATTCGCTCAAAATTATTATATCTAAATCCAATTTTAGTCTATTTAAAGTAACTAAGAAGGCGTCAAAATTTTTGAAGATGCTTCGTATGTTGAACGAAAGACATTTAAAATTATAGTTGGGAGTTATTATTTCGGAACAGGACTCTATGTCGTCAAGCGATATACATTCTATAGATAGAGTATCTTCAATATCATCTGCTAGATCAACCATCATAATAGATTATTTTTACATTGGGGAAAAGAATCTTGACAGTAGGTATTCGCTCGAATATGGGACAATAATTTAACATGATGAGTCTGATCAAAACAAAGGATTTCGTTCTCTGATATTGATATCGTTGTAGTGTAGGTGGTTGAGGTGTGTTCAGTTGTTGTTTCATTGTCAGTGATTTCAATAGTGGTTTAGAAATGAAAATTTGTACTATGTTTGGTTGTTGATTTAAAATACAATGTTTGTATTGTAAGGCTCTGGAGGTGAGGAAGAATTTGAAATTAGTGCTTCGCAATAAGAAATTAATCGGTTGATTTGGCAGCGAGATTGTCGTCAGACGTGTTTTTCGTAGTCTCAGTACCGATGTAACGGTCCAGGTCACGAGTTGTGGTGATTCGGATGGCTGGTTTCCCGTCCAATCGACGAATGCAAATTTGACCATTTTGGACCCAGCAATATCGAAAACCTCCGAATTTCGCCCGTTCTCTAGCTGCACGAAATAACTGTCTATATTGTTTGGTCAAACGTTCGTTAAAATATATGTTACAGGGAACGCCTTCAACAATACCTTCCGATGTCATATTTCTTCTAGATTTTGCCGCGCTAACAATTTCGTCGCGCTTCCGTCCTCGTAGCAGCCTAAGTACGATGGGACGTGACATCTTGTTTGTTACTTGCGCAGATTTTTGAAGCCTGGGACCAACTCGTTTTACGTCGTCGATGTCCTCTTCCTTGAGATCAATCCCGAGTTTCTTGACCGCCACCATCGCTAGGTGGCCTGCGTTCTCGTTGATGATTTCTGGAACTCCAACAATCTCCACCTCATTCCGTAGAAGTTCCTGATCTCTCAAGTTAGAGGCTAGGCAGAGATTATCAATTGTTGCACGTAGGTCAGTTATATCCCTTTCTGCGGCCTCCAGTTTTTTAGAGTGATCTGTTAGTGATTTATTAAGCACTTGATGGTAAGAAGAGATTTGCTCCTTCAAACTAAGATTATTCTCTTTTAGTTCCTGAACTTCCTGACGCAACGACCGGATCTCTTCAAACAAAAGAGACACGTCACCTTTTTGGATATTTTTTTCCATGTTTACCTCAGACACCCCACTCGGTTTGGCAGCATGTCCCTGTGTGCCTTTTTTAGTGTTGATGTTTTTAGTATATGTGTCGTTAAGAGCGCTGCCGGGGACTGGGGATTGCACCGGCGTAGATAAATTGTCGCCTTTAGGCTTGGCACAGGTGCACGTAGGGCAATCCCAAGTAGCCTTAAACTCGTCGCTAAGCTTGTTAAATCTATTTTTTGTCATGCTTATGCATAATAAGTCATAAAGCTTATTGCATTTTTGACATTCCATATAGAATAAATCTTTGATGGAGCTTCCATACCCACTACAGGCAGTAGAGTTCTTTGAGACTTCCATATTGACAGGATACTGTATCAGAATTTTGAGTGCCGACGTCACTGTCTAGTTGGTCTAGTGGTTTAGGTGTCCGCTCTTCAAGCCGCCAGCTCGGGTTCAAATCCTACAAAAATCAGCTTGTCTTTTTGAATGCAATTTTTTTCTGTTCTCACCGGTTTCCACTCGTCCAGCCCCCGACGGATATACCTCTCACTCACGCCGCCCACTGAGAGGATACTTTCCGTATAAACTCTACTAGAGTAAACGAGAATTGAAAATTTCCAAAATAACCAATGAGAATTGAGCAAAATTCACAGACGCACAGAGGTTCAAAACACGACTAGTTCGGCCGGGATACCGAGATCGAATCCACTATAGTGGTACATACTCTCCTTCAAACCCCGATATACTACTTTGTAAAAATTACAAACCTACGTCTGACCTAGAAGCTCTCGAGGCACTTTCTTCTAATCACTTGCCTGTTGTCTTCAGGATAAACGAAATTTTTGACCGTATTTCTCACTTCCGTTACAACTATGACAATGCTGACTGGGTTAATTTTAGAAAGTATCTGGACGATAGAATATTCCTCTCTTCAGGTACTCACGACACCCCCGAAGATATTGACAACTCCGTTGAACATCTAACCAATCTACTAACTACCGCTCGCGAGACATACATTCCCAAAAGTCTTGTCACTCCGGCATTGAGCAAGCTACCTAAACGAATCAAAAAGATTATACGATATAAAAAAAAATTCGAAGGCAAGCCCATTCTGAGACAAATTCAACTAAAAGAAAAATCTTATATTGTCATGTTAATTATATCCAAGCCCAGATCAAACACGCTGTAACCTTACATAACAGTCGCTTATGGAACCTCAAGCTGGCTAAAGTGGATAACCCTAGCCAAGACCTATGGAGAGTAGTTAGATCATTCACAAAAAAGGCTGTACATATAACACCACTTCAAAACAGTAACGGCTCACTGACTACCGCTGTTGAGGAACAGTGTGAATTGTTGGCAAGTGCTTTCGCCAAAAACATGTCCCTCACCATGGATTGGGTCAGTGACCCTATTGTTGAAGAAGGTGTTATCAACTCCTTAAACTTGGTCGGCTCCTTCAATACAATATCCTTGAGTTCCCTGGTCACGCCAAGTGAAGTCCATAAGACTATCAAAAAATTGAAGAGTCGTAAAGCACCTGGGATTGATAACCTTAGTAATACTTTAATTAAAAATATGTCTTTTAAATCCATAATACTATTGACCAAAATTTTTAATGATTGTCTTAGACTAGCTTACTATCCTAATAACTGGAAAAATGCTAAGGTCATAGCTGTTAAGAAATACGGCAAAGAACCGAAAATTCCCTCCAACTACAGACCTATCAGCCTGTTACCTTGTCTGGGAAAGATCTTCGAGCGAGTAATTTCCCATAGACTCACCAATCTTATCGAGGACAAATTAGTACCAGAACAATTTGGTTTCCGTAGATCCCATTCTACATCGCACCAGATGGCTCGTCTGACTGAACACATCGCCCATCATTTAAATATGAATAGATCTACTGGTTTGATTCTGCTAGATATTGAAAAGGCATTTGATACCGTGTGGCACGCCGGCTTAATTCACAAACTCATCCAGCATGATGTACCTTTAGGCCTGGTTAAACTCATTAAATCATATTTAACCAACAGAAAGTTCTCAGTTCATATTGGTGATGTTTCGTCTTCCTATAGATACATACAGGCTGGCGTGCCACAGGGATCAATCCTAGGACCATACCTTTTCCTGGTATACCTAAACGATATCCCAAAGCAACCGCACACATCACTTGCATGTTTTGCTGATGACACTGCTAGCTTTACCTCTTCTGAGGATTTCGATATAATTATCTCGCGGCTTCAGTGGTCCTTAGAGCTGCTGCTGGAGTATTTCACTAGATGGAAACTTAAGCTTAACACGCTTAAGACAGAGGCTATAATGTTTACCAGAAAACGAACTACACCAAAGCGCCAACTGAAAGCTAATAACCAACCCATCCCCTGGAGTAAATCAATTAAGTACCTAGGAGTCATTTTTGATAATAAAATAAACTGGTCTAAAAACTCAACAACCCTACAGTCTAAAGGCATAAAAGCTATTAACGCCCTTTCACCAATTTTGACCAGGCGAGCTAACTTGCACCCTAAAACAAAACTAAAAATTTACTCGTCTCTAGTTAGACCATGTATAACTTATGCTGCACCTGTATGGAATAGCACTTGTGACAGCAACTATAAATTGTTACAAATTGTCCAAAACAGGGCTTTAAAAATCTGCTATAATACCCCCTTTCGAACCAACTTGGTAACACTTCATGAACGTATAAATTACCCACTTGTTAAAAATTTTATCCTAAAAATATCTCGTCTATTTTACAATAATATTAGAAATAGAAACCATAAAAACCCTTTAATCACACAAATTGGTTCTACCCGTCTCCAAAATACATCTTACGCGGGCACGTATAATCGATACCGCCTGCCCCATCACTACTTTCTTAGTACTGAATGACGTCAGTTAGCTACTGCAAGATCGGTCGTACCGGCTCGGTTACCGCTTGACCGTTGATTAGTTGTGATACCCCCATTGGTATTAAAAAATTAAAAAATTCATTCTAATTCTAATAATATGTTAAATTTTTTTATAAATAATTATGTTTTCTTAAATATTCACAAGGTATCTGTTGTGCTAGCTATTTGGAATGTGTTAATTGTGTATGTTGCGGGATTCCATTTAATCGCTTAAGTGGTATTCTATTCGTCGTATGTAAGTACCTATAAATGTATCCGACAACGCAATTCTTACAAAGGTATCAATTGTAACGCATATTTATATCCTAAACTAAGACTTATGTGGATATGCTGCAATGTAGGCAATTCTATAATTAAAATTGTCCTATCTTATTGTAGATTAAATAAATATACCTTGGTAGGTAGGTACTTTCTTTCTTTCTTTTGTTGGTTAGGTAGGTTTTATAAATTTGCAAATGTAATGCTAGTTATAGCTTATATCACCTTTTTTGCGGATGTTTTTGTATTTCTTAGCGTATGTTTAACCTGTATTTACCCCCCAATTTAAGTATTTTATAAAGGCGCCTCAGTCTGTAGAAAATAATATTAAAATTAAGCTAGTTTGTACATAGTTAATTATTACTAGATCATGTACTAACTCATGTAAGCATATTTATGAAATAAAGACATTTTAAAAGTAAAGTAAAAGTATTAAACAATATGGACAAGGACATTTAATAAACTAGACAAGTTCTAAATAATTAAACAGTTAGGTAACTTAAATTCTAGATTTTATCATATTTAAACAATTTTGCAAGTAAAACTAAAGACAACCGCTATTTATTCAAAAAGTTAAAAACTGGCGCCCAACATGTTACGAAACTGTTACAGAAGTGACAATTTATTCCAACTCTATCTTCAAAGCCGTAAGGTCTTTTTTACCATGATAACAAAGTTTGTTTGGTCACGATTTCAATCATTTTACATCTATTAAAGAAAACTCAAGGTCTTTCGTTAATAAACATACAATTGTAGCAACTGAATAGTAACTATTGTTGAATATTTTGTATGATTTGCAATATTTTTCGAAATATATCAGTCGGTTAGCAACTTCGATTGCAAAAGCTTGAATTCCTTGCGTGTTGCAAAATATTTATTAATTTTAATTTAAAGACGTTTCTTTTTAAAGTTTTCAAAAATGGTGTTAAAAATTTAACTTCTTCGCTATGTTAACATCAAGAACTGAAATGTAGATAGACTAGATTCTAATAAAGAATGACATGGAGTTGCTCTCCCGCTCGCTTAGGCGTGTACCTAGACGCCAGTCTGTTTAAAATGTTTAACCACTAGTGTTTGCTAACAATTAAATTATTTGTCTTAACAAAGGGTTAAATCTACTACCTACTGGCTGGTCCCAGTGGGACTCCGTGGCGACAGATTGTTTAAAGACGACGTAAAGTTTGTATGAATTCTTTAAGACTAAGTGATCAAAATCCAAAATGGCGTCGCTCCAAGTTCCGGATATGTCGTCAAGGCGCTCTTCCCGCGCTTCCGTGAAATCTTCACGGATACTAATCACGACAGAGTTCATGAAAAAGGATACAGACGTTGACGAAGAAGAAAATGTAGGTACCTAACCTAACAAGCAGAAGTGTTATTTGAACTGAAATATACCGGCACTGTGTCCTTACTATCAATAAAAAACGTGTGCGGCACTCGGAAACTGCCACGGTAAAGCTATTGCATAGCATTTTTTTTTCTTAGGTTACATGGTAGGCGGAGTGGGGGGTGTTAGGTTTTATTTTCGTTGCGGAATTTCTTGATTCGGTCGCCGCGCTCGAAGCCCGCGATAAAAGCTGTGCAATAGCTTAATAAGAAAACCAACTCAATCCTGGGGAGTTCTTAAACTTAAATTGTGGTTCACGGTACGACTGAACAGGGCATTTTTAGTTATATTTTCCCGGGTCTTAATCGCGTATTTTTATTTATTTTCTTACCTCGACGTTTCAACCGTGTTACAATGATCTTGGTGGCGACAGGACTAGGTCCCCGGAAAATGTAACTATGTTAACAAATCGTGTGAATTTGAAAAGTTTAGGGTATTTTTTTTTGTTAAGATTCAGCGGCATACGTTAGATGTACGTACTTATTGTATTTAGCCCCTGCAGTTTGCAAATAAAATGGCTTCACACGGCCGGTGTATTAAATCCGTTGCCGCATATATTATTTTAGTAAATTTAAATGTTTGTTATTGTTCCAGGATACCCGCAAGAAACTGGACCCGTCCCTGATCGAGCACATGTCGCTGATCCGAGCCGCGATCCCGATACTACCGATAGTGCTGGCCTACTTCTGTCTCGTCTGCAACGTCGTTATCCCGGGACTTGGTGAGTCACTTCCAGGACCTTAAAAGGTCTCGAAATGTTGAGCACTGAAACAATGCTAAAAGTAACAACCACCACGTGATTAAAACCGAAAAATGAGTTTTATTTCATACTAACATCGTAAAAACAGACAAAAAAATTTAGTAGGGTAATTCCGGGACCATCTCTATTAATAATTCAACTTGGTAGTTTTTCAAAGGGTTCGAAAAACTACCAAGTTGGATTATTTTTTTTGAAGTGACAACACTAAAACGTTTCTAATAAATGTTTATAATAAAATTGTGATGTTTATAAAATAACCGCTTTCATATGACAGCAGATGTTTTATTGTATTTACTTTCTATCTAAAGTTATGAATTCGCAAGAAAACGCGGTCTAACTCTCCCGGAATTGCTAACTAATGAATTAAAAGAAAACCTTAGTTTCCACATAAAACATATTACACCAAAATTGTAAAAGTTAAATTAGTAATCATCAGCCATTGTCTTAATAATTTGGACTTAAAGGGCTTTTAGATTGGTTGGAAAAGGGTTAAAAATTGCAGGAATAATTATAAATAATTCACCCGCGTAAGTTCCGATCCCGTGGGAATATCGGGATCAAAAGTAGCCTATGTAACTCCCTAATAATGTAGCTTTCTATTGGTAAAAGAATTTTCAAAATTGTCAAGTAGTTTCGGAGATTACCCCCAATATACATACATACAAGATACCAACGTTACCTCTTTATAATATTAGTATAGATAAATAATAATAATCCAGGACACACAGCGCAATCTAGCCCCAAACTAAGAACTAGGCTTGTACTATGGATACTAACTATATTGTGTAAATATTTGAACATTCCAGGTTCCGTGTTCAGCGGTTTGTTTTGCCTCTGCTTCGGTATTCCGAGGTTCGGTGTCCACGACGGAGCCAAATATAGGATAGGTGAGTTCACCAGTAAATAATATGTACTAGCTGTTTCACCCGCGTACGTCCCGATCCCGTGGGAATATCGGGATCAAAAGTCTATAGCCGTCCTCAATAAATGGACTATCCAACACTAAAAGAATTTTTCAAATCGGACCAGCGGTTCCAGAGATTAGCGCGTTCAAACAAACAAACAAACAAACAACCAAACAAACTCTTCCGCTTTATAATAATAGAAGAAGAAGATAGAAGATAGAAGATGACTTACGCCTGTTCTGAACAGTATTATTATTTAATCGTATGACGCAGGCGAATTACATAAAAAATAATCAAATACAAATGTCATTATCAGAATTTCTTTCTATATATAATATAATTTCTTTTAAAAAAATTGAAAATCGTGAAAAAAGAGTCATTTTGCCAGGGCATTATGACTGTAACTCAAATATCATCGACTTATTTTATTTTACATTATTTTCTTAATTAAGAAAATAACTTAATTAGTAATAAACCTATTTTTTGTTTGTTTGTCAGGTTCATTCGTGGTGAACACGCTGGTGGGCTGCGGGCAGCTGTTCACGGTACTGTTCTGCCTGGTGGGATGGGGCTGGTCCATCTGGTGGGGAGTCATCATGGTCCAATTGTCACGTTAGTATCCCTGTTCACATGTGTTGCCCCTTGGTTCACTCGTGGTGAACACGCGATGGTTATAAATCTTTCGCTTCATTTTCGACTGTTACCACAGATGTTACCAAGTGATGAGATTAGTGTGATCACTAAAATTGTTTCTCATTTGTCAGATTCATTTGACAGATGCAGAAAAACATTTAAAAAAGTACAGTATTGTTCAGTTCCCCACGTATTTTTAATTGTAGACTATGATTTTGACACATCTTCCTGTAGAAAAAATGTCAAATACAAAGAACCAGAACGTCAGATTATAGTCTGAAATTTAAAAACGCACTATATACTCAAAAAATCTTTTAAACCCGGACTTGAAGTAGGTATGCAAGCAAGGTTTTTGACTTAGGTATCCTTTTTAGGGTTCCGTACCCATATTACTGAGACTTCGCTGTCTGTCTGTCCGTCCGTCTGTCACCAGGCTGTATCTCGTGAACCGTAATAGCTAGACGGTTAAATTTTCACAGAAGATGTATTTCGGTAGCCGCTACAACAACAAATACTAAAAACAAAATAAAACAAATATTTAAGAGGGGCTCCCATACAACAAATGTGTTTCATAAATAACAAGGAATTCTAGTACAATGTGAGGTCGTTTCTGATTGTTATTAAATTGTTACATTGTCTTTCCCCAGGTAAATACCGCAAGTTAGAAGCGGAAGCGAAAGCGTTAGAGGCGGAGGAAGCGGCCGCCGCCGCCGCCGTGCCTGTCACCACCAACAACCACACGCGGCCGTAACACGCGCTTGTAACGTAACATGTACTGTTACAGTCATATTGGTTTAACTGGCTAGATGTGGCAACTGAACTCTTTGGCAGAAAGACTCTATTTTTAACCGACTTCAAAAAAAGGAGGAGGTTTTCAATTCGACCGGGTTTTTTTTATTTTTTATGTGTATTAGCGGATAACTTCGTCGTTTATGTACCGATTTTAATGATTTTTTTTAGTGTTCTTGAAAATACCTCCTAAATAAGTCGGTATGACTGTATATGTTATAATTTTATTATTATGACAGTAGGTACCTACCTATACCTAATTTTACTAACGAAAACGTGTATTAAAACTATGTACTACCATAGACAACTGATACTCTTTAATCTATGGTACTAACTATTTAATTATTTTGTAAGAAAAAAAGATGTTCGCAAAAAACTGCCTTAATTCGCCTTGGAAAGGAATTAAAATATACTACTTATCGGAATTGATCGAGATTGTAATTTGTAAATAAAATAAATTATATTTAAAAAATATTAATACAATCTTAGAAATAATTGGAAATTGTGTAAAATATTGAAAAAAAATGTTAAAAATTATTCTGCTGGGCAGAATTTTTGACGTGGCAACACATTTTGGAACTTCCAATCGTAAGCTCAAAATACACAGGCAACACTGCACTGCAACTTTACTTATAAAACCCACACTATATAATAGGTAGATTGTTATGCAAGGGTTGGAAGCTTAGATTAAAACAAATACCTAAGGGCAGATACGGGACCTACCCACGGCAAATGAGACGATAAAACTGCGTCAGCTGACGCACTAGCCTCAGTCGTATGTGGAACCGTTGTCACGTGAACAGTGAACACGTTCTGTCACACTGCGATTCCCTGTCTCATTTTTCGACTACGCAAGTCGAATATACCGTATCTTCCCCTATAAGAACATCTTTGGTTGGATGGAAGTGATATATTTCTGTGTTCGAAAAATTACTTCCCACTCTAGCGTGGGAAGTAATTCAAAGAAAATTAAACTTCCCGAACAGGAGAGATGAAAAATAAATTCGTGCATATGAGCTGTAGGTGTGGGCTATATAGGTAAAGTTGTAGTGCCAATGGCGCCCGTGTATTTTGAGGTATAGAGTTTTTGGCTTTTTGAGGTCAATTTGAATGAAACATGGTATGAATTTTAAGCCCCAAGTGCTTTTTGTAGGGTAAGTGTAGCATTTAAATGGAGACAGTAAAATGTACACAATTATATACCTACAGGGTGCTTATTTTGAGTGGGGCAACTGGAAAATTAAAATTAAAATAGGATTAGTTTGAGTGGGGCAACTGAGGAATATATTTTTTATGTATCAGCAGAAGTATAATCGGATTTAGGTAAATAGGATTAAAAAATAAAATACTGAAAATCTGAATGCGGTCATCGATTTTTGATGCTGACTGTATTTAATTATTGTGAATTTTCGAGCACAAATTGAAATTCCCGACGTAATTTCATATCAGCAACGCGAATACCGAAGTAAAATCTAATATTATTTCTTAGTTAATATGCAAAACATTTTCACAAAACCGAATAAAAAACGCACAAAACCTTAATTTTGTACATTTTACTGTTATTAAACATTGTTTCGGCATTTTCGCCGATTATAATATTTAATATTAAGTACCTAACTAATTATCTACCTAAATAGGTATAACTTTTGTATATGACCAAACATAATTACTTGCATAATTATTATCAATTTTAACACGTTAACAGTCCATTGTAGGTATGAGGTAGACGTCAAGCGATACCGCTGAGTTCGTGTACCTCATACGGCACACAGCCACTAGCAAACTTAAGGGGCTCTGGTGTCCTGGACCCATTATAAAAAATGTGATTTCAATATTGACGATTATTTTTAAGTAGGTACCATATTTGTATGCCCACGCACGTGGTAGTACTAGAGATACCTACGTTTATTATGTACCTATACCATCTATTTGTACCTAGATCCACAAACAATAAATCATTTCATTTCTTTGTGGAGAGGGCTAATATTCATGAAAACGCGATGGGAAATGGGGAGGTAAGAAACTTTTGTATGGAGACTGTTAACGTGTTAATACATAGATCAGTAGATTAAAATATCAAATAAATAATATAATAATACATATTTTTACAATACGTATCGACTTTTGTATGCGAAATTAACAGAACTATGTTGAATAAAAAAACAAATTATTTTCTTAACATTATTTACATTAGATTTTATTGTTAATATAATTATATTGTACAGGTGAACCATTTAAACCGGCTTGCAGAGGGATATCCTTAACTAAAAGACATTGCAAATAATTTTGATCTAAATATGACATTTAATTTTTGTCAAAATCGGGGACGCAACTGCTTACAGCATTTTTCGCTATATTTTATAGTTAGGATATCCCCCTGAAGGCCAGTTTAAATGGTACTTCCTGTATATTTAGTTGCTTAGGTAACTTTGAAAGGCAAAATACAGTTCTATTGATATTCATCACAAATATTGGCCGGTGCAGCCAATAAGGAAGACCGGCCAGAATTCGTTCAACTCCCGTCTTCCGACCTTCCCTTCTAAACGTGCTACATCATAGACCACTTATTCTTTACTACGGTACTTACCATGTAATTCAGTGGTTTAAACACCTTTAAATTAAAATAAAAACTTTTATACACGAAAGTTTCTTACCCAAAATGCTCGTATTTTAAAGTGATTTTAATGATATTAATTCCAATGACTCAGTTTAGATGTGTATTTACTTATTAATTAATTATCATTTATAATTATTTAACATTAAATTGTAATTTTTATTATAATCATTGCATTATATTATAGTCGATAACGACCAAGTTCTTCCAGTACAATTTAGTTAACTTTATAATTTATCGTTTTAAATGGTTGTAATGCTTGTAGACTAAGGATACGCAATAAAATCGTTTTATATTTACGTGTTTTTTTATTATTATTGCTACCTTTTGTGTTCTCCAGTCAAGCCCTTTCATTTTATACCTATTCAAATATGCAAACCGCCATTTTGAGGTAGCGGCCATCTTGAATTTGGATTGTACTAGTTAAACCCTTTCATTGGATGTGCGTATGGGTTCAAAATAAGGTATGGGTTCCTTTCATTGAATGTGCTTATGGACACAGCTAGTAAGTCAATCAATATTGACTTACTAGCTGTGTCCCGCAGATTCACCAAGTTTTTAAAAACCCTTTCTTATCGGATACTATAAGCAACACTCTGTAATCAGCTCTCTACTATGAGCAGTGTAGGCTGTGCGTTGATCCATTAGTCAGTCAGGACAAGGCATTGTATACGTACCTTTTGAATTCTAGTCAAGTCCATTCATTTTTGGCCTATCCATAATTTTAATTTAATATTAAAATTCAATTAAAATTAATCAAACCTTCCATGTTGAATTAGGGTTATCAAATAAAACTCGAAATAATTTACAATATCACTTTTATATGCCTGTCGTGTGGTAAGATTATAATGATGCAGTAAATACATACAAATAATTCATTTGTTACATAGTCCAAGTTATGTAATACGTAAAGAATACATTGTTTTCATCATACAGATAAAATACTTCTTTAAATCAACCAATTTTTGAGATCTGTAAGATCGTAAAGCGTAGTGCATTGATAATAAACACAACGCGATTAATACCGGAAAAATAAGCGATGTTTTAACAACATTTGTTCCCATATTTAAGAGACATAGCGACATCTAGCTCCCAACTAAGCCACTAGGCTTGTATTATGGGTCCTAGACAACGTATAGAATACTTTCGGTTTACCTTATGTGCTACTCAAAAATATCCAGACAAAATAATATTAGAACAAATAATTGAAACTACATTTTTGGCGGAAAATGAACCCGGAATCTTCTGCGCTACATAGGTCGTTGTTTGATATTTATATCAAGGAAAAGTGAAGCAAAAACCCAAAAAAAAAACATTTGGTAGACAAATATGGTCAAATGGTGTCAAATACAGGAAAATAAAGTGTCAATAGAATAGTAATTGCGTTTTTGAAAAAAATCTTCCAAAAACTTTAGTACCCGGCGGGATTCGAACCCGCGACTATTGGTAATCCGCTATTAGAATAGTAATTGTCATATTTGGCGTGTATGTAAGACACATTTGGAATAATTTTTGAAGTATTTTATCTGTGTGATCGATTTTTTATTAAAGATACAGGGTGTACATATTTTGTTATGTATTGTGTACCTATGTAGAATAGAAGCGTGGTTATCGCCGTTAATATTATGTATTTGATTATTTTTATATCATTTGAATGGAACTTGCTATTCACAGGGTGGTTGATTTGAGTGGGATAGCAAGAGCACCATCCGTATTATCTCTCCAGTGGATAACTCAGTTTGATTGGCACTATGCAGTACAGAGAGCGGTATTGGTCTAGTGGTAGATACCGCGACTTTCATTCCGAAGGTCATGCGTTCGAATCCCGGCCGACCGCGCACCGGTGTCATTTTCCTTGCGGAACAGTTATGTGCGTTTTAAAAAGCATGAATTAAAAGTTGCTTGCGCTGTATAAATCATCTAAAAGTAAGATGAAAACGCCAATTAAATTAAGTAGGTACATTGCTACCTCAAAGCAGCAATTTACTGCAGAGTGCCTATAAAACTGAGTTAGATACTAGATGGATAATACAAGCCAATTTTATTTTAGTACCTACCAATTTCACATTTTTTTGGCCATTGCGGAGTTTTTGATTCTCTCTGTTGGTCTCTGTTCCTAATTTGATATGTAACCACATCGAAATATTATAGTAATTTAACTGTTGACAGTGTATTAAATTGACTTTTGACTGTGTACGTGTACACCAAATTGAAAAGACTTAGCTAAACAAAGAGATTAATCAAAAATAACTTTAACGGCATATCATTTTCGTCCGTCCGTCAACAATGGCGCCAAGAAACAGTAGAATACAGTAACGAAAGAACGAAATATCTTTTTTTTTTGTTAAAAACAAAGTTCTTTCGGACCCGCTCAAATTACCTCACCCTGTATAGCTAAAGTCCTGACACAAGTCAATTTAGTCCTGATATTCCGGGATCAGAATTTCCAGCGGGAAAATATATACCAATTATGTATCCCAAAAATAATAATATAAAAATAATCAATCACTTTCCTAGTCTACTATTTACAATTGAAAAAAAGCGATATTTCATTTCTAAACCAAAAAATTGCACAATTGCCGATTATTTTTTGGAAAAATTTAATATAGCACCAGCCATTTTTAATTATAAAAAAAAACACAATATTAATCGATTTTCATTTTGCTGGCTGCGCAGTACTAATAATGTTTATTTTTCTTCCTACTGTTTTTTTTTCAATCTGTTTGGTTTTTGATTACTTCTTGGTTTGTTTGTTTGTACTAATTTTTATTAAATAAATTAATGAGAAAATCAAGGCAAGATGAATCTACGAAACGTTTTTTTTTAAATAAATACAATTTAAAAAACTAAATCCTAAACTCTATTTACTAAAATATAATAAAATTATACAATTTTAACTAATATTACATGCGAAAGTTTGTTTGTTTGTTCCTTTTCCAAGGCTGTACCGATTTTGATAAGAATTTGGTACAGAGATTAATCTGTAGAGTGGAGTAGGCGGTTTGTTTACACGGGTGAAACCGCGTGGGGCTACTAGTTAAAATATAAAATAAAGGGATTTTTCTATTTTTATGCAAAATAATCAAATTGTACTTAATTATCACTTTACGTATAAAAAAAACATATTTTCGCTGCACTTAAAAACGTTCCTTAGACGATGATTAGTTAATAATTTTTGTTAAAAAATTAAGTTGAAACTTACAAAATTTAAGCTGTAACTTGTAAAATTAAAGTTGCAACTTGTAAAATTTGAGTTAAAACTTGTAAAATTTTAGTTGAAACTTGTAAATGTCGGACTTGCATACTGTGCCGACCCCAAATTATTTGGGGTTTTAACGGACCCCGGGCTCCAGAGAGGGATGCAACCGGGAACATCACTCATATGAGAAGAAGTCTCTAATATAATGAAAATAATCGCCAGAGCTAAGTAACATGTTTCAGTACAGCGGTTTGACTAAAAAATTAAATAATTGCACTCGAAACCGTTCCGAAATGAAACTTTGGTCGACCAATGTTTTTGAAAAAAAAAAACACAAAATTGAAATTAAAGACAGTACTGTTTATTAACCGACTTCAAAAAAAGAAGGTTCTAAATTCGTCGGTTTTTTTAATATGTTTTTTTTCAGAGGTGTGGGTTCTATTCCCCTTGAATTTTGGAAAAAAGCTTTTTTTCAATCCGGTAGGTAGGTACTAAGATTTCCCTAACTGTAGTATAAAATATAATCTTAAAGCATTGCATAACTAAAGTCTCACTTAGTAACATTTCTGAGGGCAATCGCAATTTATTCTTTGGTAATCCTATTTACCAAAAAAACTTAAATATTTATCAAAATAAGGTTTTTGAAGTGACAAGGTTTTTGTCACGTTGTCATTTTATTTTAAAATAAAGGTTAGCCACATACTAGCGGAATTCCAGACGGAATATTTCGAACGGAAACCGGAAAACCACATCATACGTCCTAAATTATACCTTTTATTTGCATAAATTATTTGCATTACAAACCTTGTTACATCTATACATATAATAAAATCGTAACTTAGCGGTGTCTGTTTTTGGAAGATATAAAAAATATATAAATTGTATGGGTAGATTCTTCTTCTGTTTTCGCGATGTTGTATTGAAATTAAAGACATTTTTTGTATGGGTATCTATTAACGCAGTAGAACCTATTTTTCTGTTTTTCTGGTTGTCTGTTTGTCTGTTTTTTGAAGATACTAAAAAAAAAACAAATTTTATGGGTATCTATTAACGCCAAAGAACCTATTAAAAAAAAAAAGGTTGTCTGTTTGTCTGTTTGTGTGTGGCTTTGACTACGCTAATCTCAGAAACGGCTCATACGATTTTAACCAAATTCGGTATGCAGATAGCTTTCGACCCCGATTAGGCTTTAGGCTAATTTTTATCCGGATATCAAGTCCGGTTATCCGGAAAAAGTGATTTTTCTAATTTTCTCCTAATTGATTTCAATGTTGTATCAAAGAAGTATGTTGTGAGCAATAAACACATAATTTCCGGATATCTGGATATCGAAAAATTTGAACAAAAAAAAACCGGTTATCCGGAAATTAAAAAAAAAACAGATATTTGACCTATCCGTATGTCCAGAAGGCCTACTGCGTTTCTCCGAATGATAATTTGTGACGTTCGAAATTTAAAGTTTTTTGAAACTATTGAAGAAAATTTTTGGTCGGACCGACCGATAATTCATAAATCTATAGGTACTTAAACTAAAATTGTAAATAAGAGATGTCTGTTTTTGGAAGATACTAAATGAAAACAATTTTTATGAGTAGTATCTATTTTTAAATGACTTCAAAAAAGGAGGTTTTTAATTCGGCCCGTATATGGTTTGTAAGTATGTATGTATACCTACATGAATGCATGGATTTCCATCAATAGAATATTATGAAGTACTAGGTACAACTTGATGGACCACACTTTCTCATTAGAAAACTTCTCAGTGATTAAAGTTACGGTTACAATTTTGATGATTTTTATTGGCAGTCGAGAATGCATTAACAAGGGTAAAAAAAGATAAATTAAAAAAAATTAAAACCAACTTCAGAAAAAAGGGACAAAATAACTTCTCCTATATACAGTACCCCCAACTTATTTGTTATGTAAGCTGAAGTCGGGCAGTTTTTCAGATTGCGTGTAGATTCCCTCCCGATGTACGTCCACCTTATCGTAGTGGGACTCAGTAGACGGGCGGCGGGCAGTGAAGCTGCAAGGCGCACAAGGTGGGAAGCCAGGCTTGCCTGGCTTCTAACCCGTGAACCCGCATCAGCGGGGTCGAGGATCCTTTTGCGCAAGGAAGGGGCCGCGTGGAAGACAACCACTATAAAAAATTACGAGGGGTGCCGGGCCGTCGGGTCGTCGCGTCGTTTTTGCCAGGGCCTGTCAGCCAACCGCAAGTCTGCGTCAGCGGGTCCGGGGGTCCTTTCGGCAAGGAGGGGGCCGCGACAACCACTTTAAAAAAATCGCCTCAGCCCGGGTGGTGAACTTGCGGCTTTCGGAGCCTAGGATTACCGCCGGCTTTGAGAGTCTCGAGACGGTGGCGTGTCCGTGCCTCTTGGAGACGGATTGTCCTTCGGGACAGAGATGAGGCCGTTCGGGTAGGTGGATGTAGTCCGCGAGGAATTGCCACTGACCTCGGCACTTGCGGAGCGAGGAATGCCGAAGGGCCTTATTTTCTTCTATTTTTGAAGTCAGGTTAATTTTTTTATATGTTCTACAAAGGCTACTTTGTCATTACCTACCCTACTTACAAGTTACGTACCGCTGCGCAAAATCAACACTTAAACAGACTCTGCCATGATTGTTTTCAGCTCAGCAACAGTCTTCCCTGGTCGTCCGTTTAAGCATAGATTTTTGCACAGCGATAAGTAGGTGTTCGAAAAACGCTGACGAAGTCGCGGGCACAGCTAGTAAGAGCATAAAAAACTATTGTGAAATGTTTATTACTAACTTCTAAATGCATAATGGAAAATATATTTGAAGAAAAAAATATATACGATCGAATTGAGTCTCCTCCTTTTTTTGAAGTCGGTTAAAAATCGGCGGTTAAAAGATATGGAGTAAACATAATTACTACAACAAAACGTAAAATTGAAATCCCCATAGCTTTATGCCATCGAGTTTATTTTTTAATTTTTCTACTGTAATGTGTTTAGAAGCTCGTCATAAACATGTAACATATTTTATGTATGTAACAACCTTTTTTTAATGAATTAAAATGACGTATGGGGACTACCCACCGTATTCTGTTCGGAAAATTCCGTCCGGAATTCCGTAGTATGTATGTGGCCGGCCTTAGTCGTTTTTTATACAAATAAATTAATTCATATACAAAAAATTTTTTGATGTCAAAATAATTATAATCAAGCCATTTTAAAGTTGATTTAACTGTAAATAAATAACTAATCCTACTTACTAATATTATACATGTGAATGTTTCTTTGTTTGTTAGTCCTTTGCGTCAAAAATACTGAACCGATTTTGATGCAATTCGGTATTTCCCTAAAATCGGGACTTTACGGGTGAAACCGTAGATTTTAACTAGTTTAGAAATAATTCTACAAATTAATTTATAGGAAACAATATTATTGAGTATTATGGCTTCGTTTTTTTTCGACCAAAAATTATTAGATTTTTCACTTCAGTCGCAAAATTCCTGATTCTCAAAAGGCCTAATTTAAAAAACAACTTTTTTTTTACACAGTTTGTATATTATATTTTTATATAAGAACACAATATGTCATAATGTGTGTTCATTTACAAGAAGTATATTTTAATACGTGAAAAAAAAAACAGATTATTTTGGAATAAAAAGTAAGTATTTCATTGAAATAACACTTTAATAATAATGCAAAACGCATCTCATTTAATGGGTTTTTTTTATTTACTTCCCCATTTTTTTCGTTTTTTTTCCTTTAGTTTCGAGTCTTAACTCGAAAAATAAAAAGAATACGTTCATTCTATTTTACTCTATGGCTTGAGCTCACTTGTCGCAGTTAGGAGGAACACTAACTTTTTATCTCGGCAGAGGGCGCGAGTCGATTAATCTTAGGTTTGAATTAAGAACTGTCAAACATGTGTTTTTTACAACTCTCGGCGCCAAATTGGCCATATCGGTCTGAGACCGAAAGAATAAAAAAAAACTCGGCGTTTCCATTGGTGGAGGACCATCATAGAAAAAAAAGATAAAGATCATCCGATGCCAGCGCCTCTGCAAACAGCTTTGCGCGTGGCACCCCGTTGGTTAGCGCCCCCATTAGAGAAGGGAAGGTCGTGAGTTCAATTTTGGAACAAAATGCTTTATTTTTTTTGATAAAATTTAGTTAGAGTGGGCAAAATCAGGAATTCTACGAACTGATTCTTCCAAAAGTAAGTCCTTTTGCGAATTTTTCCATTTGATACTCTGTAAGCTATTCGCGTTATTATATCAAAATTATTATTATCAACCTTATTACAACCGATTAAGATTCAAAATTCATTTAATAATTTAATGATATTTATGTGTATTAAGTGTCAATATACCTAATGGACTTTTACAACTATTTACCCCGTGAATTTTATCAAAAACGGGCTAGTTAAGGACGAATTTTATAGACATATCAATTTTGAAAATAGATTCACATAGCTTCGTCCTTACGAGAAGCGTGTACATGATAATTTAAGCCTTATCTACTGTAGAATACAGTTGTTTTTCCTTTGGATATCCACTTGAGATATATTGCGTTCGATTTCGTCGTCGTCTGCGATTCTAGAAGTGAAAAAAAAATGTATTATTTATTATCAGAATACGCAAACTTAGACTATTATGGCATTTTGGGAAATGGTCATTTTGGAAATAAGTTTATAAATTACATTTATAAATCGTCAACTCATTTTTTTTTCCTTGATTTTTTTAAAAATAGATTTTAACAATATGTCATTTTAAAAAGAGGTGGTATAAGTTAAAAAATCCCTTTTTGGGAAGATGACATTTTGGAAAGAGGCATATAAATGTTAAAAAATAAAGTCGTTTTGGGAAGACAACATTTCGGAAAGCGGTAGATAAATGTAAAAATAATGTAGTCGTTTTGGGACGATGACATTTGGAAAGAGGTAGGTACCTACATAAATACTAGAAATATTTTCAAGGATAATCAAATCACAAAAATATACTCGCGGCGAGGCTCGAACTCGCGTCTTTGGGATAAGTCTAGAGCTCCAAAACCCCAAGTTAGGTAGATTAATGTGATAATATGTAGTCGTTTTGTGAAGATACTTACGCTTTCTCTTGCTCGTCCATCTCTTGAACCAATCTGTCTCTTTCGTTGACGGCTGACAACAGTTCCTGAAAAAAAAACGGGTTCAAAATAAGTCTAAAAGTTAAAATTTCCATTGCTACCGAGAACGTCGCGTCAGACCATCAAATAGTTGTAATTATTGTTTTAAAAAATGCTTAAAAAAATAGGAACTTTGAGATTCGAAGCCTACTGCTAATAGTAATCCGAACTAATGCCTTATGAAATTTGATTTTTGCGGAGTTTAACATTAGAAGATTATCTTGTAACCAGTGGCTAACTATCCCTAAACCTTTTTCTGCCCCACCAAAAGCATCACGCCAGTTGAATGCGTAAAATAGTAATGCAGTATCGTCTGCGCACAAATTATATCTGCTACACTAAGATCGAGATTGAGTATATCGTTCATGTATAGCAAAAATAGTGTCGGTCCCAAAATACACCCTTGTGGAACTCCGAAATCCACGAGATGTAGAGAGCTCGATAGGCCTGCAACAGTAAGACACTGTCATCGTTCCGATAAATAACTCGAAAACCACACACACCACAGGAGTGATATTCCTCTAATACCCGAATTTTCGAGTTTTATAAGGAGTAAGAGAATTGAGACCGTGTCGAACGCTTTGGCAATATCTATTTTCTTATTTAGTGTTTAGTCTTCTCGCGACGAAGACTATTGTAACATAGTTGAAGCGTCGAGGTGAGAAAATAAGTAATAATGCGCGATTAAGACCCGGTAATATAACTAAGTATCTTTTTAACAAATTGTGTGAATTTAAAAAGTTTAATGTTTAGATAGCACAGTTTACCTAGTACCTAGTTCGCGGCTCTCATACAGTTTCTTACTTATTTGTTTTACGGGACTGGTCGCATAAGTTGTAGGAAAAGTCACATAAGTTGCATAAAAAGTCATATAAGTTGTAGGAAATGTTACATAATGTGTAGGAAAAGTCACATAAGTTGTAAGAAAGGTCACAAAAGTTGTAAATTTGACTCTTAATCGGTCACAGCTTGTTTTGAGAAATCAGGCAAAGTTCGCATACTAAAACTTATTTCTACTATGGTTGTAGTTAAGTTATCCTCTCCTGCTCACAGTAACACCCCACACCTCATGTTGCACAGCGCCATCTGGCAAAAGGTGGCCGCAATATGTGCCGGCTATTACGTACCTACCTAAGTTCTGTTAGCTGGCACAGATGGCGTTACAAAAAAGATCGGTAATCGATTTGTTTCGCGCGTCCCATCCCCCGCAGCTCCACCCAAGGAACAACACTAAGGAAAGTAAAACTTTCTCTTTTCGAATAGCTCGCACTGCGAGCACACGCATTTTCCTAACATTGTACCTAACCCGAATAATAAACTGCTTTATGTTCTAGTGTGAATTTCCGTCTTTATATTTCGCCCAAGTCACCCGATACACCTCACCTGCAACAGTAGTCTCTCCCTGCGCTTCTGCCCCGGCGTCTTCCTCCAGTCGTCCACCCCGAGCGACAGGCGCAGCTCCCGCGCCAGAAGCTCGCAGCGCCGGGAGAGATCCTCTTCCTGCTCACTGTAATGTTACATAAACCTGGCCATGTATTCTACAAATAAAACCTCTCAACAATGCCACAGCATTGTTAGATTTTACAGCCATTGCACGATAAGTTGGAAACGTCTGAGGAGCAGAAGAAGCGGCGCAGGATATATCTAAGTGCCGCTTTGTAAAAGATGGTAACCTGCTACCTCGCAATGAAGGAGAGATGGCGCTCTTATTTCCACGAGCTCCTAAATAAGCTGTATAAAGAGGTGCAGCCACCGGAACTCCCTCCTAATCAACGACTTATGCCACTGATTACGCCTGAAGAGGTGCGCAAGGCTCTTCGCTGCATGAAGAATCGGAAAGCTGTCGGCGTCGATGGAGTCCCCATCGAAGTATGGAAGGCGATGGGTTCTCGTGGTGTGCGCATCTTAACCAACCTTTTAAACCGCATACTTGAGACCGGCAGGACTGGAGTAATAACACTCAGTCTCCATTAGGCCCGGCCTAATGGAGACTGAGTGAGTGTTATTGAGTGTTATTACTCCAGTGTTCAAGGGCAAGGGATCTGTGCAGGAGCATGGAAGATATCGTGGTATAAAGGTCATGCCCCAAACCATGAAGCTCACTGTCTCGGAGGGCCAATATGGTTTCCGCCTCGGTCATGGTACCTGTTTTCGCCCTAAGGATCGTTATGGAAAAATACAGAACGAAGAATACGCCTCTGCATTTCAAAGGGTCCAACGGGGTGCAAGAAACTTATATTGAAACCATCAGAGACATGTAACGAAATACTGATTCTGTGGTGCGAACTGCTGTTGGTACACTAAATCTTTCCCCATTACAATCGAAGTCCATCAAGGATTCGTCTTAAGTCCGTTCCTGTTAAGAGTAGTACTGTATCCACTGTCCGTAATCGTCCGAGACTCACATGAGCAGCCCCGTGGATGCTCATGTGTGCTGATGATATTTCGCTAGCGGATTCGGATAAGGGACGGCTTGGAAGACGTGTGAATGCGTGGAAAGAGTGGCTTGAGAACGGCGGTTTGCATAGCGAAGACCAAATACTTGGTTAGCAATACCACAGATCCTATACCTGTCTGCGTAGACGGTCATGTGGCCAGCTTGGGCTGAGCGGCGAGAGGTAACTGGTGTCATCTGTGACCCCAAAATGCCTGTAAACTGAAGGGACAGGTCTATAAAACTATCATTAGACCTGTCCTATTGATATGGTAGTGAGGCGTGGCCATTGCTTGAGCGACATAAGCAGTAGCTGCGTGTCACGGAGATGAAGATGCTGCGCTGGATGTGTGGAGTGACGCGAAAAGACCGCGTCAGAAACTCCCGCATCAGGGGCAGCCTTCATGTCCGAGACATTGCAGATAAATTGCAAGACTGCAGCGTACGGTCACGTTTTACGATGGTACGGTCACGTTTTACGAAAACCGGCTAGTTACGTGGGTAACAAATCTCTTGCTATGGCGCCTCCGCCCGGCCGCGGCAGAATAAGAAGACCCAAGACGTTCTGGCTTGACGTCGTAAAAGCGTAAAAATGTGCGTGCAAAATGGCCTCACTACGCGGGATGCCGAAGATCGTGCGAAGTGGAGACGTTAAACTAGAAAAGCGAACCCGGGCTCCAGAAAACAAATACACACATTGCCAACATTAGAAAAGTTTTGAAAAACGTTTCTATTGGTTACAACAAAATCGAGTTAGTCAAGAGACGTGAATCTAGGCGGCCATGCCGAAACGTGAATAAAAAATACCAGGCTATCATGGCATTTTGACGTAACTCAATTATTATCGACTGAATGGCCGTTTACGTTTGTAAAATTAAGAAAAAACATCTACTTTCCACCCTAGGGACGCAATAAGAAATTTTCCACCCGGCTATCTACCCCTGAAAATTAAACTTTCCGAACAGGAGAGGTGAAAATAAATGATCTTTATCATTAGATAGGCAATACTCACAGTATATTGAGTTGCATCTGCCGCCGCAACAAGGCGTTCTTCTTATTGACCAGGTTGAACCACTGCGACATTAGGTGGGATTCCTCCTGGAATATGAAACAAATACACTGTACACATCAACGGATAACAAATAGAAATGGAGATCTAACTCTCATACTAAACCCGGTAAAAATGTGTTTCAAAGTCAACCATCGCGCAGACATTCCGCGCACTGGATTGTATTTACCCAACTATTAAGTTCACATTAAATGACTGATCCCCCACTGTTTAACACTATCCACTATGTCCGTACTTATTGTCAGCCATGTCATCAATAATATTGATGACATGGCTGACAATAAGTACAAGTACTGACAATAATTGGGTTAAAAAACTTAATAGTTGGGTTTTAACTTCGTCTAGGCAAATATTAATTTAAAAAATCTGAGGGTGTTCATGGAAACAGAAAACATGTTTATTGTTCTTGTCGGTGCTGGAAACAATATCCAAAAAATTAAAAGTGACAACCCTTTTGCGTAGGTTATATTTTCTTCAACTAGGCTTAGTTTCCATACTGTTCCTTATTTGTACTGTGGTTTGGCGATCAAGTCGTCAATTTTCAAAAGTCTGCAATATCCGTGGAACATGTTTTGAAACAAATGAGAGTTCCATATTATATTCTGAGTTCGTTGGTACACATACACACATACAGCCTAAAAAAATATAATCATAAACTAAATATGACTAACTGACCCGGGGAACTTTGTTCCGACTTGGAGGCTAAAAAAGTTCTGGTTCTAAGCTACCTCCCCACCAATTTTCAGCAAAATCGGTTCAGCCGTTTTTGAGTTATAAATAGTGTGACTAACTTTTGTCTATGCGTATCGTAAAAGAGACATGGCCTATGTTTGAGACATCACCTCTAGTACTAAACTCTATTTCAGCAAACTTAAATCAAAAATGTAAACAAAGAACTGTACATTTTAAAGGAAAAAGTAAATAAAGAGCTGTCCCTTTCAAATTAATGTACAGGATTTTTGTTTACATTTTTGATCTAAGTTTCTGATCCTACTTATATTATAAAGCTGAAAGTTTGTGAGTAAGAGTGAGTACTACATATGTGTGTGTTTGTTACTCAATCACGTAAAAACCGTTGAACCGATTACCATGAAACTCGGTATGTAGATAGCTGGAGACCTAGAATAACACATAGGCTACTTTTTATCCCGATATTCCCGCGGGATCGGGACTTATGCGGGTGAAACCGCGGGGCGCAGCTTCTAGTACATAATATGCTAATGTGCCAGCATTATGGACACTTTTAGCCGCAATAGATAATAAATAGGTATAACCCTTCAGAACTAACTATCTATATATCTTTTCTTTACATAATAAACATATTTACTTACCTACATTTACAAAAACTAAATACATTGAATGATTAGTTAAAACAATATTCTAAAAGAAAAGGTTTATTGACAAAAGCAATAGAAAATGAAAAAAGTCGTTATTTTACCAAACAATCATCTTCACTTCTTACACACGCTAAATTCATACGCCGCCATTTTTTCTATAAATAGTTACAAACGTTGATATTAGAATAAGGTTTTGTGTTAGTCAAAAAATGAACAGAAAGAATAATCGACAGAGTTATAAGTATTTAAACAACTAGATATCAACCAGAATTAGTGATCTAGTTCCCAGAATTGGTACCTGAGTTCCCGAAATTAGTACCGAGTTCCCAGAATTAGTAGCCTTGTTCCCAGAATTTAGTTTAAGTTTTAATTTAGTTTATTTTGTAAAATTACAAATTGACTTACGACTTACAACCCAAAATGCATATTCATAATCAAAATTTGATGAGCATGCTTATTTAAAACAGAAAGATATTATTGTACCAAATGAATACAAAACAAAAAAAAATAACACTAAAAAATAGAGGAACCAAAAAAAAGGAACTAACTAGAAGCCTTGGAAGTGGCTTATTCCTTCTCCAGTTCGCTTCTAGCTCGCTCTGGATGGATGGATGGATGGAACCGTGTGCCAGTGTTGCCAGTGTACCACTTACCTCAGTGTTGTCAGCGTTCTCCATGACAGTCCGCAACTGCTTCTCTAGCGCGGCGGCTCTCTCGTCGATAGCGCGTTGTTCCTTCTCTAACGCTTCTAGCTCGCTCTGGATGGATGGATGGAACCGTGTGCCAGTGTTGCCAGTGTACCACTTACCTCAGTGTTGTCAGCGTTCTCCATGACAGTCCGCAACTGCTTCTCTAGCGCGGCGGCTCTCTCGTCGATAGCGCGTTGTTCCTTCTCTAACGCTTCTAGCTCGCTCTGGATGGATGGATGGAACCGTGTGCCAGTGTTGCCAGTGTACCACTTACCTCAGTGTTGTCAGCGTTCTCCATGACAGTCCGCAACTGCTTCTCTAGCGCGGCGGCTCTCTCGTCGATAGCGCGTTGTTCCTTCTCTAACGCTTCTAGCTCGCTCTGGATGGATGGATGGAACCGTGTGCCAGTGTTGCCAGTGTACCACTTACCTCAGTGTTGTCAGCGTTCTCCATGACAGTCCGCAACTGCTTCTCTAGCGCGGCGGCTCTCTCGTCGATAGCGCGTTGTTCCTTCTCTAACGCTTCTAGCTCGCTCTGGATGGATGGATGGAACCGTGTGCCAGTGTTGCCAGTGTACCACTTACCTCAGTGTTGTCAGCGTTCTCCATGACAGTCCGCAACTGCTTCTCTAGCGCGGCGGCTCTCTCGTCGATAGCGCGTTGTTCCTTCTCTAACGCTTCTAGCTCGCTCTGGATGGATGGATGGAACCGTGTGCCTGTGTTGCCAGTGTACCACTTACCTCAGTGTTGTCAGCGTTCTCCATGACAGTCCGCAACTGCTTCTCCAGCGCGGCGGCTCTCTCGTCGATAGCGCGTTGTTCCTTCTCTAACGCTTCTAGCTCGCTCTGGATGGATGGATGGAACCGTGTGCCTGTGTTGCCAGTGTACCACTTACCTCAGTGTTGTCAGCGTTCTCCATGACAGTCCGCAACTGCTTCTCTAGCGCGGCGGCTCTCTCGTCGATAGCGCGTTGTTCCTTCTCTAACGCTTCCAACTCGCTTTGGATGTACGAACCGCTGATTTCCTTCTAGAAGGAAAATAGATTGCATGACAAGGGAGGAAAATTGTGTTTTTACGGGCGAGCGAAGCGAAGGATTTGAACAATCCTGAGCGCAGTGAGGGATTTGAACAATCTTGAGCACAGTGAGGGATTTTAACAATCCTGAGTGCAGTGAGGGATTTAAAGGACAGCGCCCGAGGGGAAAATAATTTGAGGGGCGTAATTGAGATTTGATTTAGAGTTCTATTTACGCGCGCTCTCTTCCGCTTTCTTTGGAAGAGAGCTATATTGATTCCACATATTTCAATTTTCCAAAAAGGCGTAGTACAAAAAGTTGTTCGCCTAGACGTGTAGAACAACGTCTTTAAACAGCCTCTTGTAGATAGATACTGACCTCATCGTTGTCTTGGTCGGGGTCGTGATCGGGCGAGAGCCTCTCGACGAGCGCAGAGAAGGATTGCAGCGAGCGACGCGAGTCCCCGCTACCGTAGCTTTTCACGCTCTTTGTTTCATCACTCTCTGTATAATACATAAATAATAGATTCAGTAAATATGGGGATATTTTGTTTTTTTTTCTTCAAAAGACTATGTTTTCTTTTTGTAAAACGGAAAATATGCTATTATGCAAAGTGAATAAAGGACGGGTTTAAAGCGAGGGCATAGATGAATCACGTGCAAGTGAAGGATTCTAACGACTAAATTACGACCGTAGGGAGTGTTTCATGATGATTTAATAACGAGCGTAGCGAGAGATTCCAGTGCTAAAATCCTGAGCGACGCGAGTGATTCATGGTCCTCAATGTAAATCCGTAGTTTATTGAAGAGTTGTATAATATACTTTATATCATGACTACGAACAAGCGAGGGGCTGCCTTTCCCCGAACCCCAGATTCAATTCGAAGTTATAACATAGAAAGAACATAGGCGGTCTTGATATCACCCAACAAAAACGTCTAAAAATGAGTGTATAACGAATGAATTTCAATATTTTTTTTGTGGTTTTTGACACTATTAGTTTATTCAAAAGGACGAACGTTTTTAAAATAAAAAAATAAGTTATTATTACTATTACTTCAACTTCCGATGCACCATATTTAGACTGAAACTTTTTTTTTCTTTTTTGGCCCCGGATCTCGAGAGCGAGATGCCATTTGTCGAGATACTGAAACTTAATGTCAAAACAACTTAATTATGTAATGCTGTTATTGTAATTGCGTGTAACGTCTATATTTTAATCACGTATGTATTTTATTTTCTAATATCAAAAAACACGCAACTGTTTTTTTAATTCCTCATTAATCCAACATGGCGACAACGGCCGAGAAGGCTATTTTAAAATACTCTTATCTTTTTAACTTCGGTGATTTACGGTGTTTTAGTTAGTTTTATGTATTCTGGGACTTCTGTAGATTCTTCTAGTATTTTTTTTATATCTAGACGCCTAAGTTTTAAATTGATAAAAACGTTGTTTGGCGACCTGCCATTGTTCTTTAATCTAAAAATACTGAAAAAATACGCGTTTTCGGGGAGGGAAGGTATAATTATTAGGACGGTATTAGGAGGGGGTTGTACAACACATTTCTTGCGCTGGAAATAATAGTAAATGTAAACTTACCGGATCTATCAGGACTGAGCGATTTCCTAGAATTGGGTGTGGAGGTGTCTCTTGCCAGTAACGCGTCCAGTTGCTCCATGCCACCAGCTGCGTGAGAATTAAATCTATAAGAAGCACTAATATAATAACGAGGTATGTCTGTATGTTGGGGGTAGTTTTCAAAATCCGATTGAGGCGAAATTTAATATGAAAATACATTGCATCTTGGGGAGTGCCATATAGGCCTTTAATCCTACATTTCTTACATTTCTCAAATTACGTGACCGATCCCAAGACACAAATTTGTATGAAAGACGGGCAACTGCGCCAAACCGCCAACTACTTAGTGAACTGTGATTGAATCTTAAACAAGGTCTTAAAAATAATTGGCAAGTCTCTTACATTCTATCATTTCTATTTATCATTCTATCATGAACTATCATTTGGGGTATTCAGCCGCCGAAGATGGAAAAGTCTGTACGTGTCATAGTCATATTCCATCGCGCTGAGCGAGACGGAGATACGTTTCCGATTTTAGGTATGTCCTCATGTGCTAAGTCAAGCTAGCGACCAGAAATGTAATTAGTACACACCTGCAGCAAATTCCTCCATGACAGAATGTTTGGTGATAATCTCCATTGTGGGCCGAGATCGAGACGGTGAAAGCGGAGACGTGGGGCTGTAATAACACGCGAGTGTCAGTGGGACGAGATTTTAGACGACTTTTGGAAATTCAAAAGTGTCTTCAGAATTGTTTTATGTTAAAAAAAAAAAGTGGCTTGACAGACAGAAGGACAGACAGACATGCCGAATCTACAAGGGTTCCGTTTTTTGCCATTTAGCTACGGAATCCTAATAAAAAGGATAGTCTACCTACTCTTTCTTCATACAAACGTAGTCGACTGTTTCCTCCCTGGATAAAGACAATAAAACAAATATGTTTATGCCATAAAACCTATATCTGCCATAATCATGCAATTCAGATTAGAATAAAAATAAAATTTAGAAAAATTAGAATTATAAAAAATCAAAACTTAGGGGCATGGCAGATATAGGTTTTATGATATAAACATTTTTTCTTTAATGTCTTTATCTAGGGAGGAAACAGTCGACTACGTTTGTAAAGTTTGTATGAAGAAAAGAGTAGGTAGACTTCCCCTTAAATTTACTTCAAAAACAGCTGTTTTTGCAGAGTTTAGAGGTCTTTGACTTTAATAAATTATTTTTTAATTATTTTGTAAAATAGTTTCTATTAACCCCCGTCGGCAAAAGAGGGTTTTTCTATTTCGACTATAGTTAGTCAAGCATAGTGAAATTACCTGACGATGCCTGCCCTTGCATCTGCAATAAGCTTCCTCGCTCTTTCCCGCAACATCGTTTGTCTCTCTTCTTCACTCATTGCCTGGACAAAATTAATTTACAATTAAAATCTCATTTTAATACTAACCTAGATTGTATTACTCCCTAGGGAGTAAAACACGATTTATTCCCTAGTGAGATTTTCAAGCTATTGCATAGCTTTTATTGCGGGCTTTAAGCTTTGAATGTCATAAGTTGATAAAAAATGCTATGCAATAGCTTTACCGCGGCAGTCCCCAAGTGCCACACGTTATTAGGCAATTGTGTTACGCATTAAAATTCAAATGGAAAGTTGAAAAGCGCCTCTAGCGGACGTAATGCGAAGCTTTATTTTCTTACAGACAAGTTTCGCGTTTAGAGTCTGCGTTCACGGGAACGTTTTGATACCTTTTTAATATTATTTTTTTTAAAAAGACGGTAGTTTCACTGTAACGTTTTAATACATTAGAATGACAAAAACATCTCAGTCAATCCTGAGGAAGAGACCTGTAAAGGTCTCGAAACGTTGAGCGTTAAAACAATGCTAAAAGTAATAAACACCACGCGATTAAAACCAGGTGCATTAGCATCAGGTGAGATAGTGGTCAAACGGTCATCTATCGTATGTAAAAATATATTATCTCATACAAAAAAACACGTTTTTCCCTAGGGTATCTCTTCTATTAATTTCCATTTTGTTACTATGAGAAAATGCATATACCTAACTGCGTTTTGTCATAAGACTAAACCGATTATGATGAAAATTGATATAGACGTTTGTGTTTATGGTGGCGCTTAGTTATATGTGTGCGTAAAGCTTGTGCAGATAGACAGACAGAATATTGATTTTTCGGTGCAAATAAAAAATATTGTTACACTGAGAAATGCATCGACAAAAATTCTCCCATGACAGGATTCGAACCTGCGCCTTCGCTAGCCGGGATTGCGCTAACCACTGCGCCACACGGAAACCCACGTGACAGTGAATTAACGATTATGCTTCCTCCCTGTAAAAATAGAGTCCCTGTATTGTTTCTAGTAAAAATGCCTTGAACAATAAAAACACCAAAAAAAAAAAAGTCATAAAAACCTAAAACAATACCTTTTTAGGACTAATTTCTCCATTCCTCACTCCATTTTCTTTATCCTCCTTCTCTTTAGAGTTATTGCGTCTAATTCTCTCTTTCTCTCTCGCTTCTTTCTTCGTCGCTTCAAGCAGCTGTCTCGCTCGCTCTTTCAGCTCATCGTGCCGAGATAACAGTTGCTATTGGCAAATCACAGTCAAGCACGTATTTATAGGCCAATCAGAAGCGTTTATTTCATCCAAGTTCAAAAATCAACCAATCACAATACAGCGTTTGATTTAGAATTGTAACGAAATCACCAATCAGAAGTTCGAGTGAGTTTCGCGTAGAATTTGGGCCAATCAGAAGCATTCAAGGTCGGGTTTAAACCAATAAGAAGTCACCATTTGTCATGGCATCACCAATCAGGATTCCGTGTGAGTGTCGCGCAGGATTCGGACCAATCAGAAGCGTTGTTAAAGTTTGCAATGGCCAATTACAAACAAGTTTGTGGCGATTCAATTCGGCGCATGAATTGGGCCATTCAGAGCGAAGCGTTTCGTTCAAGCGGTTGTTTTGGTTTCGAGAAGCGATGACGTCACGCAAAGCCATGGGTATTTGGAAAGGAAACACGGTTTTATGTAAGTATGGTGACATTTAAAAAAAAAATTGAGAGTTGACCAGAAAATTAAAGCGGGCTGAAAATACTAGATTGTTAAGTCAGGGGCAAAAAACTGCTTATTTTAAAAGCTACAATGTTTTTTTTAACTAGAGCGCAGCGAAGGATTTTTTATTAAAAGGTAATAAAAAATAAAGTGGGTAGGTAGACTGGTCGGATCTAGTTCCACTGCCGTCTTCCTTCTTCTAACTGAGCGTGTTACATCTTAGACCATATCTTCACTTACCATTAGGTGAGATAGTGGTCAAACGGTCTTCTATCGCGTTTAAAAAAAATGTACTAGGGGACTGCCGCAGTAAAATTAAATAAAAAGAAAAAAATATTTACCGAGCTACCATGTAGCTCGGCCGAGCTAAATGGTAGGTGAATGGGGGGTGTTAGGTTTTATTTTCGTTACGAAATTTCTTGATTCGGTCGCCGCGCTCAAAGCCCGCGAAAAAGTAAAGATTTGAATCTAGAGTGACCTACTTTTGATCCTGCGCTCAAAGAAACACTCATGCATTTAAAATTGTCTTTTACGCCCTAGGTTAACAATCTACTATTACTCATTCTTAAAGAAAGTGATCCTAGTTTTACTAATATCAAGCCTCTAAACCGATTGCGATGAAACTTGCCATCTAGATAGTTGGAAGAATTGGATAGGAGTTTTCAACTTCATTTTTCTGGTCGATTTATGTATAACAATAAATGTAGGTAGGTATTTATGATGATGTAAAACAAAACAAATGATAAAAATTGCGCGAAAACTTACATCTTGCTAAAAAAGAAACAATGAAACACAACTGATTAATATCAAAAAATGTAAAAAAAAACGTTTGGTATCAAGTCACGATTTTTTTAGCCAAAATTTAAAAACAAACTTAGAGAATTAGCTCAAAAAAAAAACTAACCAAAAAGGGTTTTCAGCTCAAAAGTTGTACCAAAAAAAATCTAAATAGCTCAAAATAACATGTTTTTTTTAAACTTACCGGTGTCGGTTTCGGTAATTCCGGTGTCGTCGGTTTGATTTCAGGTTTAGTCTCCGTTGTGTCCGATATTTCGGTTTCTGCCGATTTTTCGGTGTTTTCCGAGTTTTCGATGTCTAAGCTTTCAATTTTCGGTGTATTGAGTTGTTCTTGTAAGGGGTTAGATATAGGTGGTTCTATTGTCAGCTTTAGTTGTTTTTCTGGTTTTTCTTTTTCTGTAATTAATTTTATAATAAGGATTATTGGAAATTAGTTAGCATTGAATCAGGAGCTGTTCTACACGTCTAGGCGAACTACTTTTATTCTATAACTTTTGGAAATCCACACTTTTTGTTTTTGGAAAATTCGAAGAACCCCTTAACTGGGTTTTAACTAATTAAGCCACATTCCCCTGACATTTTTAGTACCATCGACATGAAGAAGAAGAATTTCAAACATCAGTACAAAAGACAACCAAACAGTTGGTGATGTCCTATTTACCCCATTAAACCAGTACCTACCATAGTAGAAAGAAGTAATAGTATGCAAACTTGCCTGTTTGCATACTATTTCCTACCACTTATGTGACCTTTCCTACAACTTATGTGACCTTTCCTACAACTTATGTGACCTATCCTACAACTTAAGTGACCTTTCCTACAACGTATGTGACCTTTCCTACAACTTATGTTACCTTTCCTACAACTTAAGTGACCTTCCTACAACTTATGTAACCTTTCCTACAACTTATGTGACCGTTCCTACAACTTATCTAACCTTTCCTTCAACTTATGTAACCTTTCCTACAACTTATGTGACCTTTCCTACAACTAAAGTAACCTTTCCTAAAACTTATGTAACCTTTCCTACAACTTATGTAACCTTTCCTACAACTTAAGTGACCTTTCCTACAACTTATGCAACCTTTCCTACAACTTACTAACAACTTAGGCACCAACTACTAGGTAAACTGTGGCAGAACTCACCAGACTCAGGAGTGGCAACTGTTGCCGGAACCGGAACCGCCGGAGCTGGTGGAAGATTCTTCTCCTCATCCTCCTCATCAGATCCGAAGGGATCCGTCAACTCCTTGCGGGTCATTAGTTTCTCGGGGCGAGGTGGGGGCTGAAAATGATTATTCATCAGCTATTTAGTCAGTAGGTGACCTCTAAGCTGTAGCACGCTTATTTATCTATTTATCTATTTTACTATTATAAAGCGGAAGAGTTTGTTTGTTTGTTTGAACGCGCTAATCTCAGGAACCGCTGATCCGATTTGTAAAATTCTTTCAGTGTTGGATAGTCCATTAATTGAGGAAGGCTATAGGCTACTTTTAATCGCGGGACGCAGCTAGTCTAGAAATAAAACAAGATCTGATCCGACTTCCTTAGTGGCTGCACCGGTCTACTTATCGGAACACAGACTAGTCCGCTTAGCGCCTACTAAGACACCGGAGCAGGTCACTAGTGGGCAGCACCTTGCCCAGGATGGTACGCGAGTGCTTAGATGAAAACAAAAATAGTAGATACGGTATATTCTAACATTGCTTATTCGAAAAATGAGCTAGAAACACCTACATGCATTTTCATTAAATTATTGTATTTAAAAACATTTGTCTTTAGGAATGATTCAGGCATTTGTAAATAAGCAAAAAGGCATTCTTATGGATTTCAAAAAGATAATCGCAGTGACAGCACGTGCTCACACGGCAACAGTTCGACATACGACTGAGGCTAGTGCGTCAGCTAGACGCAGTTTTGTCGTCTCATTTTCCGAGACTACACCGAGGTACACGATGGTAAGCGAGTGGGTTATCAGTGACCCCAGCTTGTATTGTGTTACATGTATAGATGTAATACTCACATCAGAGTCCGGAGTAGTAGTATCGAACCACTTAGCGCTGGGCTTGGCGCGGAGCGGGTCACTTGTGGGCAGCACCTTGCACAGGATGGTACGCGAGTGGGTCATCAGTGACCCCAGTTTGTATTGTGTTACATGTATAGATGTAATACTCACATCAGAGTCCGGAGTAGTAGTATCGAACCACTTAGCGCTGGGCTTGGCGCGGAGCGGGTCACTTGTGGGCAGCACCTTGCCCAGGATGGTACGCGAGTGGGTCATCAGTGACCCCAGTTTGTATTGTGTTACATGTATAGATGTAATACTCACATCAGAGTCCGGAGTAGTAGTATCGAACCACTTAGCGCTGGGCTTGGCGCGGAGCGGGTCACTTGTGGGCAGCACCTTGCACAGGATGGTACGCGAGTGGGTCATCAGTGACCCCAGTTTGTATTGTGTTACATGTATAGATGTAATACTCACATCAGAGTCCGGAGTAGTAGTATCGAACCACTTAGCGCTGGGCTTGGCGCGGAGCGGGTCACTTGTGGGCAGCACCTTGCCCAGGATGGTACGCGAGTGGGTCATCAGTGACCCCAGTTTGTATTGTGTTACATGTATAGATGTAATACTCACATCAGAGTCCGGAGTAGTAGTATCGAACCACTTAGCGCTGGGCTTGGCGCGGAGCGGGTCACTTGTGGGCAGCACCTTGCCCAGGATGGTACGCGAGTGGGTCATCAGTGACCCCAGCTTGTATTGTGTTACATGTATAGATGTAATACTCACATCAGAGTCCGGAGTAGTAGTATCGAACCACTTAGCGCTGGGCTTGGCGCGGAGCGGGTCACTTGTGGGCAGCACCTTACCCAGGATGGTACGCGAGTGGGTCATCAGTGACCCCAGCTTGTCTGGGGTTGGGGGGCGGTTGAACACGCTGGGGAAACATAACTTTATTATTTCTTGAAGTACAATAATATAGGATGTTTATTTTTTTGCAAAAAGATAAGGTTTGATTCCTGGCTAGGGTAATGAATATTTTAAAAATCTAAAAATGCCATTTTAGTTTTTGTTAAAATCGGGGACGCAACTCCTTTCAGCATTTTTCGCTATCTCTTATAGTTTCAAATATTCTTCCCACCATCTCATTTACCTACCTATTCTGTACTGGTATCTGTGAGGGAGGTATCAGGTTCCTCGACCGCCGGGTGGAAATCTCCCGCGAGAACAGGTCGCGGGGCAGCGCGCCGTCCGTGTCGTGTCGTCCCACCAGGTAGGATGATTCTGTCTCGTCGTTGCCGAGCGCTTCCACTTGGAGTTCGCTTCCCGTGAAGTGTGCCCGCAGTTGAAATAGGTAGGTCATTATCTGTAAGATGTTCAAAAGATTAGTGAGTAAAAGAGGACGACTGTAAAATGATGAGTAAATGAGTAAGTTAAGTTTCGCTGGCCATTTCCCCACTTAGCCTCACAATTGGGCCATTGTACGTGATTTCTTAGAGGGGTTAAGCAGTAAGACGCCACGGGATAATACTCCGGATTGGTGAATATGCCATTCGGACCGTAGTAAGTCACCATTCACCCTGAGTAACATAAGATTACTTTTGATCCCGATATTCCCACGGGATGGGGACTTACGCGGGTGAAACGTAGAACTAGGAAAAGCACATAGGATACCTACTTTTTTGCCTCTAAGGCGGATTAAAGTTCGCCGGGTCATCTAGTACTTATATAGAAGTTAATATGTACTCACCGCCAGTCTATCCGGAGCCGGGCGACACACCTCCCCCACAGTCAACACCTGCGAGATCCCGAGCGCCGCGCTGGCCTCTAGCGCCACCCTCACGTTCCTCTCTCCCCCCTCCCTCCCTTCCGCCTCCGGTTGCAGCCCTGAGAAGTCGATCAGATCCGGCCGGAAGTGGTGGATGATGGCACAGAAAGCCAGACCGGACCGAAAGGAGGTTGTTAGGTTGGTTATCTTGCAGCTTTTGTATTCGCGGCAGACGAATTGACACCATTCTAGAAGGTCTTGGACCTGCAATGTGAATAATGGATAAATAAATTCTGTGAACAACAGCGCCATCTAGCCCCGTGGTGAGCTATTTAGCTTGTGTTACGGTGACAAGACAACGGATATAATACTTATATTTATTTTTGTTTTGTAAATACATACATATTATAAATAGAGGCAATGTGAAGCGGTGTAACGGTTTTCAGTTGGATGGCGCCACTTGGTGTGATATCCTGAATCGCGCTTACGATATTATTCCAAGGATTATATATGTAGCTCTTATACAGATTGGACATTATCACACTATTGCGTGGTGTTTATTACTTTTAGCATTGTCTCAGTGCTTAACGTTTCGAGATCTTTACAGGTCTCTTGGTGGTCAATCCTGAAGAAGAGACCTGTAAAGGGCTCGAAACGTTGAGCGATGAAACAATGCTAAAGGTAAGAAACACCACGCGATTAAAACCGAAAAATGAATTGAATTTATATAAGACATTTTGTCTTGAAAGATCTTTAGATTTTGGAGGCATTTCCCATACAACCTTTAAACTCGTTTTTAGGGTTTCGTGCCTCAAAAGGTAAAAACAGGAACCGTTATAAGATCACTCGCTTGTGCGTCTATTGATCATCTTCATAACTGCGAGGACGTGAGGCTTACCTTAGTCTAGTGGTGGATATACCTCGATTTTAATTCCAAAGGTCGTGGTTATGAATTCCAAGCACGCACCAAAGTATTTTACGAAAAACTACGTGCGGTGAAATTTGCTTTTACAGTGAAAGAAAACAACATCATGAAACCCACGGATTCGTTGGAATAGATATAGCTAGAATCAGTCCCAAGTTGGAACCCCGCCATCGCACTTGACGGTATCACACCCTTATCAAATTTCCCCGGGAACAGTTTGTCCATGTCAGTTCTAGGTCTAAAAGTCCCTGGCTAAGAGTTAGAATCAGTCCCAGGTTCGAACCCCGCCATAGCACTCACCGTTGTCTTATCCTTCTCATATTTCCCCGGGACCAGTTTGTCCATGTGAGCTCTAGGTCTAAGAGTTCCTGGCTAAGAGTTAGAATCAGTCCCAAAGTTTGAATCCCGCCTCTGCTCTTACCAGTGTTTTATTCTTATCAAATTCCCCCCACAACGGATTTTCCATGTTGTCGCCTGTTATGTAAGTCTAAAAGTCCCTAAAAGCTAGAGTCAGTCCCAGGTTCGACCCCGCCATAGCACTCACCGGTGTCTTATCCTTGTCAAATTTCCCCGGGAACAGTTTGTCCATGTCAGCTCTAGGTCTAAAAGTCCCTGGTAAGAGCTAGAACCAGTCCCAGGATCGAACCCCGCCATTGCACTCACCCTTATCAAATTTTAATGCGATCAGTTTCTCCATGCATGTCAGCTCTAAGTCTAAAAGTGGCTAAGGAGCTAGAATCAGTCCCAGGATCGAACCCCGCCATAGCACTCACCGGTGTCTTATCCTTCTCATATTTCCCCGGGAAGAGTTTGTCCACGTCTGCAGTGGGGGTCCTGTCGCCATCCTCTTGGCTCTCGTTCTCGTTGCGGTCCAACGCGATGCTGTTGAGGTTGGTCTTCAGCTCTAGGGGCTTTAGGTTCCTGGGAGCAGGGGAAAACATTTATTGAAAGCAAAAAAAAAAACGCGGTACACAAAAGAAAAACAACACTATAAAACAAAAAAGTAACGATTAACGGTAACGGTAACAAGACAAAATAAAATAAAATTTAAAAAAATTTACAGAAAAACAGAACAATAAAATAAAAAAAATACAAAAATGAGTCAGAAAAATACAGAAAAGCGATCTCTTCCAGGTATGGTGGACCTAGCAGAGAATTATGAATTGAAAAGCGCGTGAGTGTACTACGTCTTTATTGTTAGACTAACTCTTCCCCTGTGTGTAGAAAAAGGCGGTTAAAGTATCTAAGGGAGACTAGTAAACTTTAGGTTCTCCTGCGCGGTGGAAGATAAACTGCTTGGTCCCTAAGAGGGTTGGTGTCAGACAGGCGACCAATTGTAAAAATAATGCCAAATCTAAGCAATATGCAAATAGTTGCAGAAGGTAAAGTCAATGGCGAATTAACTTTACTGAATTAATACTTTATCGTTAAACGTTGATTTTGAGCTCAAATCTTAGAAGGATTTTAAGATTTTTTATTACTAAATTATTATATTAAGGTATTGAAAAAACAGTTTTTTCATTCAGTTAGGAAGGTAAGAGACTGAAAAAGCTCTTTTTTTTAAGTGAGTGAGAGGTAACTTATTTAACCTCTCACTTATCTCTCATTCTCTTTCACTTATTATCTCATGCACTCATTTATTTATATGTACACGGGGATATGTGTGTGAGTGTATGATATGGTGTGTCTGTGTGTGTAACAAACTTACCTCTTAGTAATAACTTTAGGCTTGAACACGATCTCTTTAAAATTATCCATCTTATCATCATACTTCTGTTTCGTGGTCAATTTCTTTGGTATCTCCCTAAATTCCGGGGGGTATTCGTTAGTGGGGGTCGTGGGGGTGTTTGCGTCGTTGGGGGGCATGTTGGGGGACACGGGGGCGGTGGGAGTGCGGGAGTTGTCAAAGTTTAGGGATTGGACGCTGTTTGGTGTGGCCGCTATGTCGCTGTTTGTCAAACTTTGTGTCATCTCCTCCATTTGTTGTCGGAGGTCTAACATCTGGGGGTCAAATGAATGATTGCCTGAAAAATTGTAGAAAAATCGGGCAGGTGCGAGCGGACGAAGAGTTCCGTACCATTATCACAAGAAAGACACCGTTTTTACCATTTGGGTACGGAACTCCAAAAATAAGGCTAAGGATATAAACGCGTTGGTACTCCCCTGCAGGTCGTATTTTTCAAACGTTTTTGATGAAATTTGGTATCATCATTAATCAGGATTTTTCTGTTAACTTTAATTTATCGGGCTTAAGCCCTACAGAATAGTCTAAAAAGTCCCGATCCCGTGGGAATATCGGGATCAAAAGTAGCCTACGTACTCCTCGATAATATAGCTTCATATTGTTGAAAGAATTTTTGAAATCGGTCCAGTCGTTTCAGAGCGTATTACAACTAAACAAATAAATATTTCCTCTTTATAATATTAGTATAGATAGACAATATACAAACCTGTCTAGTAGAATGATCTGACAGCGTGTAGTCATCTTCGTCTAGATCCTCTAACACGGCAATATCCGAGTTGTTGTTGACAGACAGGAGCGACGCCAGCGACTGCATGTCCTCATCTCTGGGGACATACATATACAGAGTTATAGGGGACGAAAAAGAAAGTTTGGGAACCTCATTTCAGGGGACATACATATACAGAGTTAGAGGAAACGAGAACAAAGTTTAGAAACCTGTGGTGTAAGTTACGGTTGCATCACAGCTTCAAGCATGGTTTGGTAGGTAAATCTATATCTATAAAATGATTTGTCCTCTGACTGATCAACGCACAGCCGCTGATAGTAGAGAGCTGAAATTTGAAGAGTGTGTTCTTTTTGAATGTAGGTATCCGATAAGAATAAGATACTTAAAATCCCCACGAAAAATCCCATTTACCATTTCGGGACACAACTAGTTTTTAGATATTTCTTCAGCAATCATACATAAAGGACTTAATTAAAGTTAGTAAATAGCAGCGATAACAGAAATACATCATCTGAGGGAATTTCAACTGTCTAGCTATCTCAGCTGATGAGATACAGTCCGGTGACAGACAGACAGACAGTGCGCAGTGGAGTCTTAGTAATAGGGTTCCGTATTCACCCTTTGGGTACGAAACCACAACTTACGTGGCCTGTCCCTCCCGCAGCAACACACAGTGCAGCGTGAGATGTACACTCGCGGACACAATCTTGTGCGTGGTGGGCTCCAGCTGCAGACTCAAGGCGCGCTGCGAGGGCTCGAGGCTGGCGTACTTCCTCATGTTGATCGAACACACCGCCAGGCGGCGCCGCTTGCCTGTTACTGATACCTGTAATAGAGGGAAAATATTTCTTGGTTGTGAGGAAGTCGACTTGTCCTAGGACTCACCACGGTTCGAAGACATGAGCAAGGAGTAGTCTTAGTGGTGCCTTTCGGGCGCCGCATCTCCGGCTGCGCTGTGCCATAAAGCGTAGGGCTCTAGCTGGGGATGACCGGTCCTTACCAGGATTTGTAGGTTCAAAAGTAGGCATTTGGATTCATGCCGGGAAGTGAGCGTGCCTTTAACAGCTCCGGTACCAGACAGGATATGTGGTAGGTGGCTTAACTGCCGGGCCCCAGCGAGGTTGTCGTAAGCTCCTGTTCGAGGAACGAGTGGTGAGCGGCTTCATTGCTCCGGTACCAGTTTGGACAATCTAGTAGTGTCACTTGGGAACGTGATAGCTCTCCCTATAGAGAACCCAACAGTAGCGTGTTAGTAGTAGCGGGACACGATCGGTCTAAGACAGATCCCTGACGGCTGCTCCTCGGAGTGGCCTGACGGTACAGCGGGCCCTAAATTTATACCTAAGTTGGTCATAGTTGGGGGATGCTATAACATTTATGCATAGTTTAGTCATCCGGGGGTCCCTGGTCCGAAGACATGGGAGCGACATGGCTAGCGTTTGGGACACGATCGATCTATAACTGATCCCGGATGGTAGCTCCTGTAAAGTCACGAAAGACCTACTCGCAAAAACATTCTCCTCCTCACAAACTGAATGACCATCAGACGAGGAACAACCCGAAGCATTTGAAGAACATCTGGCAAATGTTGTCAAACCTAATCTAGGCGAGGAATGTAAACAGTTCTTAGACAACAACCTTTTATCCGCGACACTTTCGCGGGCAAAACCGTAAGGAGCATTTAGAAAACTATACACTCACATCTTCAAGCACGAAAGTCCAATCTTTATCCTCAAGCTCATTTGTTCTGGAATCTTTGAAGAGAGTGACCGTCACGGTTTGGTTCTCTGGCACTGGATATATCACGCTGCCTCTGGAAATAGCATTGAATTGGAAGTTAAAAATTGTACATTTCAGTAAAATAAAGTTCCATAGATCACTTCTCCTTTTAAGGCTCTCATCAACTGGACAGGCAAACCTGCGTCAGTTCGGACTGAATAGATTTGGTGCATTTTCATGCCATAATTCCTATTCATTTCAGTCAATCCAGCTGGATGGAGACCGATACAAAACTTGCCTAATGATAAATAACTATTGCAGAACGTTGCACAGACTGCAATCTAGCCCCAAAGCAACTAAGCTTGTGCTATGGATACTAGCACAAGGATACTATATTGTTTTGTATTTTTTTTTGTTTTTGTATAGTGAGCAGTGATTATGTTCTCAAAATAAACTTTTATTCATTCATGTATTCATTCACTAGGCAACGAATATACTACACACTTTTTTTTTGGAAATACGTTGTTGGAAACACCCAGAACAAACGTTTATGGTCAGCATAAATACTTGTCCCCGGCGGGAATCGAACCCGCAACCTTCTAAGACGTGCCACTGCGTATCAGAAGGGTGCGATGGATTTGTAACATGAGTGTTCTTACTTGAGTGGGTCCTTTAATGATGGTTCCCATTCCAGCGGTTCCGTGATCACGCGTCGAGATCGACGGGTCCATACTACGCTCAATTTATTTGGATGCCTGAAACGATACAATTATAATAATTAAATCTTGACTTATATTATATAGGAGGTTGCATGGCATCTTTGGGAGCAACATAGGCTACGTTTTATCTCGATATTTTTAATTCGTAGCCTCCTTCCGGCACCAAGATATCACCTAATTCTTTAGTGTCTACAATATCTGCCCATCAAAGCATGGTCCCCTAAGAGGAGCCCCGCACCCTAGAGTGTGTGAAATTAGAGGGCTAATAAAAAATAAAGATGTCTAGATGTGTCTTGAAAATTGGTTCCTAAAATAATTTTACAAGATTGGAGAAATCGTTTTCTTCTTCTTTTCGAATAGTGGTAAGCCACACCACTATTCGAAAAGAAGAAGAAAACAGTGTTAGAGTCAGGTCACCCTAAGGCCTCTAATTTGACCTAACGACTGTTATCGGAGATAGATAACAACCGGGACCAACTGACGAAGCAAGGAGCTCGTGAAATGGATTGTTTAGTTTGAAGATAATTTACTAGAAATATTTTACCAAGGAGAAATACATCATCAAAAATCCTCCCATGACAGGATTCGAACACGCGCCTCACGGGAACCCACGTGACGTGGTGAATGTATGATTATGATATCTTCTTGTTTTGTTTACAGACTAAGGCTCGGTTTGAACGCCATCAGTACAGTTCTGCACAGTTCACCTCTGAACTGTTCTGGTAGATGGCGTTCATCTATTTTTCCTTCTTAAATATTTCTAGTAAAAAAAAGCCTTGTAAAAAAAAACATAAGAAATACTAGTTAGAAGACTGTATAAGAAACGACGACATTGTAGCGGTCGTGGGGAGTCGTTCGATGGCTCAGGATCGCTATTTGCGGCGTCGTATGAGGCCTATATTCAGCAATGGACGGATAAGGGATGAGATGATTTATTTATTTATTTATTTATTTATTTATTTATTTATTTATTTATTTATTTATTTATTTATTTATTTATTTATTTATTTATTTATTTATTTATTTATTTATTTATTTATTTATTTATTTATTTATTTATTTATTTATTTATTTATTTATTTATTTATTTATTTATTTATTTATTTATTTATTTATTTATTTATTTATTTATTTATTTATTTATTTATTTATTTATTTATTTATTTATTTATTTATTTATTTATTTATTTATTTATTTATTTATTTATTTATTTATTTATTTATTTATTTATTTATTTATTTATTTATTTATTTATTTATTTATTTATTTATTTATTTATTTATTTATTTATTTATTTATTTATTTATTTATTTATTTATTTATTTATTTATTTATTTATTTATTTATTTATTTATTTATTTATTTATTTATTTATTTATTTATTTATTTATTTATTTATTTATTTATTTATTTATTTATTTATTTATTTATTTATTTATTTATTTATTTATTTATTTATTTATTTATTTATTTATTTATTTATTTATTTATTTATTTATTTATTTATTTATTTATTTATTTATTTATTTATTTATTTATTTATTTATTTATTTATTTATTTATTTATTTATTTATTTATTTATTTATTTATTTATTTATTTATTTATTTATTTATTTATTTATTTATTTATTTATTTATTTATTTATTTATTTATTTATTTATTTATTTATTTATTTATTTATTTATTTATTTATTTATTTATTTATTTATTTATTTATTTATTTATTTATTTATTTATTTATTTATTTATTTATTTATTTATTTATTTATTTATTTATTTATTTATTTATTTATTTATTTATTTATTTATTTATTTATTTATTTATTTATTTATTTATTTATTTATTTATTTATTTATTTATTTATTTATTTATTTATTTATTTATTTATTTATTTATTTATTTATTTATTTATTTATTTATTTATTTATTTATTTATTTATTTATTTATTTATTTATTTATTTATTTATTTATTTATTTATTTATTTATTTATTTATTTATTTATTTATTTATTTATTTATTTATTTATTTATTTATTTATTTATTTATTTATTTATTTATTTATTTATTTATTTATTTATTTATTTATTTATTTATTTATTTATTTATTTATTTATTTATTTATTTATTTATTTATTTATTTATTTATTTATTTATTTATTTATTTATTTATTTATTTATTTATTTATTTATTTATTTATTTATTTATTTATTTATTTATTTATTTATTTATTTATTTATTTATTTATTTATTTATTTATTTATTTATTTATTTATTTATTTATTTATTTATTTATTTATTTATTTATTTATTTATTTATTTATTTATTTATTTATTTATTTATTTATTTATTTATTTATTTATTTATTTATTTATTTATTTATTTATTTATTTATTTATTTATTTATTTATTTATTTATTTATTTATTTATTTATTTATTTATTTATTTATTTATTTATTTATTTATTTATTTATTTATTTATTTATTTATTTATTTATTTATTTATTTATTTATTTATTTATTTATTTATTTATTTATTTATTTATTTATTTATTTATTTATTTATTTATTTATTTATTTATTTATTTATTTATTTATTTATTTATTTATTTATTTATTTATTTATTTATTTATTTATTTATTTATTTATTTATTTATTTATTTATTTATTTATTTATTTATTTATTTATTTATTTATTTATTTATTTATTTATTTATTTATTTATTTATTTATTTATTTATTTATTTATTTATTTATTTATTTATTTATTTATTTATTTATTTATTTATTTATTTATTTATTTATTTATTTATTTATTTATTTATTTATTTATTTATTTATTTATTTATTTATTTATTTATTTATTTATTTATTTATTTATTTATTTATTTATTTATTTATTTATTTATTTATTTATTCAATTAAAACGGCTTATAATACCAATTACATTAATGAATCAGAATTAAACCAACCAATAAAATTATCAATTAAACAACACAATACATACTTTAAACACATAAAAACACTCAACTATAACGACTCACAAAACCGCAGACACACCGACATCAAGACTGACCATTCATCCACAAACACATCTGTATCGGGGTTAGAGTTCAGGAGAGCGTTGAGGGCAGCAAGGGTGCGTGGAATGGGCGACATAGTACGCGCGCGAGTACGCCCTCCGGGAACCGCAAACAACTTGTGCTTCCTCCCACGACAAAACTTGTCTGGTACAAAGAATCGACACAACTCATCATGCAAATCTGGAGCATCTATCTTCCCCCTCAATATTTTGCAGGCGAGCGCCAGCTGCTGCCTCCCGCGTCTTACTTCTAGCGAGTTGTACCCCAAGCACCCTAGGAGGTACTGCGTAGGATACATAAATGGATAGTATCCATTAACCCTCTTGTAAAGGTATCTCAGAAATGCCTTCTGTATTTTTTCGAGCATAAGTGTGTAGGTAACTTCGTAGGGATTCCATACGCACATAGCACTCTCCAACTTGCTCCTGACCAAGGCACCAAAAATAAGGCGTAGCACTTGTTGCCTTTGAAAATCGCGTGAGTTTCTGAGAATAAAACCCAAACGCCTGAATGATTCCTTAGCCAGTTCAACAATGTGGCTGTGAAATGTCAATTTCTGGTCGAAGATGACACCTAAGTCCTTTATGACCGTCGAACGGCTGACACTAACTGGTCGACCCTATGATGATGACAGTTACCATTTAGGGGAGGTTTCCAAGTCGACCCTGTGGTAGGACGCTGTGTACTGAAACTTGGCCGCGCGCTTGTTGACGCGTTGCAATCGCTTCCACACTGAAGCCATTATTTACCCTGAAACAATACACGGACACGACAGGTTAATATTCATCTATATAAAATCTCATTTTTTTCTACACTATCTACTTACACAATTTGTATTTGTGTGTGTGTGTGTGTGTGTATGTTTGTAATGAATAAACTCAAAAACGACTGATCCGATTTCAAAAATACTTTCACCAATAGGCTACTGTTGATCCCGATATTCCACGGGATTGGGACTTACGGGGGTGAAACCCGGACTAAAGTTGGCTATGTGTTAATGCAGATGTCTAGCTATCTGCATACCAAGTTTCATTCCAATCGGTTCAGTAGTTTTAGCTTAAAGGAGTAACACACATACTTGTTTGTTTATTTACTTATATTATTTCGGCCATAAGAGATTTTTTTCAGGCCTTATGCTATACGATTTTAAACTTACATGGTTGTTTTCACTACTATTATTATTAAGTTTACATTTTCCTCCCTGGATAAAGACATTAGAGCAAATATGTTTATGCCATAAAACCTATATCTGTCATGACAATGCATCTACCTTTTTTTTTTCTAATTATAATAATAATAAAAAATAAAAAATAATAAAATTAAAAAAATAACAAGATAGATTCCTAGTCATGACAGATGTATAAGTTTTATGGCATAAACAATCCAGGGAGGAAAATGTAAACTACGTTTGTATGGAGAAAGAGAATGGAGACTATCCTCTTAACATGTTTAAATTTGTTTCATTCAAGTTCATCCAGTTTCATGAACAAGACAGTTGAAATTAGTGGCGAAATATCGAGCTCCGTAAAAAAAAGGTAAATACCCAGTATTTACTGACGATACCCTACTTTGTGATCTCATTACATTGTTTGGTTGGTAAGTACTATTTAGTTAGATAATTATAATGTTACTAGCAGGGTTCCCAACTTAGCACTTTCGGTGCTAGATTTGGCACTATTTTCGCAATTCCAGCACTGTAATTTAACATTCAGCACCTAGCACTTAATCTAGCACTATTTTCTGGTCACTGTAGAAGCGAACTGCGAATGTTTTTAGTTGTGAATTTATCAATTTAGTGTTTCGTGAACTATAAAACCTACTAAAATGGATATTCCTTTAAGCAAAAAAAACCCGGCCAAGTGCGAAACTCGCGCACGAAGGGTTCCGTACCACTATCACAATTGGGTACGGAACCCTAAAATGGTTTACAACAACTTTGATTCAAAGAAAATCTGAAACTTATAAGAAACTCTTTGGACAGTGAAGGCAGACTAGTATATTTGACAGATAGGGCAGCCATTTTGAATTCCATGACCAACTCGATTTGTCCTGACCAATCAGAAGCGACCTCACATTGTACTAAACTTCTTGTTATTTTTTAAACACGTTTGTTGTATGGGAGCCTCTCTTAAATATTTGTTTTATTTTGTTTTTAGTATTTGTTGTTGTAGCGGCAACCGAAATACATCTTCTGTGAAAATTTCAACCTTCTAGCTATTACGGTTCATGCGATACAGCCTGGTGACAGACGGACAGACAGACAGACGGACGGACGGACGGACGGACAGACAGACAGACAGACAGCGAAGTCTCAGTAATAGGGTCCCGTTTTTACCTTTAGGTACGGAACCCTAAAAAGTGAGTTAAGTTCAAAATTACAGAAAAGAGTGGGAGAACCATCCAAAATACAAAAAGTAGCTTAGACCTGTGCTTGGAGATAGTTTGAAAGCAATGTGTGTATTTTGCAAAACAGAATTTAATGCGAGAATATTTGAAATTTAGCGGCATTCTTAATCAAAAAAACACATAAAAAAAATTATGTCTAAAAAAATAGCACTATTTTTAATTTTTTTTATCAATCTAGCACTATTTGAGATGTCATTTGGCACCTATCTAAGATAATGAGTTGGCAACCCTGGTTACTAGCTGCGCCCCGCGGTTTCGCCCGCGTAAGTCCCGTTCCCGCGGCAATGTCGGGATAAGAAGTAGCCTATGTGTTATTTCAGGTCTCCAGCTGTCTATATTCCAAGTTTTCTTGCAATCGGTTCAGTAGTTTTTGCGTGAAGGAGAAACAAAGTCAGACGTACATTCTTACAAACTTTCGCAGGTATAATATTAGTAGGATGTTAATCTTTGAGTTCAGCTCTTGTACAACTGTGACATGGTATTGTAAATTTCGACAATGCCCACATACAGCAAGTAGATTTACTTATTCAATCAATTTATTTTTAACTTTTTGACAATGCCCCAATTGTTTGCCAATGCCGCAATTTATACAGCAGCTACAAAATAACTCATTTTATTTCATTTTTTTATTATTTTTGTTTTGATTATGTTTGTTAGGCCGTATACAGAAAGAAAGCTGGAAACTTATAAGCGCTGACAAGCGCTTGTCAGCGCTTATAAGTTTCCAACTTTCTTTCTGTATACGCACTTATTCCTTTTTGTATTTAATTTCCTTTTGACGTGACCAAGTGTTCTAGATAATATTACAATTATTGTAATGTTCCCAAGGTCTAATAAATGATCATGAGTATGATTTAAGACGACAGTCTATACCTACTCTTTCTCCATACAAACGTAGTCGACTGTTTTCTCCCTCGATAAAGACATTAGAGCAAATATGTGTATGCCATAAAACGTAAATCTGTCATGGCCATGCCCCTACCTTTTGTTTTTTTTTTTCAATTTCTAACTAGAATAAAAATAAAATTCAGAACAATTAGAAAATGAAAAAAATCAAAACGTAGGGGATTGGTCATGGCTGATATGGGACTTATTGCATAAACATATTTTTTTAATATTTTAAACCAGGGAGGAAACAGTCGACTACGTTTGTAAAGTTTATATTGAGAAAAGAGTAGGTAGACTGTCCTCTTAATAATACTTATGCAGCTATATTTTGAAACAACAACCATGGTTATCACAAGTAGAAAAGACAGCGCATTCCTGCGGAAGCATCGACATGTGCGTGGGTGAACGAGATAGAGACATGCTTCATTCAAACACCACCGTATCTGTTACAATACGATACAAGGACTACATTATATTATACTAGCTGGGTCCCGCGGTTTCACCCGCGTAAGTCCCACCCACCCAATCCCGTAGGAATATCGGGATCAAAGCCTATGTTACTCAGGGTGAATGTAGCTTTCTAATGGTAAAAGAATTTTTAAATTAGGTAAATTAGTTTTTGAGTTTATTTATTACAAACATACACACACCCAAAAACACAAATATTTTCACTTTATAATATTAGTGTAGATAGCTGTGTTGCGCGGTACTCGTGTGTTTGTAATGAATAAACTCAAAAACTACCGATTTCAAAAAATCTTGAAACCGCGCGACACAGCTATCTACACTAATATAATAAAGAGTAAAAATTCCCACGGAATCGGGACTTACGCGGGTGAAATCAGAGTGAAATAAGTAAGGGGGCTAGACAGTAACGTAAGTCCAGTTACTGCATAGATAACAATCGATTCGATCGAATCGGATCGATTGTACAAGTAAAACCGCGGCGCATAACTAGTTATCATTACTATGTAATAGCAGAGGTATCAATTACAAATACTGCAGTTGTTTTTTGTCATATTGCAGTACTGGTGATAAGTTTTTAGGGTTCCGTACCTAAAGGTAAAAACGGGACCCTATTAATGAGACTTCGCTGTCTGTCTGTCTGTCTGTCTGTCTGTCCGTCTGTCCGTCCGTCCGTCCGTCCGTCCGTCCGTCCGTCCGTCCGTCTGTCCGTCTGTCACCAGGCTGTATCTCATGAACCGTAATAGCTAGAAGGTTGAAATTTTCACAGAAGATGTATTTCGGTTGCCGCTACAACAACAAATACTAAAAACGAAATAAAACAATTATTTAAAAGGGGCTCCCATACAACAAACGTGTTTCAAAAATAACAAGGAGTCGAGTCAGGACAGGAAGAAGAACAGGAGGACAAATCGAGTTGGTCATGGAATTCAAAATGGCTGCCCTATCTGTCAAATATACTAGTCTGCCTTACCTTACCAAAGAGTTTATTTTATGTTTCAGATTTTCTTTGTGCCAAGGTTTTTTTTTTTTCAGTGATTCGGTCGTTTGATGGGAGTAAGAATCGAAGATAAATATTTCATATTTTCCTATAAAATTTAAAAATTGGTTGTTGTAAACCATTTTAGGGTTCCATATCCAATTGTGATAGTGGTACGGAACCCTTTATGCGCGAGTGTCGCACTTGCCCCGTTTTTAATCTTATCAAATTGACACCTTAACGGTAGTTTAATGTATTGATTACAGTTGACGACCGCTGTGGTACGGTAGCCGTATGCTCGGCAGTGACGCTGTAGGTGAGGGGTTATAGTGAGATACGATTTGTTTGACTAGGTGCGACACCCGGTTTTCACGCGTGTTAAATAGAATAAATAAACATTGCAGAATATTGCACACAGCTCCTGCTCGGACCCGAACTTAGAAACTAGGCTTGTACTATGGGTACTAGACCACAGATATACTACATATTACATATTATACTTTATTTTTGTAAATACATACATACATATGATTTTATTTAATTGAAACATCAAAAGAACTTCCTCTATTTAATTTAGGGGCATGTGGCGAATGTTTCGTCTACAAATAAAGATGAAAAAATAAATAGTACAGTAACAACTTATATTACAAAGATTACAAAGAAAATTCTGCTATAAATCTTAAAGAATAAAGTTCGATTTAGGCAATCTAGTTTCACATTATCTTTAAGAATGTAACATCGCATTCAAAAATACATCTTAACTGGACGCTTTAAAGAACTTTTTGGAGTAAAACACTTAACTTTAGCTTTTTAAGACAAAGATCATTGTAATGTTATTTAAATTGGTGCTGATGGTGCTTCAAGATACAGTTGATTAAGGAAAATTAATCTTAAATTGGAGTAGATAAAGTTTGAATTGCATTGTTTCCGCGATCAGTTGAGATCATCAGAGCGTATGTAGGTGTCTTTTATTGCAATAATACGAGCCTAGTTTTGGTGCATAAGTAACAGGTATTTCAAACATTTTTAGGGTACCGTACCTAAAGGGTAAAAACGGAACCCTAATACTGAGACAGACAGAGTCCCTTCTGTCTAATTTTAGGGTTAGGTATGATAATACCAGACGAGCGTTTATTTTTGAGTTGTGAGTCGCGTCTTTTCGGTGGCGTGATTTATTCCACATTCGGTTTCATACAAAAACCCAGTTGGCGTTTTAATCGTCATTCATCTTCTGCATCTTAGCGCCCGCAGCGATGCTCATATATTTTTTACTATAGACGTAACAATATTGTAAGCGCTGCAGCGGTTTTGGGACCCTATTACTGAGACTTTGCTGTCTATCCGTTTGTCCGTCTGTTACCAGGCTGTATCTCATGAACCGTGATAATTAGACGGTAGACACTTTTACAGATGATGTATTTCTGTAGCCGTTATGACAAAAAATACACTAAAAATGAAATAAAACAAATATTTAAGAATATTACATTACAACAAACGTGATTTACATAAAAACGCAACGATACCGCGATGTATTTTTACCACTAGCGCCATCTAGTGATGGAGTGATAGACCGGGGCCAGTGGTAAATAAATTAAACGTTCGCGTTGCGTTCACAGATTGGTTGGTCCAGTGTTTATTTTAGGGTTCCGTACTCAATTGCCATAGTGGTACGGAACCCTTCGTGCCCGAGTCCAACTCACCCTTGGCCGGTTTATTGCATAAATATACGAGGCTAGTTTTGGTGCATTAGTAACAGGTATTTGAAGCATTTTTTTTTAATTAGAATTTCGTTACTAGGTCACTTTCTTGGTCAGTAAGAAATAACTAAGTAAGTATACTTATTCCTTTTTATTTACTAATATTTCCAAAAAAGGGTTAAGTGCGAGTCTTAATCAAGCAGGAAGTGTTCCGTTCCGTAGTATTATTACAAAAAAAATCGCGTTTGTGGTGTGGGAATCCCCCTTAAATATTTATTTTATGTTGTTGTTATAGCGGCTAGGGAAATACATCACATGTGAAAGTTTCAACTGTCTAGCTAGCTATCACGGTTCATGGAATACAGCCTGGTGACAGATAGACAGACAGACAGCTGAGCCTTAGTAATAGGGTTCCGTACCCAAAGGGTAAAAACAGGACCCAAAAAGGTTTCCGTACGTAGACTCATTTGGGCCATTGTACGTGATTTTAAGACAAAGGTTTTGATGGTAATATTGTCCCGTTGGAGCAATGTTAAAACGGGCTTGTATAAAGAACAAATGATTATAAAAAAAACCACTATCAACGTGAAAAAAAAATGTCGTGTTGATTTTATTATTAAACAACACCCATGACGTTTGGGGACACGATTACAATTCCAATGCTCAGTTTTTTTTATTACAAACAGTTTACGTAAAAACATATCAAATGTACTCTTAAAACGTTACTTAATAGGTACCCTCATCAAAGCGCCTTTCACACAGAGGGGGAGTATTGTACTGAAACCAACCCCTCGTGAAGAGGGTTTAATGTTCAAAACACGTGGTATCGAGCGGGTTCGTGACTCATCCTTCGTAGCTTGATGGCTAGACCACGTCTGTCGTAAAGTTGGGGCTATTTTTAGACAGGAAAGCGCAGATGTATATACTGGTTGTAATTCTTTTAATTTTTTTAGCCGTTCTTAGCCGTAGCCTAGGTACGGTATAATGTAGCTTTCTAGGTAAAAAAAAATGATGGCTAGACCACGTCTGTAGTCTGTAGTAAAATTGGGGCTATTTTTAGACAGGAAAGCGCAGATGTATATACTGGTTGTAATTCTTTTAATTTTTTAGCCGTTCTTGAGTTATGTGGGAATATCAGGATCAAAAGTAGCCTAGCTACTCGATAATGTAGCTTTATAGGTAAAAAAATGATGGCTAGACCACGTCTGTAGTAAAATTGAGGCTATTTTTAGACAGTAATGCGCAATGTAATATACTAACCGGAAACCGAAAGCGGTCTTCCGATAGCGGGATTTATAATAAGCTAGCTGCGTCCCGCGGTTACACCCGCGTAAGTCCCGATCCCGTGGGAATATCGGGATCAAAAGTAGCCTATGTTACTCAGGGTGAATGTGGCTTTCTAATGGTGAAAGAATTTTTAAAATCGGTCCAGTAGTTTTTGAGTTTATCATAACAAACACACAGACGCACTCACACACAAAAATACAAATCCTTCCTCTTTATAATATTAGTGTAGATGTAGACTAGCTGACCCGGCGAACTTTGTGCCGCCTTCAAGGCCTTAAAGTATCCTATGGCCTGCTCTTGGTTGTAAGCTACCTCCCCACCAATTTTCGCCCAAATCGGTTTAGCCGTTCTTGAGTTATGTGGTGGAAATATTGGGATCAAAAGTAGCCTAGGTACTCGATAATGTAGCTTTCTAGGTGTTGGTAAAGCTCTTTTGAAATCGGTCCTGTAGTTTCGGAGCATACTCGTTACAAACAAACAAAGAAATAAATCTTTCCCTTTTGTAATAGTAGTGTAGAGACTAGTGACGCCACGCAGTAGTCCCGATTCCGCAGAAAAATCGGGACAAAAAGCCTATGTGGTAATCCAAATCTCCTGCATACCAGATTCGCTATCGATTCAGTAGTTCACGCAAAAACTATTGAACCGATTGCGATGAAACTTGGCCTGCAGATAGTTTGAGATCTTGATTAACACATATGCTACTTTTTATCCCGATTTTCCTGCGGGATCGGGAATTACGCGGATGAAACTGCGGGGCGCCGCTAGCAGTAAACCAATGTTCAAAATTGGTCGAAAACCAAGCAACGCTGCTGGTAATAAATTAAACTAAACCAAGTAGGTAGAACTAAACCTTCTTTTTTAAGTGAGTAGGTAACAATAACAAATAAAACATTTTTCCTTATTTTAAACATATCATTCTTAATCCAGTTTTTCCTGTATATTATTACTAATATTACTCGCCGTGTAACCCTGAAATATAATCGAGTTAACCCATCTCTTCCCGTGGGTGTCGTAAAAGGCGACTACGGGAGCTGAGGGAGACTAGCAAAACTTAGGTTCCCCCCGCGTGGTGGCGGATAAACTGCTTGTTTCCGATGAGAGTTGGAGGGTGAAAATGTTGCCAAATCTATAAGCAGAAAGTATAGTCAATGATGATGACAAACCTACTGCGCCGACCACAAATAAAAATTACCCTTTGGGTACAAAACCCTAAAAACAGACCCCGGTTTAGCAGAACCCGGGCTCCCGCGAGAGATGCAATTGGAAACATCGCTCGGATGAGAAGAAGATTAATCTATACTAATATTTTAAACTGAAGAGTTTGTTTGTTTGTTTGAATGCGCTAATCTCAGGAACCGCTGGTCCGATTTGAAAACATTCTTTCAGTGTTGGATAGTGCATTTATTGAGGAAAACAATAGGCTATAATTTTAAAAAAAATAGGCGGACGAAGTCGCGGGCACTGCTAGTTTTACATCAATAATTATTAGAATTACATAAATAATCGAAAGACAGTTAATACTGTCTTTGAATAAATTATTTTAGAAGTATAACTAAAGCGTTTTAGCTCTTTAGGTAGGTGCCTACTTCTAAAAACATACATGTATACCTGTGTTTGAATCAGCGATTTGCGATATTTCGGTTTTGCGATTTGCGTTTTCAATATCAGCAGTCAGAGAGTTGAAAACTACAGATCAACTTTGAAAATTCACACGATTTGTTAACATAGTTACATTTTCCCAGGTCATAATCACATGTTACTATTATTTTTTACCTCGACGTTTCAACCATGTTATAATGATCTTGGTCGCGAGGGGACTGAATTATAATACGCGATTAAGACCCGGGAAAATGTAACTACAGAACCCCTCAAAAACATTTTCATGTAAAATGTAGCCAAGACGAGAGCGAGATCATATGATGGGCACTGTCAAAAAGTTATCAGATGTCATGTACCTAAAGCCAAGCTTATAACTCTACACGCCCCAACTCCACAAGCACCTTACTATTTCTTCTTAGCCAAAATATATGGGCTGGCCGTTTAGGTACCATGCATGGGTTTTCTGTTAAACAATTGTTATTTCGGTAATGAAACGGCCAAGCCCATATATTTTGGCTAAGAAGAATTAGTAAGGTGCTTGTGGAGTTGGGGCGTGTAGAGTTATAAGCTTGGCTTTAGGTACATGACATCTGATAACTTTTTGACAGCGCCCATCATATGATCTAGCTCTCGTCTTGGCTACATTTTACATGAAAATGTTTTTGAGGGGATCTGTAGTTACATTGTGTTACATTGTGTTTTTGAGGGGATTTCATCTCTTTTTGTAGTTTGCCTAATTATTACATTTTTTTTTCCAATCAAACAAACTTTCAGCTTCATAATACTAGTAGGTAAAGTAGGATGTATTTATCAGTTTTTTCTGTCTTTCTTTCATCTTCAATAGGTCGTGAATTAACGACTTACGCGTCACGCCGTAGCTCGTAGGTACTGCGTTTAGGCCCATGTTTCAAATGTTCACCACTTGTTTGACCACCACGCTATGGCGGATACCGAAAAAACTTTTAAATACATTCTTGTTGTTCATCACTGTACGACAGCGGTACTCCTCTCTAATTATCAATCAATTTTCATATCTCTAGCACCTCTAATACACATTAGGTGTTGTGCGCGCGCTTAACTCCAACCCCTAATTGAAAGGGTAGGAGGGTAAATTACTAAAAATCCTGATTTTCTGTATTTTATTATTTATAATAAGAAGTTGTAGTACCTCTAGCATCAAAATTTGCGAAAGTCTCATACAAATAGCCATCCCTTAAATTTAGGGGTTGGGGGCTGAAAGTTTCGACTTTTAGAATTTTTTAGTTGTTTGTGTACTAATACCAACTAGGGCATGAATCCCGGGATCCCGGGATATCGTAATCCCGGGATCTCGGACGCAAAAGTTCGATATTATAATCCCGGGATTGAGTGATCCGATATCGAGATTTGAGCAATTTACTATTTGGGTATAAATTAAGGTTTTTAGCTATATTTTTCCTCATGGAATGATTGAATAGAACTATTAAAATTAAACCCAAATTAGTCTACCCCTGAGGAAAAGATCAGTAAAGATTTAGAAGCGTAGGGAATTGGTAAAATGTTTAAAACAATAAAAGTAACGTGATTCATTGCAATTTTTAAGACAATTATTTTTTATACAAGCTCGCATGCAATTTTTTTCTGCTAACATCATTTTAGTGGTGCGCCTAGAATTTGGCGCGAAAGTTTAGACACTTTCGGGTTTAGGGTATTTGTCCGCCATATTTCCAAAATGATGGGGTGGACGGCCCTCGGGGTAACTTATTTACGTAATGAAACCACTAGAGTCTTAAATATTTTAAATTTAACACATTTTTATTGTATTAAATTCGCCTTTTTAACGATATCTTAAATCTCAGTATCAATCCCGGGATCCCGGGATTGAGCTCTTAATATCGATATCGTCCCGAGATTGAAAACCTTCCGATATTGCATGCCCTAATACCAACCTACATACCAAATTTTAACTTTCTAGGACTTCGGGAAGTACCATTTGAATTTTGATGATCATCAGTGAGTGAGTGAGTGAGTGAGTGAGTCAGTGACGAAATCGGGGGTTTTTAGATATCAATTAAATCTAAACTATAGGAGCTATATAATTGAAACTGTGTATTTTTATTAAGTCCCCTATTGACATTATACCCCGTGAATAACATTCATCTGGTATATTCCAAACCCAAGTTATGAGGGTTCAAAAAACCGACGAAACCTTTCGAGAAAAGGTAGGTAGTGCCCGTACGCTTCGCTGGCTCGTCTTGGCGGGGGCACTACCGTGCCCCCAGATTTCAAGTCAAGTATCTGAAATAACAATAACCAACGTACCTACTACTTGTAAAGTTCAATCCATCCATACAAGAGCATCAGAGGTCAAACATTCAGATAAAAATAGCTCTGATGCTGCTGGTAATGTTTATAATATGTTTTTACAGTGCAATATACCTTCTGTGGTTTTGATTGCCGTTTTAAATGGGAATTTAGTTATTTTTTACATGAACAGGGAAAATAAATAAATATTGCACACAGCCTAATCTAGCCCCCAAACTAAGCACCAGGCTTTTACTATGGGTACTAGACAACGGATATGCTACATATACCTATATACACAGACAAATATTTATGTTTAAGCATAAATACTTGCACCCGGGCGGGGTTCGAACCCGCAACCTTCTGCATTGCAGTCGGGTGCGTCAAAAGAACATAAAGATATACAATATAATAAGCTCTAAATCTAAGACAACTCTCTCCCGTGACGTCTCGTCCCCAAAATGCTGGCGACATTTAAAAGGGAATATTTAAAATCAACACATTTAAATGCAAAATTCTGCCTGATTAATTGCCTGACTGAATTACTGAACTTTAAATCAACAGTCAATAATCCAAAAAAGTCAAAGCAACATCACTAAGAGTCTAAAGCAGGGGTTCCCAAACTGGGGGGCGCGCCCCCCAGGGGGGGCGCAGAGGCATTTACAGGGGGGCGCGGGTCACCTGTGTAGTTACCAAATTAAAACCTGATTTAAAAATTGTTTCCTTAGTCGGCCAATGTTATCTTAATCATGTTAAGAACTTATCAGCCTCTACCTCCTCCTCACAGGCGCTATCAAAGGTATTTGGTACAACTTGCCAAATACCTTTTGTATGACTTTGAAAACTATAATGAGCAATAAAAATACTTATTTCGAACACTTTTTATTCTGGCCTGATAATCTGGACTGGACGGGGGGGCGCGGATTTTTTTTATGGTCGAAAGGGGGGCGCGCCTCAAATAAGTTAGGGAACCCCTGGTCTAAACATACACCCAAGTTAACAAAGAATTTCGGTTAGGTCCATTAAACAACACCTAAAATTAATATTATTTTATGCAGAAAAAGGAAAACAAAGCATAATTAAAAGTTGGCTGACGTCAATAACATTACAGATACAGATCTTTATTAATAACTCCAAGTTACAAGTTAAAAAATTATAATTTTAAAATTTAATTTACTTGTGTTAAAACTGAAAACAACATAATGTACACGATCGAAAACGATCGATCGATCGATGTAAACGATCTTTGTAGCACGAGAAACAAATTATTTATTTTTAAGCATAATATATATATGCACCTTCTGCATTGCAGTCGGGCCTTCGCCACAGAGGCCATCAGAAGAAGCCTTAGCCTTAGCAGAAGACAAGCAGTGCCTTCCTCATAAATGGACTATCCAACACTGAAAGAATTTTTCTGAAAGAAAAGTCGCGGGCACTGATAGTTAACATTATAAAGCTGAAGAGTTTGTTTGTTTAAACGCGCTAATCTCAGGAACCGCTGGTCCGATTTGAAAAATTCTTTCAGTGTTCCTCAATAAAGGGACTATCCAACACTAAAAGAATTTTTCAAATCAGCCCAGCAGTTCCTAAGATTACCGCGTTCAAACAAACAAACTCTTCAGCTTCGTTAGATAGATATTAGGTATTGGTTGCCTGAAAGAGATCGCACTTACATTATAAGGCCACCCATTGTGGCAAACTAGATTTAAGTTTTTCTTTGTAATATTGTCTTTGAATCAACACTTATATTTTGGCATAATAAAGCATTTATCTACCCAAGTATTATAGGAAAAGGTATGTCTTGTAAGTATTTAGGAATAGGTAGGTATTTTGAAAAAAAATAGGTATTTTACGTAGATGTTAATTACTTAACAATGCATAATAGTGTTAAGTTAGCCTTTGAAGATAACTCTGTTAAAACACTATTTATAACTAGGTACAATAATATTATTTGATTGTTTATCCTTATTGAAGAAATATTAAATTAATTTCCAGACTTAATTAAAATTCTATATTTCTGTAAACTAGTTATACCTACCTATTAATACAATTTTCATTTGCCTAAAAAGGGAACTATTGATGTACCAACTTTAATTATCTTGTAAGTTCTTTGTAACCCATAATTTTGAAATAAATAAATTATTATTAACTAGCTGCACCCCACGGTGTCACCCGCGTAAGTCCGATCCCGCGGGAATATCGGTATCAAGAGTAGCCTATGTCCTGTTGTAAAGTCCAATCTATGTATGTACCAAAATTCAACAAAATCAGTTCAGTGGTTTAGGTGTGAAAGTGTAACAGACAGACATAGTTACTTTCGCATTTATTATAATACTAGCTGCGCCCCGCGGTTTCACTCGCGTAAGCCACGATCCCGCGGGATTTAAGGGATTAAAAGTAGCCTATGTCCTGCTCCAAGGTCCTATCTATCTCTATCTCCAAAATTCATCAATATCGGTTAAGCGGTTTAGGCGTGAAAGCGTAACAGACAGACAGACAGAGTTACTTTCGCATTTATAATATTAGTAAGATATTAGTATAACATATGAAGTAAACAAGAATTTGAGTCAGAGTTCCACCTACAGGCATAGAGATCCCTCTAAATGAAATATTTATGAATAATTTAAGTTAGTGACCATCAGTCACTAACTTAAATTAGGTATGTCCATGAGTTTGTTGCGGTTTCTTTTCATGGGAGGGACATTCCGAAACCACACTTAAATCTTAGTCCTAAGTGAACATTTCAAAATGATCATGTATTTGTATACATTGCTCACACACAATGAATAATTAAATTTTTGACTTTTGACTTGACTTGTCTTGTAATTTAAAAGATGATTAATAATTTCCACAAATAACACAAGCTCCATGGTATGTCACCAACAAACAGCTGCATCGCGATCTTGGCATCACAAAGAAGAAGTTTCGAACTCCATAAAAGCATACAGCTATCGAATCAACCTCCACCCAAACCAACTTGCTAAGGATGTGATGGCCGAACTGCTGAACAAAACTTTTATTAGACTTAAAAGACGAGCACCCCAGGACCTCATATAGAGTTGACCACATATGGACTTGTCACAGGACGAGTGCCATGCACGCCATATAGACACAGCGAGGACAAAACTCCGGCACAATGTCAATAGACAGATCGCCAGAAAAAGGGAGATACAAAAAAAATATATATATATAATTTCCACACTTTTGACGAAAGAACCAGGCATAGGTACATCTCATTTACCAGCTATTGAGATGATAACCCTCATCCATAAATAAATTAATATATTTGCTATCCAAAGAGATTGCCTCTTTGGCAGCCAGCCTTTTAGGTACTATACCTAAAGACTAATTTATGGATTTTTAATTTTATTAATTACAAATATGGTGGTGTATTGTTTCTAACTTGATTTACTTTAGTTAGGTAATTGAATAAATAATTGTAAGACATATCAATGTACCTATTTATTATGATTTTATTTTAATATTAGGTAGTTACAAAGAGCAATGACCTTCTCACTATTCTCACTCACTACAGACTTCAGTAGGTAAAAGCCTAAATAAATGCCTGAAAAAGACATCCATTAAGACAATAAAAGATCCAGAAAGGCTTTAATTAAATTATCTATATTGACAGTCATATCACTGTGCATAAGTAGCAAGTTATTATGAGAATATTAGTCATTTTATAAAGCAAATTGATGAATAGGTGAGGAATAAATATTATCGCAACAAAAAACAGATCTAGTAGTGTCAAATTGTTGAGAAAAGATCACAGAGGAGTCATGGACCGTCAATGACTCTTCAACTCGCCTTGAACTAATCATTTATCACTAATTAGGCGCAAGATCCAGACAAACAATCCGCCAGACATGGGCGCACTTTGTATTCTAAAAATAACGCTAATTACCTATAATACTTGTATCGCAAGGAAACCCTACGTTATTCCACTTACATCACACACAACAAACAAACTGTGATATCATCACTTCCTACTCAATAAATAATTAATTTGAGGACGTACATTGACAAAAAATAGTTGGAAGGACTACTCACTCCAATTTTGTTCTGTACACAGAGAGACACTTGAATTTCAATGAAACTGGGTCATTTCAGTAATCACTTGTTGTATTTCACTGCACTGAATAATGTTACTGTTTATTTATACACTGCTTCGCACGATAAATATCGAACGAAGCCTTTTTTCACTGTGAATAGTATTTTTCAGCAAAAATGATCCATTTTGACATTTATGTATGAATGACATTTGAATTCCAGTGTTGCTACTACAGACAGCTGACAATTTGTATTTTGTTTGTTTGTTTTGTACCATTTCGTTTCGTAAAATAGTAAAATCGATTTAAAATTCTCGTCTGCCGAACCACACGAAGAACGTGAGTAGGAAAACAAAACGCAAATATTTTTACTCTGTCATGAATTATGTCAAACTCAATTTCCTTTTCGTTCATCATTCACGTCAAATTGACGCACCGAAGGTTTGATTTTGTCAAGAGAATTTGAAAAATAATGAATTGATTTTTATTTATTTACAAGCTAATTGTGTATTTCTATAAATATTCTTTGCTGTTGAATTATATACTTGCACAATTATTTCTTTTACGCCTTTGTTTTTGACGACCGGTAGAGGTTATGAAATATATTTTTTCCGATTTTACTTTCTGATCAGACTCAAGTTTTGGTTATGAAATACTCGTTAAACTGAAGAAATTACGTAAACAATGTCAAGAATACTGCATAATCGGATGAGGTAAGTTATTTACACGGTACATCAGTTCCTAAAACCAAAGTCCAAAGGAAAATAAATGTGCAAACTGGAATGTCAAATGTTAAGATATTTCTAATGAATTGTCTCACTTTCCTATCCCTGAACTGTATGGTCAATGGTGACCTACGTACTACGCCCGTGCCGACCACAAATAAAAAAAAAATTGGAGTTTAGCGGACCCCGGACTCCCAAGAGGGATGCAACCGGGAACATTGCTTGGATAAGAAAAGAAGTTCCTATCACAGGCGCTTCTAACTTCAAGTCTCAGAGTGACCAGCACATTATTTCTTCATCTCAGAAACACTCACCAATTTTTTTTTTCTGTTCAATTGATAGATCATCCTTCAAGAAGACCAACTGGACAGTAATAGATACCCGAGCGGTCGCATTCTCGGTATGGACAGGTCGAGGCATGCTGTTGCACCGGCCCAACCCCTCACACATCCACCGGAGACAGTATGGCATGCTGGTGGCTCGAGCCGTGCGGGGAGTACTCAAGATACGGTATCTGTTGCTGGGCGGAGCTGTCGGAGGTGGCATGACTTTGAATAAGGTACTTTTATGATACTCTAGCAGCTATGAATGGTCAATGAAAGGTTGATAATTTCAATGCAGTTGCAGAGTGATCCAAAGTAGCTAGAAACTTCAACACAGAAATAAATGGAAGTGCACTTTGCAATTAGACAACAGGTAAATTTAAATCACTACATAATAAAACAAGGTTGCTTCTCGCTGTGCGTCCGTCTGTCCCTGTATGCTTACATCTTTAAAACTATGCAACAGATTGTTTTTTGTATTAGAAAGAGTGATTCTGAATGCCCACTGTAGGGCAAGATCCTCCCCTTATAGGGGTTAGTCAGCAAGATGACACAGGGCCTACTCCAGATTGGCGAATCTCCCATGTCTATAATCCATATCACTATCTTAAATTCCAGAAATATGCAGAATGGAAAGACGGCCTCCCAGACATGGGGTGGGTCAACGAAATGTTGCCAGACAATGAACAATGGAGTAGATTTACAACTACCCTCATTGAAGCAAAGGACAAGATTGGCGACCAGTTGAATATGGGTGAGTGAGGAGAATGTTATTATTACAAGCTGTGTTTTGCAGCTTCTCTAGAATAAATTATAGCCTATGTTACTCCAAGATAATGTTGTTTTCTATTGGAGAATTTTGAGTTTCAGGAGCCTTATTTTTGAATCGCTTGTGCCACTTCGGGCGATTTAAATATCTCGATTTCTGCTGATTTTCGTCCAATGTCAGACTCCTCAGTGAGTGATTGAGACCACCCATGGCGGTCGTGCGATTTATATAGAAAAATTACCTACATTGAAACTTTATCAGTAGAAATTGAGTTATTTAAATCACTCGTATTGGCACAAGCGATTCAAAAATACAGCCCCAGATCATATTTGTTACAAACAAACAAATAAATCTTTCCTGTTTATAATATTAGTAGTAGATTGCAGTTGCCGTGGGCATTTAACAATTAGCATCATGGATAAATCTCTGAGCATGCTGTGATATACAATGAAACTGTAGACAGAACAGTTATGGACAAGAATATATTTGACAACAGATAACAGGGAGAGATGGATTGATTTGTGAAATGAGCAAGAGGGAGCGATACCAAAAATAAGTCTTCTGTCTCTATCCGCATATTGCCTTTCTTTGCCTGACTGCTAATCAAATTCATCTAAAAAATAGCATTCAAATTGACATAACTAGGCAGCTTTTAATACATCAATAAATAAATACAATTTATCATATACTGGTGTGGCTCACTTAGTGAGAGTTGTTCAGAGCTTCCTAAGCTTACCTATCTAGCTTGACCTAACAACTGCTACCAGATAACAACCAGGACGGACTGCATAACAAGCCTTCCTGAGAACAGGAACCCAGTTAAATAAGATCCACAACGAAACACTAACACTCCTCCGGAAGCCTTATCAGTCTTAGCAGATTGCTGGCTTTCTGGGACAGTCTGGGATGGTTGGATTCAGCTTTAAGGGGTCTAAAGTCACATACAATGGCCCAATTATAAGGCTAGATACCCAGAGAAACTAAACTGAACTAAGATCCACAATGGATTCCCATCTCACAGACCCCCCCATCATCCCATTCAAGGGGTTGACATAGTCCAGTTTGGAGATCCACAACAGATACCCTTTGCACCATTCTGTGGGGTTGATATAGCAGATTCCCATCTCACAGACCCTTCGCACCATTCTGTGTGGTTGATATAGCAGATTCCCATCTCACAGACCCCTCATACCATTCCGTGGGGTTGATATAGCAGATTCCCATCTCACAGACCCCTCATACCACTCTGCGGGGTTGATATAGCAGATTCCCATCTCACAGACCCCTCATACTACTCCGCGGGGTTGATTTAGCAGATTCCCATCTCACAGACCCCTCATACTACTCCGCGGAGTTGATATAGCAGATTCCCATCTCACAGACCCTTCGCACCATTCTGTGTGGTTGATATAGCAGATTCCCATCTCACAGACCCCTCATACCATTCCGTGGGGTTGATATAGCAGATTCCCATCTCACAGACCCCTCATACCACTCTGCGGGGTTGATATAGCAGATTCCCATCTCACAGACCTCCCATACTACTCTGCGGGGTTGATATAGCAGATTCCCATCTCACAGACCCCTCATACTACTCCGCGGAGTTGATATAGCAGATTCCCATCTCACAGACCCCTCGGGGTTGATATAGTCCAGTTTGGGAATCAAATGCTCAATAGGTTCCGTGCTGCCCCTCGTCGCAGATCCGCGGCTGCGCGAGGCGGGGCTGGCGCGCGCCGCCGAGCTGCGGGAGTGGCTCTCGCAACGGTATGAGGATGCTGTCGCCGCCGCCGCTGCTAAGAACGCCGCACAACTTGGTAAGGAAAAAGTTGCATTTATTGGTATATCAGATCGCAATTTACCTTTCAAAACAAAACCTGTTGTATAGATAATGGCACGGAATCCTTCGTGCGCGAGTCCGACTCGCACTTGGCCGGTTTTTTAAATTACAAACTGCTGTGATCTCAACATAATATTACAGAATCTACTTCAGCCCCGATAGTGAATAATTTGAAAAGCAGACCGCAGCCACAGCAGCCATATACAAGTAATGAAGATTCTGCTAACTATGGTGAGTTTTTTATACACAACTGTCTCATTTTTTATTTATTAAACTGAGGGTTAAAGTATCTTTTTAGGATAGCATAGTCAACAAGGTACCCTTACCTATAGTTAGCATACAAGCAATGTTCCTTGTTGCATCCCTCACGCAAGCCCGGGTTCCACTTATATAAATAAATAAATAAAATAAAATAGCCATATATTCTACTACCATTAAAATTTTAATTAAATTACATGCAAATTATATAAATTTCATTTTTATTTCATTAAAATTCATTTTTAAAAAATATATCTCTATCTCATATAGATAAGACATGTATTAGTTATTATCCGAGCGATGTTTCTGGTTGCATCCCTCACGCAACCCCAGGGTCCCCTTATAACACATTTATTATCATACAAATTATACTTCCAAGAACTCTATTCCATTCCAGAGAAACGCGTCCACGCCCTCCAAGAAGAGGTTCTAGCGCTTCAAGCGCGTTACCAGCGCGAGCTGCAGCGCCTCGAGCAGGAGAACAGAGAGCTGCGGCAACAGAACATGCTGCTCAAGCAGGGCAGGCAGCCACCGCCAAGGAAGATGAAGGTATGTTTTATTTTATTTTATTTTATTAGGTATAGTTACAGGTCACAAACTATAATCTTATAAATAATCATTTAGTGACAAACAGATCCAAAACAAATTTGGGACCCACTTATAAACTACACACAACTTACATAACAATGAAACATGCACAGTTAGACATTCTACAAACTAACTATTTTAAGAATAGTTAGTAGAGAAGCCAAATAGGTATATACATTATATAAGTAATAAAAATATATACACATAAAAATAGATAAACATAAAACATATATACATATATCTACTTACTATACATATACATAATACATAAATACAGTTAAATGAGTATAAGAGGTAAAACTACAATTTAGATTGTAATAAAGATCGTACTTTTGTTTTGAATGAGCAGCAGCTAAGATGAAACATAGCCTCCTCGCACTTGCAGAAATTATCATTGTAAGTTCTGCACATTCTGCTAATAGGGTCATTGTAGGAAACATTGTTGTTTGTGTATGGTGTGCTAAACAATGTTAGCGCTTCAAGCGCGTTACCAGCGCGAGCTGCAGCGCCTCGAGCAGGAGAACAAAGAGCTGCGGCAACAGAACATGCTGCTCAAGCAGGGCAGGCAGCCACCGCCGAGGAAGATGAAGGTATGTTAGCGCTTCAATCGCGTTACCAGCGCGAGCTGCAGCGCCTCGAGCAGGAGAGCAGAGAGCTGCGGCAACAGAACATGCTGCTCAAGCAGGGCAGGCAGCCACCGCCGAGGAAGATGAAGGTATGTTAGCGCTTCAATCGCGTTACCAGCGCGAGCTGCAGCGCCTCGAGCAGGAGAGCAGAGAGCTGCGGCAACAGAACATGCTGCTCAAGCAGGGCAGGCAGCCACCGCCGAGGAAGATGAAGGTATGTTAGCGCTTCAATCGCGTTACCAGCGCGAGCTGCAGCGCCTCGAGCAGGAGAGCAGAGAGCTGCGGCAACAGAACATGCTGCTCAAGCAGGGCAGGCAGCCACCGCCGAGGAAGATGAAGGTATGTTAGCGCTTCAATCGCGTTACCAGCGCGAGCTGCAGCGCCTCGAGCAGGAGAGCAGAGAGCTGCGGCAACAGAACATGCTGCTCAAGCAGGGCAGGCAGCCACCGCCGAGGAAGATGAAGGTATGTTAGCGCTTCAATCGCGTTACCAGCGCGAGCTGCAGCGCCTCGAGCAGGAGAGCAGAGAGCTGCGGCAACAGAACATGCTGCTCAAGCAGGGCAGGCAGCCACCGCCGAGGAAGATGAAGGTATGTTAGCGCTTCAATCGCGTTACCAGCGCGAGCTGCAGCGCCTCGAGCAGGAGAGCAGAGAGCTGCGGCAACAGAACATGCTGCTCAAGCAGGGCAGGCAGCCACCGCCGAGGAAGATGAAGGTATGTTAGCGCTTCAATCGCGTTACCAGCGCGAGCTGCAGCGCCTCGAGCAGGAGAGCAGAGAGCTGCGGCAACAGAACATGCTGCTCAAGCAGGGCAGGCAGCCACCGCCGAGGAAGATGAAGGTATGTTAGCGCTTCAATCGCGTTACCAGCGCGAGCTGCAGCGCCTCGAGCAGGAGAGCAGAGAGCTGCGGCAACAGAACATGCTGCTCAAGCAGGGCAGGCAGCCACCGCCGAGGAAGATGAAGGTATGTTAGCGCTTCAAGCGCGTTACCAGCGCGAGCTGCAGCGCCTCGAGCAGGAGCATGAAGGTATGTAAATTAATTTTTCATAATTTATTTTGGTATTAAGTTTGTATGGAAATGGTAACAGTCGCCGCGTTCTTAACCGTCACTAACATCTATCGCATTGCCCGCAGCGTTCCCTGATAGACATGTACTCAAGCGTGCTAGACGAGCTGTCCGGCTGGCAGTCAGACGTGGACTCTCTGCCAAGAGTGGTGGTGGTCGGAGACCAGTCTGCAGGCAAGACCAGCGTGCTCGAGATGGTGGCCCAGGCCAGGATCTTCCCCAGGGGCGCCGGGGAGATGATGACGAGGTAATATATTCCATCGCGAGGGGGTGGGAGGTGATGATGAGGAAATGATAGCTAGCTTAGACAAGCTCTCCACGTGACACGGTGAATTTATTTTTCTGAATCTACCTCTGTTCGCTTTTCTTCGTGATGTAATTTATTTGGTGTGTACAATAAAGAATTTATTCAATTCATTTATTGCGAATAAAGGTAGTTACAATAATGTGGTATTACATAAATATAAATGGAACACTCTATTCGGCCTTGAGGCATGCAATATTGGAAACTAATAATGTCATACTAATCATCATTACATAGGTACGTATGTCACAAAATCAATTAATTTAATATATTTAAATTTAAACAATGATGAGAACTTGTTTGTCGTCAACTTAAAATATAATATATTATAAAAATGTCAAGATTGCGTTACAGTGATTTATAGAGATGGGCCGACTAGGGGTTCTGCCGACTAGCAGACTAGCCGACTAGTCGGTTTCAAAATTGCCGACTAGTCGGCAATGCAGATCATTATAATTCCGAGATATTTGGGTTAATCATGACCACTCGGCGATTGTTGGTATTTTTGGATAAATTTGCACTTCGAAAGCTGTAACGAAACTTCCAAAAAATAGTTGAAATAATTATAAAAGTTGGAAAAAAAATTGAATGGAGCTGAGACATAGTTATGACATTTTAGATGTATGATGTTAAGATGATGTATGTAGGCTATGACGTGTTTTGTTTTACGTTTTTCTGACTACCCACCTTCTAACTGTACTACTAATTCAATGAAATATTAGTTTTATTGCATAATTCTTAGTTGACGACTAGTCGGCATAATTTGCCGACTAGTCGGTTGAACTGCCGACTAG